>JAFELO010000461.1:247927-265532 GCA_017140195.1 Eumaeus atala
CACTAGATGTTTCTCTGGTGTATCGATCACTAGCTCACTAGTTGTTTCTCTGGTGTATTGATCTCTAGCTCACTAGTTGTTTCTCTGGTGTATTGATCACTAGCACACTAGTTGTTTCTCTGGTGTATTGATCTCTAGCTCACTAGTTGTTTCTCTGGTGTATTGATCACTAGCTCACTAGTTGTTTCTCTGGTGTATTGATCTCTAGCTCACTAGTTGTTTCTCTGGTGTATTGATCACTAGCTCACTAGTTGTTTCATACTATTCAGTATATTTAAATCGCGTCTACTTGCGTAGTAAATTTTAATAATGTCTATAATTTCCGCACGTAAAAACAAAACCAAAGTTTGAAACAGTCAAATATCAAGAATCACTGTTATGTTCCCAACGACAACAATTTATGCCGATGTTTACCCTCGTCGTGAGATAAGGTGCGTTAAAATTCCTCGTGAGTCTTCCGTAAGTGGCTTTATTCTGATATTTTTTAAATCGTCGCCTTTGCGACAGTAAATTCAAACATTGGCAATAGGTACAGTTTTAGTTTTTTTAATGATAGAGGGGGGCAAACGAGCAATTGGAGCCATTTTTCGACTACCGACGTCTATGAACATCCACGTCATTACTATGCCGACACGTTGCCCTCTTACACCCCCGATAGACCACATATCGATTTTTTTAATATTTGATTGGTTTGGCCTATGTATTGCTTACCGAACCTAAATATCCGTAAGTCTCTAAAAGGCTGGCAACGCATCTGTGAGACCTCTGGTGTTGAGGATGTCTGTGAGCGTTGAACTTCACTCACCTGGTGTCACTCACTCACAAGTGCTCCAACTGCTGCTTTGCCTCCCATGGTATAAAAAAATAATGTATTTTTTATAGTATAGGGGGCCAGACGAGCAATCATAGCATTTTTACGACCACCGACGTCCATGAAAATCTGCGCAATTGTTATACGAATGCGTTTTCCTTTTCTCCTCTCCTCTCTAAATGTATCCATTTTTGTATTTACAAAGACAATTTCCAACGGTTTTATGTAGATACTAGAGAGATGATAGAATTTTTTTCTTGCCGTTTCTTGGGTTTGATTTGATTTTATGACTTAGTTCAAGTGACAAACCGCCAGCAGTATGTTCCACGCACGCGATATGCTGTTACATATCATGTATGTCAGCGTCAGATGCTCGAGCAGATGCCTCTTTGCTTAAATACAAAAGTTTTGTAAAAATATAGATTTCCTCCTAGAGTGTCTTATTTTGTCTATCGCTTCCTATCCTAAATAGTATGTCATTATTTTGCTGCTCACGAGTGTAAGAGTGACTTTAGAACAAGTTGTATTGCTAGTGAAGTTTCTGTAATAGTGTGGGCAAAGATCAATAATGATTTAGCTCTCTGAATAAGGTTGTTCATTCAAAGGAGGGCAGTGTCATTTAATGTCTATGGAAGCCCAAATATACATTTTATATTACGTTGACATTTATAGTAACGATAGCCTGAGCAGGTTTGATCGTAAAAAAATGTCGCCTGTTCACATGCTAACTTAACGAAATAACAATCGAAAGCGAAAATCTGTTTTACAATGTCTTTTGCATATCAGAATCGGCGCTCAGTCTCAAATGCCAAACAAAACCCACTTTTATTACAAAGGCATAAAAATACACTTTATTACGATTTTATTATTCAAGTTTATGTGCTCATTATATTTTGTGTTTACTGATACAGTTCATCGCACCGATCGTTACAGGTGTGCGCAATAAAAACAGATATTGCTTATGTTATAGACTGTAAGCAATTGTAACTGTGTCGTCCTAGCCGAGCACGTACTACGGCGACCATCTCAGGCGCAGGTCGGCGAGGGAGTGACGGAGGACAACGGTGTGCACAGAGATATAGACAGATGCGCTGACTCAATTGTAACTGTGTCGTCCTAGCCGAGCACGTACTACGGCGACCATCTCAGACGCAGGTTAGCGAGGGAGTGACGGAGGACAACGGTGTGCACAGAGATATAGACAGATGCGCTGACTCAATTGTAACTGTGTCGTCCTAGCCGAGCACGTACTACGGCGACCATCTCAGGCGCAGGTCGGCGAGGGAGTGACGGAGGACAACGGTGTGCACAGAGATATAGACAGATGCGCTGACTCAATTCACACATTTTTCTAATCCGAAGGGACGGCATTCCAACATGACTGGAGAGGATCAAGGCCCAAGAACGACAGTTTAACACCACTTTTCTTACTGTTATTAGAATTTCGTAAAGTGCAATAACAGTTTGGTGAGACCCGGGATTATAACCCGGAACCTCACGACGCTGGGTATAATTTAATATGTGCGTATTAAGTTTTTTTACATTGCGGAAATACTTTAAGGCATACTGCTGAACCCGGGGAAATTTGTTCATAATGTGGTATTGGGATTATAGAAGAAAAAGACTGAATACAGAGTGTATTCAGTTTTTTGTTTTCAAACCACCAACGGGGACTCGATCTCTAACTGTAAGTTTAATATCACATTAACATATCAAACAGAAAATATAATCATCGCTGAGTGTGAACGACGAAGTTGTGCATCAGCCCTTAATATTCCACAAGAGATGATTAAAAAGACGCGAAATTTCAGCAAAGTAATACTTTACAAGTAGACGAGACGGGAATAATAATTAAATGTGAAGTTGAAGAAAAATAGATAGCAATGCTCGAGCAATCCCAATATTGCGAACGTGACCAGTGTATGAATCAACGCCATTTTTTTTATTCTAATCCCACTTCCCTGAGAGCTTCGGTATTAATTGATGTCCTTAATGCAAAGGCTCTTATTAATCAGGAGATGAAAAAGAAGGAATTGATGTCTGAGTTGGAAATGAGTTGATAATTAGCGCTGTGTCAACATTTTTATTGCAAGGAGTTTTACAGACATACTATAGTCATGAGTATATTATACTCATTGTTATTAAGGAATATAACAATGAGTATAATATATATAATTATATATAATATATATAATATACACTCTTAAGTCTTATATTGCACGCAGTAACAAATAGCTTATAAGTCACATAATTGTTATGGGTTTGTAGATATCGAGCAGATCGAGGCGGGAGATTTGCTCTCCTTAGCTGCTGATGTGGAACCGACGTCTCCATGTAGGACTTAAGGACTATCCAACTTTAGCTGGTAATCGACTCTTCCAGTCTCTTTACACAGAATACATTCAAATAATTTGTAACTGTTTTTATGTCAATAAGTAATATTTATTATTATTGTTAAATAGAATGAGCTGATATTGCGGGGTTCCTGCCCAAAGATGGTAACAGTAACTTCCATATGCGGTTGGATCTACATTTTTAAGTGGCATCTGACGGGATGACGAGCTGCCGTCGTGTACACGCCCTACAGAATACATTTTTTAAAGCTAACTTGTGGTATATTTCCAAATAATCTTGTAAGTGAGCCTTACTCGATAGGTCGATACCGAATATTCTAACACTAGCTGAAACCATTCAGGAAGAGTTGTGTAAGCGAGGCTGGAGGGACTCGCTCGTGTACTAATGTGGCGTGTGCTGAACGGCTACCTGTGTTGGTCATGTTATAAAAGTAAATAAAAATTCACAATTTGTGTTATAAAAAATGGGGACAAAGGAGCGATCGAAGCCTTTTGGCAACTAACGACGCCAGTTGACATCCGAATTATTTTTCAGCCAGATGCGTTGCCCTGCCTTTTCTTCGCTCCAATGAGCCACCGGCTCCTCACAAAGTGAACAACTTATATGAATCCGGCTCGCTCTTTGCAGTGGATTAAATTTGCTCGGTTCCATTGGTCCTTATAGGGTTCTGGTGGTTACACGGAATTTTTAAAGCTCAGGAGCTCACAGACTCCATTAGTGAGGCAATTTTGTAAGAGGTATGCCATGCTGGAGAGGAGGAGGTAGTGCCATGCATGGTGCATGACACTACATCCTCCTATGCAGCGGAATTACGTCGGCACTACTGGGGAGGTATCTCTCACTCACTTGATACCGCCGTAAAGTGACACCTACGGTGTCGCGTTTCGTACGGTTTGTGAGTAACCGGTGACCCATTTTGAGGACGAGATGAAAAGAAGCGTAACGCATGGGCGTAATTATGCTGATGTTCCCATGAATATATGACGCCCATGCGTCGGTAGTCGTTGGAAGGCTCCTATCTCTCGTTTGTCCCCCTATACTATAAAAGAAAACAGAGTTCGATTCCAATGCAGTGTTTTTTATATAATAGGGCAAATCAACAGCTGGAGCTATTGTGTGACTCTGACCGTTAACACCATCCACTCTATTAGAAGATGCGTTGCCCCTTTGCCTTATCCCCTCAACTGGTGACCGAGCTCATAGGCACAGCCATAACTTTCCGAACATAATTTTGCTGACAAATTTAAATTGGCTTCGCCAACTTAACGAAGGGTATCACTCTACCAATTCCGCGTCGCATTTTGTGCGGCTTGAAGAGCTTCAATGTACACACACGGTCGGAACCAAAACATATAATCAACACACATACATGCATACATGCACACGCACATGCACACACACGCACATGCACACACACGCACACACACAAACACACACACACACACACACACACACACACACACACACACACGCACGCACAATACATTAAAGTTTATATATATGTTCACAAATATAAAAAGCTTATAATTATCAAATGTTATTTTTTTTTACAAATATCTGCAAATTGGCTGACGTCAAAAAGCTCTGACTGCTGGTTTATCCTTTTATAAAAAAAAAATGACTAAGAGACGTTAACTCAAATAAAAGTAACCGCATCTATGTGTTTTTTAATGAACTACAACGATGTGTTTCAGACTTTAAAAATCTTTTCGCACACAAGACTCCAAATGATTATTTGTAATAGCGCCATCTACTAATAATGTTTCGAACTATTATTAAATTTGGTCGCTCAGAAGTTATTTCACACTGCCAATTCTAAAGGCTATGTTACCTAAATGGTTCACATTGCATTCCAGAGAGGACGCCAGCTGTATTATAAAACTACTATGAAGATCAGGTTGCAAGAGGTAGCGCCGTGCTGCTTTGCGGCCGATTGGTCCAGCACGACCTGGGAGCTGCTCCCGCTCACCTGATGCTTCGGTGTTGTATTCCGTGTGGTTTGTGAACTGCGAGTGGGCACATAGTGTGGAGGAAATAAAGAGGAAGATATCGTTCATCTTCATCGTCATCATCATCAGCCCCTATCGCACCACCGCTGGACACAGGCCCCTTTCAATGAACGCCAGGACGACCGATCTCCTGCTACTAATGAGGGGGATGTCCACTTTGTGGGTTTCGGTGGTCATCACGACACCTAAAGCTCGTTTCTACTTAAAACCTAAAAAAAATGCATTTTATTCTCTGTTTTTGGACATCAATACTCTATTACCGATTCTATCCTAGCTCTGATCAAGTCCTTAGTTTTTTTGCCGGTTATTTCTAAAAAACCAAAGGAACTCAGTGGGGCTGTTTATGTGCAATCATTGTACATAAAATCGAACAAACGTAGACATTGTCCTCTGCCTAGTCTAATCACTGGTACTTTATCTAGATGCGAATATTTTTATACATGACTTATCGCTTCTTTTATCAAACTCATTTAAGTTGTATGACGAGTATGATATTTAAGTATAACTAAAGAAAGAATATTTTTTTTTATTGATATTATAATTTCACACCACAAAGTAATTGTTATGACTAAGTTGTGTTAAACAACTTCCAATAAGTAACTTCTGGAAAAAGTCCTCTTAGCTTAGATGTCCCACCCTAGTCTTAAATGCGATCTTAAAAGTAATTAATACAGGCTTATTGTAAATCAATAAATAATAATTAACCAACTGTGGTTAAAGTTTAATTAAAGTGAAATTACAGTAAAACCTTTTAGCCTCAATATATTCTAAGTGGTAGAGCACTTAACTGTACTAAGCCTACTAAAAGCTTATTTCAACTAATTGCGTTTATGTACGTATGTTCTCGCAGTTGATTAGAATGTGAAATAGTGAATACATTCACATAAGAGAAACATAAAATTTTACACACAGTTATGATACGCAAAATGAAAAAAGGAAAGTTTCAAATAAAAAGGCAAAAGTCTATTAAAGAAGCAGTGCGTTCGAAATTCAAAGAATTCTCTCAGCACAGTTCTCTGCACGGATTCTATTACTTCTACAGCAGCGCGTCTGTCTGGACGCACATGTTCTGGTGCTCAATCCTCGTCTCGAGCACAGTTCTGTGCGGATATCTCAGTCACATGATATGGGAGAAATATGCTTCAAATCCTACATTTACAATTATAAGTATCTCAAATTCAATACTCACACTCACATCATAAATAAGTCGAAGCGAAGCGAATTATAATTTTGTGAACAGTCCATCTAGAGATAATCGACCGTCTAATAATACCAATGAGCGACTGGGATTGTTGACGGCCAGGTTGTTTCCATGCAGCTTGGTTCTTCGGCATAACGAAGGAATGTTGGCTCGCTCTGCATCTTCTACCGCATCCACAATGGGGAGCGTTCTGAAGAGTTGTTCGGATTAATACCAGGAGCGGAATTCTGCTTTCGGACATCACGGCAGAACTCTAGGTTCCACCCTCACCACCTTGGTGTCCGAAAGTCAAAGCACAGCTGTACTGTGCGTTTCAAGCGCAATTTTCTACCGCGCACAACTTCGATGTGGTACCAGCTGCCACCGTCGGTATTTACGGACCGATACGGGGTTCTTCAAGAAAAGAGCTTACTCCCATCTTAAAGGACGGCAACTTGCCTGCATAACCTCGGGTCATGCGGGTGTCTATGGACGGCGGTAGTTGTCTACCACCTTCTCGTTTGCCCCTTATTATATAAAAAAAGTCACGCTTATTTTCTGGTTTCTCTTACTACACGCACATAGTGCTCGTTTGCTTACGGAAAGATATTAAAGTGGTACATTTTATTCCATCTAATAATAGACTGTGCGTGGCACAATCTGTATATGGCACAGAAAAAAAAACATTACAACTCATTTATAAATATGTATGAATTCCTTTCATAATAAAGTGCGTGCATTGCCTTGATGCCAATTCGTTTCATAATAAAGTGTGTGCATTGCCTTGATGCCAATTCGTTTCATAATAAAGTGTGTGCATTGCCTTGATGCCAATTCGTTTCATAATAAAGTGTGTGCATTGCCTTGACGCCAATTTTTGTACTGCGCGATCATCCCGTTCTCCCGGAATCCTCGTCGCGATGGTCCGACTCACAGTTTACTTGTGTTGTACTCAAGATGGGTACGTAGAAAATCATATTGCGATAGAGTCGGATGGAGATAAAAGATATATGTACGTTTGTTGTCGCGCCAAGATGATTTCAATGTTACGCAGGTAACAAGTCTGAATGATAATCTCATTTTAGGTTGAAACAACGCAATGGCCAACTGAGAGGGTTCCGTTTCCGGCGTTAAGTGTATGTGATTCCCAAATGATTTATACGCCGAGTGTTAAGAACATCACAAATATCCTGTAAGTGTAATGA
Organism: Eumaeus atala; assembly: GCA_017140195.1. Taxonomy (NCBI): domain Eukaryota; kingdom Metazoa; phylum Arthropoda; class Insecta; order Lepidoptera; family Lycaenidae; genus Eumaeus; species Eumaeus atala. The sequence continues at coordinate 255,488 of JAFELO010000461.1, forward strand.
CTTATTTTATGTTAACGCACTTCGTGGACGTTTAACTCCTATAAAAAACTTTAAAACATTGGCTAGAAATTTAGCAGTCACAGTATTAAAGAATGGATTCAACAGCTAATATCAGTTTCTTTAAAGATCTATTGTTCCTTTTTATTTACGATTGGGTAATCATAGTTGATTGTTGTGAGATGAAAAAGAAATAGAAAATCAATTAAAATTGAACAGCCGCTGATATTTGATATAACGAAAGTTAAAGATATAAATAATTTAATCGTAATGAAAGGAACCTCAAATTTACCAAAAAGAAATTAAAATAGAATGAATGATCGCCACCTAAGACAACACAAATATGTTTATCGTTGATAATAGAGATTATTAAACGATAAATCTTTATTGTATAACTTTTTAAATTTTCCAGTTAAATTATTACTTTCACCCTTAGAATTAAAATTTTGTAAAAAAATTCCTAGGTGTGCATTTTTATACCGTTCCAGAAACCTTCGTGGATACAAGCAAAGCGCTATCCGAGAGTTCTTCAATAGTTTCGGTGACGTAAAGAAGTCTGAGTACACACCACCCGAACACGTTAAGAAAATGCACTCCACCCTAGAAGAACTAGGGTACGATTACAATGTTCTTATTAATGAGGTATGTTTTATAACCTTAGTAGCATTTTATGGAGAATACCTTGAGATAAAAAAGCGGTTTGTTACAATGAAGCTAATCATACGGATATTATAGCGGTTTATTTAATTGTTTAATTAGCCCGACGTTTCAGAACCTTTACAGCAATCATGGTCATGGGTGCTCTCGACGTAAGGTCGGGCTAGTTAAATAATTAAATAAACCGCGATAAAATCCTACCCATAAGGATTTTATCGCGGTTATAATATAACATTGTAATGAGTAACAGTCGCGTAAGTTAAGACATCAATTCATTCAAGTCTGTTTAGCAGTTTTTGCGTGAAAAATTACAGATGAATAAAGTGTCACATTTAAAGTATCTGCAGGATTTGTTCTCTTACCTCACAACACTCACGTTTTATGTAACTTTCATTGTGACCAGTCCGGTATAATTGTTGTTCCGCTGTAGTGATACCTTCACAAGTTAAGTAACTACGACAAGGCGACACACGTCTAAATGTAAGGAGTTTACTCTGCTCAGGAGAGCTGAAAAAGACAATTATATATAAAATAATGAATATTCTCCGCTGAAAAGCACGAAAGGACTTTAGTTTTATGTGGAATATCAGATAACATAGTCAGACGTAGCTACGCCTTTACGGAGATTAGAATCATTTTTATTTCTCGGTGACATGATTTTTGTATTTTGTTATTTAGAAATATTTTACTCTATGACAATTTTAATTCCATAAAAGGACTCAACGATGGGGGTAAAGGGATTATTGAAGGTTTAGTCAGTCTTTCAAATACATTTATTTCATGATGGTCTCTCCATATTCACAATCAAGAACAACCTTAAGATAATACAAGGAACAAACAATGGAATCAATCCAGTTTTTGATAATGGTTAGTAAAAATGAGGGAACGTAGTCTTATCTGGGTAGTTGTCCGAGACTCCCTGCTGCACCTCGGATGGAGCTTCCATCTATATATAATTTTAAATTGAATCCTCCAACTGTTTCCGGATTGTTCTTCAATCCTCAAATACAATAGTCGAAGAATATAGTGACATCATATCTTCATATTAAATCCAACTCAAAAAAGAAAAGGCGCGGCGTTCAGAGCACTGAAAAGGAACACACCACCAATAAGGTTCCATCCCATTCACTTGGCTTCCTCAGACAACTAAAATCCGGCAATATATATATATGCTCTGTTACAATAAAATAGAATTTAACACTCAAGTTCCACCCAAGTACTATTCAACTAACACAATAATGATGCGGTCTATCAAATTAATATCCATACAGATCATGTAAATGCGACTATCAAAATGCACACATAAGATAATTAAGATATTTAAGATTATAAGAATTTTTCGAAACCCAAGATATGAAACATGGCGTCGGCAAGAAACCATGAACTAACTCTTTTATATGAAATATAAATAATTGTTCGTGGCATATTTGTCACGAATATATTAGATATTTAAACGTCTTTATTAAGCGTCTATATAAGGAGAGTCAATTACCGATCCCCATACACATTTCATTATTCTTATGCAGATGTTTTGCTCTTCTTCTCACTTATGTGCCAGTGGAAACCCATAAGCCCCACAAAACGCGATAATATAACTGCCACGTTGCGGCGGTAACATGGCGAGATGTACCTAAAGCCCCGGTTGTGGCGGCTTCATTCAGCAGAACGGCGCTGCATTATACTATACGAACTGCTTCTCATCACATACTTTTTGTTATTTACGCTAATAATATAAAGCTGGAGAATTCGTCTATTTCTGTTATATGTTGCTGTCTTGTGGTGTTGTGTTTAGTCTTCGATTTGATTATGTTTATCACAGGGTCCCACGCAGAGGGAAGAATCCATCCATCTTCTCTGTTAAAATGTGTATGCTTTTTTAAGAAGTGGTAGTGTCATGCTCATTTGAGGAGGTAGTGCCACGCATGGTGCATGACACTTCATCATCCTATGTCATTACATAGGATGATGAAGTGTCATGCGCATTTGGGCACGGTCGTGCCCAATTCAATTCTATTGAATTGGGCACGACCGTGGAAGTACCTCTCGCTCACGTGATACCGGCGTAAAGTGATAGCGTCGCTATCACGTTTCGTGCGCTTTTGAGTAGCCGGTGGCTCATTGGGGGCGGGGGGAGATAGAAGGGCAATGCATCTGCGTAACAATCATGCGAATGTCCATGGGAGTCGGTAGTCATCAAAAGGCTAGGATTCCTCGTTTGCCCCTTATGCTATAAAAAAATAATTCAATATTCCCACGGATCATCCTTGGAGGGCGATATGTGTTCCTTAGCGGTCTGTTTCCGCCGGTTTTGTCAACCCGTGACTTCTGGCTCAACAGGCAAGCAATATCCGAGCTACGTTAGCATTGCGGGAGCCGATAGTCGTACAATCACCGTCTCAAGTGCGGCGCGGTATTTCAGCTCCGCACACCGTGCGACGTCCTGCTCCGCCGATGTCTGTGGAGGTCGAAGCAGTTCGACTGCGGTGCCATGTTCCGAAAGGTCTTCTCTGTGGCGGGACATTGTTGTCAATTTGATTTGAGTTATTTTAGGTAACTAAATAATTTTACCCTTTTATATTTTACTCTTAAGTGTTACAGCATCGTCCGCGTGTTAGGACCTTTTCTCTGAAATATGGTCGGTAAAATGTATGTCGACGAACACTGAGATATGCAAGTTTTTCACGCAACCAAAAGACAAAGCTCCCGTTAATGCATACATTTCAACGACCGCAAAGCAATCAAAATATTTGATTACCTGTTATTTCCTGTGGAACTGGTGACCATGAAATTTAAGCAAAAAGTTAGAAGGTTGATAATATCAGTAAATTATGATTATATTACGGGAAAAACCATTTAAGGTAACTTTGTGTTAATAACAAACTTATTTCTTATGTTTTTTCCAGTAATATAATCATAAAGTACCAATTTTACGAATAAAATTTTGTGGTCACTAAGTCTTAACACGAAATTTAAAATGGGATGGAAATTCCTGATACTCGTAGCTAGCTCACACAGCAAAACGTGATGTTTTACTTTTTTCTGCAGTCTCCATGCAGAGATGGATGTGAAATTCACAGCTGGCATCGACGTAAGCGAGGCGCTGGATTTTATGGTCAATATTCAGGAGGGAACCGGTGATGACAGAACTAACGGATTGGTGTTTGTGAGTATTATCGTTACTGTTGTTCATATGTTCGCAGTGTATCAGTAGTCGATCACTTCACATCTGTGATATGTGGACGAGAAGTACTCCGGCTTACCTTTTACTAAGTATGAAGTGCCTTATTTTAATTTAATTGCCGACCCTATATACCTAGTCTTGCCAATAACATTGTGACAAAGAATAGTTTTTTATTGCAAATAATATTTATTACTTTTTCAGTGCGTTAGTGTTAATGTTAGTTTGTTTTCAGTTACACAGTTATACTTGATAAAATAAGTAAAAATATAAAAGTTTACATGAAGTGGTCTCCACTGCCTGCAGTACTGCCCCTTAAACGTTGAGGCCAGTTGTTAACAGAAGCACGCACGCTTTCAATGGTCAAATTCTTCACTGTCAATCGTATGGATTGTTTTGGGGAGTCCAAATTATTATGGCGTTTAGAGCAAGAGGTACGCTCTAAAACTGACCATAAATCATAATCCAGCGGATCAAGAACGGGACTTGACTTTAATTGAATTTGGTGAGATGCCCCGGATCAACAAATCATCCGGGCACCTCAACAGCTAGTCAGCCCCCTAAGGGACCGCTTCCATCTCCACAAATAGGGTCGTCCCACACCACAGGATAACCCCACCAACTGTAGTACCTCCCATCCTCGCCCATTACCCAGTACAAAGTTTGCGCAAAACGCCAAAGTGAGATGGGTACAAAGAGCGATCCTCCTTTTAGCCCCCTCTTCTTATAAGAGAGTGCAAAGAGCAGCCCACTCAGTTTGATCGGTTTCACCTGGGTACACCCTAGCCTACTGAGCCCCACCGCCACGACAAAGCTTGAACCATGGTAGGGGCTCTGATGCATTCAGAAACATTAGCTTCCAAACAAGACTGCGTGGTTCGGAGTTTTATGATTAGGCCCGAGGCTTGCTGGAAGGACCATTATTGTTTTCTTTTTTAATGAAACATAAAATAAAAACCATTAACAATATAGTTGCGGTGTATCAAAAATCCATAAGAGTTCATCCGCACACCGACAGACATCGTCAACAAAAGTGAAGTTAGCGCGTGCGATAAGAGTGCAGTTTGTGTAAGCGACTACACAACAAGAATTTTGCGCTTAAGCTCGCAATAATATTTAATTTTATATTTGTAAATTAGATACATGTTTTTTTTTAATTTTGTATGTGTAAATGAATTAAAAACATTACGTTATAGGTATATTATAATATAACTTAATATAATTAAAAATGTTTTTTTAATTATAAAGCAGTTTTGTAAAACAAAATGTGACGCTAAGATATTATTATTTTTTATCAGTTACGTAAAATGTTCTAAGTTTATTTTTAATATTTTTTTAATGAATTCGTTGTTTTAGGATCAGTGGCAAATTATTTAATAGTTTTGTTATTTTTATTCCAAAAGTTGTTTTCCATAGTAGTTTTTAAACTGAGGAACAATGAGGCTAGCATTCGATACACTGCGCAAAGAGTCCGGGGTCGTTGCCTATATACTTCTTTTATTACTCTGTGGGGTACAATCGTCTTAAGCAATCCTACTTGCAGCTTATATATCTAGTCAATACGTGTCTTACATTTTCTCCCTTAGCTACTTAAACCGAAAGATACGGTGGATTCTACTAATCTTTTATAAAGTAGTAATCGTATATGGATGGGAATATTATCTTTAATCAAAGCAAACTTAGTCAGAAAGGTCCGCAATTTATCACAGATATGTCTTATGTGCTCCGTCCATTTAAAGCGATTGTCAATCGAAAGACCTAGATATTTGTAGCTATCTACGATTCCAACAGCATCACAGTCACGATGCCTTTTATAATGTTTGTGCAGATAGGAATGATTATGGGCTATCTATGTTGGTGCTCTGCTGCATTGTTTATGGATAGAACAAACATGCATAAGTTTAGTTTTGCGGAACTGATCACAAGTCCGGAGTCGTGTGACCATTTAACCAGCAAAGTAAACTCTGATTGTAGGTTGGAAAGTGCAATCTTGATATTACTGTGGGCTGATACAAGACAACTGTCATCGGCAAATTGGTAAATTTCACATTTTTTATCAACTCAGTCAGATCATTAACATGCGTAATGCAATGCATTGGGCCCAATGTGTGCTATGCCTTCCGTTACGTTAATTTTCTCACTGAGTACATCAGCAAACTTCACCATGTATGACCTATCTTTCAGATAATCTTCCCACCATTTGCTAAGAGGCCCTCTAATGCCGCAGGTATCCAATTTCTCAATTAATATGTTATGACGAAGGGTATCGAAATCCTTACTATAGTCGATATAAGCGAGCGAAACATGCGTCCTACAGAAGTTGTAAACTGAGAAAGGAGTTGAGTTGTGCTTCTGTTTCTTAAAAATCCGAATTGTTTGTTACTTATTATATTATTACTGGTGTAAAATATTGATAGTTCATTACAGAAATATTTTTCAATTATTTTGTCTTTGGTGGGCAGAATAGTTACGGGTCGGTATTAGTTATGGGTCGATAATAGTTATGGGTCGATAATTATCATACTCTTAATGACTTCCTTTTTTAAATATTGGTCGTACTGTGCCTGTTTTTAGGTCTGTTGGATTATTTGCCAGAGGAGATATATATTTTTATATTTATATATATTTTTATTTCACGTCCGATAACTTGTAAGAGTGATGCTCGAATATCATCATCTCTCGGTGCTTTGTCACGTCCTAAAGATTTTATAAGTTTCAAAACGGAATCGGGTGTCGCCTTCTGGAAGCCCATTGAAGTCTTAACAGGAAATGTGTACATTGATTTGTCTATCGTATTGTTGTTGCAATTAGGTGATTTTTTTTACATTCTCGCTAAATGTTTTTGCAATATTCAAAATAGAGTTAGATAAAAAAAATAATTTTGTAGTGCGTTTATTATTACATCGTCAAGAGACATTTTTATACTTCCTGTTAGCTCGTTAAGTATCTGCAATATTTTTTTTGGGTTACTTATACTTATTGTAATATTTTTTTTAATGTGAACATTTTTAGTTTTCTGAATTAATTTATTGACATAATTTCTTATTTTATTATATTTGTGTTTAAATATTTTATTTCCTGGGTCTTTTATCCATGCCATATAAAGTTTATCTCTATACGCGAAAGCTTTTTTAGTTGTATTATTTATCAATGTATTATTCGATCTTTTTGTTCATTGAATATAGTGTTACTAAGGGTTTTTTTACATATCACTTGTATCGATGTTTTGATGCCTTTGATTTATTTGGCTCCATACCTGCTTTGTGTAATGCAATCAAAACGATTCTGTTCCCTTTATCACCACACCCCATTTGAATATCTCAAAATACTCTACAATATATTGGCGCTAGAATATATTGGCGAGAAAACACAATGAACAATTGTATAAAAGTATCAGATTCCAAATTGTGATATTTTTTTACTTTTAATTGTATCAATATTTATGGCCAGATATCCTAATTACTCAAAAAATTGAGCCCAACGACGACTTGAGGATTTTGAAAAATATAAACAGTTAGATTATCGACAAGGACAAGTTTTAACTTAAATTCCAGATGTATATTTTCGACAGTCAAAATGAACTAACACTCTTGGACAGCTCGATAACTCTCAGATCATCGACCTTCTTTGATGTAACCGTCGACGTGTGGGTGATAGATTCTTCTGACGATGTGAGAGCGTTGTCCTTGAAGGAGAGGCAGTGTTTTCTTGACAAAGTAAGTTATTGATGACCAGTTATCTATGTCCAAGTATATTATCATCGGTTTATGCTACGTTCACATTTACTAATAGCATTTCTTGCAAAATTTCATAAATCTACATCAACGGGAGGAAGTACCATTTATGCTTCCTTGACAGTCACGCAGACAGACAGACAAAGAATAAGTCCCACCAAAAGATTCAAGCGTTACTGTTTTCTCTGTAGATGTATGTATGTACTTTCGATCGATTAGTAGTTTCTTCTGTAATATAATATGTGGGAAAACCAGCAGCCATTGTTTTTCAAGAGGTCTGGCGTCCAAGTGCACGTATTTTTTGAGCAGACGTGTCTTGCCCTTCGTCTCTCCTCTCCTCTGATAAGTTAAGTGTACGCTGACCATATAAGCAAGCACCATGTGCAAGGTTTTTGACAAAATCAATAAACACATGCCAAAAAAATATTTTTATAAACTTTTCTTTATAACTTTTTAATTAAAAATGTAAAACAATAAAAGTTAAAAGTAAAAAGAAATACTATTTTTAATAGAATTGCCTCCCACAATTGTCATTGCCATTATAGTTTACGAGTCACAATACATGTTACCTAGGCTCCTTGGAGTGGAGCAAAGAATTTTGAAAAGGAGGGCAACGCATCGGCATAATTATGCTGATGTTTATGGACGTCGGTTGTCAATGAAAGGCATCGATTACTCGTTTGTCCCCTAATACTATAAAAAGACATTGCTGCTTTGTTGAAAAACGAGGTACAAAAATACAGCCTGAAATGCATGAAATCAACTTGACACTGTTGCCGCGGAGAGCCTTACTATGTTGCAGATTAATTGGGCTTAAGGTGTACTACTCACTCACATAACAAACCAAATTCTTTCAAAAAGGTTGTCTGAGATATATATAATTTAAATCATGCTCACAATTAACATGACTTATGACAAACAAGCATCTATGTCAAAACATTGTAGAAATAGCGAACCCCACCATCAAGTTTAGAAGTTTTAAATAACGAATTAAAAAATGGTTTAAAATTATGAAGTACTTAATTACAAAATCATGAATATTGTAATAGGTTTCTTAAAGGATTACTAGTAGACGCACCACTCCATTCATTAACATTACACGTTGAAAATGTATTTATGGTTCGTCTATCCAATTTGATACAGAAGCATATTTTATCTATAAAAAGTATAATTAAGGTAACCTTCACAGGACACGAAGCATATGTATAGATCATATCAGGGCTGTATAATGGCATCTATGATGAGGATTGTAGTACAGCAGTGCAAATGCCTTCCCTTTAATTACACCGGTAATTATAGTATTTTTAATGAAGTAAAGACATAATAAACGGCGTTGGTATTTTTATTAGAAAAAGGAAATTATTACGGGTTTGTATCTGCGGCATACCACGTAGCACAGACAATTAGAGCTACGCTCACTCGTAGCAGTTTTGTGTCTATGACCATATGCTGCGCTACGAGCTGCTTACTACTGTCTTAAATGATAAATATATTTTATGTACGTGTATTTGACAATTATGTCCTCCTGAACGACTCTACCGATTTGGTTGAAATATGTGTGCATATGTCTACGGACTACTGAATCGCCACAAAAAAAAATAGAACCTGTAGGTGGGGTGGGGTGGTACTATGCAAGTTATGACTTTCAGCGCATACAATATTCGTCAGGACAACATCTGGCGAGTCTACCCTTATGATATATTTTTAAAATTTTAATTCTATCGGCAGCCCGGATAAAAGAAGAAGTTTAAAAATTAAATTAAAGTGAGACCCCCACGCTGCAGACACCTAGCGCGTAGTGCTAGAGATCCAGAGGCCTGACTTCAGAGGTTACTATTAAAGTAACAAGTAACTATTCGATACTTAAATCCTAACCATCATACAAATATTAACAGGTTCCCTGGATATGGAATCTGATTTACCAAAATTCGTAATTTATTTTACACACAAGTTCATAATAAGAGAATCAGGACCTTAATAAGAACCTGTCAAACCAATCCTCAGTATATTGACTTACATTGCAGCTTCTCAACTTCACGTCGAAGTGCTGCCCACCTGCACGTGGCTAAAATACAAATGTGTCTATGAAAGTTTAGGTACGGTATACTTTCCCTTTTTAAAATACTTTGTTATACAGCAAGAACTCAAGGCGAAATTAGACGTAAGGCATAGATTTTATGTGGGTAAAACTGCGAGACAAATAGGTATTTTAAACACAAGAATATTAAAAGTAAAAATGGTATAAATAACGATGTATAACTCATAAAAAGCACGAAACGCCACAACATTGCTGTCACTTTTCGGCGATGTCATGCGAGTGAGAGGTACGTCCGCGCTCGTGACGGCCCAATTAGGATGCAATGCACCATCAGGAGGCAAAACAAACAATGTACCTACTACTGCTATGCTGCTTTTGTAGTATAGTACTACAGAAGTCTAAATATATTTTATAACTTCTGTAACCTTTTTCAGATAAAAT
>JAFELO010000461.1:265879-345595 GCA_017140195.1 Eumaeus atala
TAGGAGCTGAGTATTATTCGAAAATTATAAAAAGAAATACAATTTATTATTTTATTTTGTACGATAATTTTAAATTTAAAGAAGCTGACAAGAACATGAAACATGCGGCGAAATTATTATTTTTATATATTCATAATACAATTATGAAAAATACGTTTTGAACATTAGCAATTAAATTTGCCACCAGTTCAACCGTAGCCTTGACCCGACAGAAACAAACTGAGAGGGTTTCATTAACCATCAATCGATAATTAAATATATATAAATGAAAAATGTAGACCTACTTACAGTCTTGTAATAATTGTTATTCTCAAGTTGTGGTGTCGGTAATTAACTCTTTTACTCCACAGGTGTTGTCTAAAGTTGCAAATAAATATTTTTGCTATAAAATTGTCCCCCCGTCGTTCGGAATTTCTAGTGCAGAGGCTATTTCTTAGGCACTATATATAATTGACATTCGTGACAAAGTAACAAATTAACGACTTCTTTAAATGTTACATACTATTCTTTATAAATGTTAGTTGTATTCCGATGTGACTATTCTCAGGATCTCCCTTTGTGTATGCAAAGCTATAATTTAATAAATATTCGAGACACATTCAACATTTCAAGTCAAAGCGCACAAATTAATGAGCCACGTTTGACATATTAGCAAGGAAGACGCCACAAGCTGTCGAGTAACGGCACACTTCGGCGGAACAACGTGCATCAAGTACAGGCGTGAGGTTCTGTATTCCTGGGATCAGATGTTAGGTACGTTTCTATTCTTTAATGTCTCCTGAACTTGTAGTTGTAAAATATGAACATCTGGAACTTCATAGCCTAGCGTCAGCAACCACGGACAGTCGTAGCAGTACAACCTTCCCTCGCAAAAAAAAACTTCTTCGTCTTTTCGTTGAGTTATAAATTTTAATTTTTGTATTTAGCACTAATTAAATAAATCGTAAATGCACTTTCATAGAATTCCTAATCGAGTAACTTTATAAATCAATTTTAGAGAGTTAGTCTGCTATAAGGATGACCCTCTATATCCGGGATCCGGCTTGGTGGACATTATTTTTGTATTCACAACTAAGGTGTCATGTTAACGTTGAAATGTTTTTGCAGCAAACCTCGGGGGAATATACGGGCTGTGCCTCGGCGGCTCTGTTGTGAGCATAATAGAAATAATGTGGCTATTTATACAGCTGATTTGTACAGTGGTCAAGGGGTTACGAACAAGAAAAAAATCATCAAAAACTAATGTGTTTGTATTGAAGCCTGATGTCAAATCATTACATCGACAGGATACGAGAAATGATTTGTCATTTGTCAATTGATGCGAAAAAAAGTATCCGGTGGCAGAATATCAATAATCTTCATAACATAGATGGATAGCTGATACAAATTTAAAAAAAAAGATACACAACAATGTTGTGCAATAATTTCAAACAGTACTCGTTGTAAGACAATGTTTAGTCACTGTCTCAGAATTGTGATTAAATGATCATATTTAACGTTGTGCTTGCATCAAACTTCCGAGCATTTGTGGACTATCAAAAATATCATCTGCCAGAAGAATCATTTAAATACTCTATCCTTATAATAGTAAATGAAATTGTTTTAGTGAGTAACGGGAGCGCATTTAATTGGTTAAGTGGGATTAATGACGATCTATAGTATCCGCTATCCATATTATACTACCAAGATCATAGACTTAATATACACGAGTAAGCCGTGGCGTCAGCGTGAACCTTTTCTTTCGTTAATCTAACATAAGAGCTTATAAAAAGACGTCAGTCCCATCGGCTGTGGGCGAGCGCACTCCGCCTACGCCTAGCTAGACCTAGTTCGGGGATATCGTATTAGTTATTCTCATTATTTACTGTTACATATTATAAAACCTTCAACCTGTTGAATAATCATACTATTTTTGTTCAATGTATAAAAGAGAACGAAATATATAATATTTAATATGAGATATGTTATTATTTCTTGACAAGAAACTATAAATACATACCTAATTGTTGTAATATGATATGTGTTTTTACATGAGATATGTTAAAGACAATTTCTTTTGTTTAGTAATTTGCTCACTATTTGCTACATATGGGGAAACAAGATTGTTAGTTGTCAATAGGACTATTGACTACTAACAAGACACATAGGCAAAAAAACAAAAAAAGAATGTTGTTTATTAGTCTTTGGCATATCTTTGGCATTCGTGCTCCTCTTTCCTCTACCAATGCGCGTAATCCACGGGAGCTGCCGGCATCCCCCGACCTGTCGCAGCAGCATGAGATGTGGACTCGGCAGAAGACGGATCCCCAGCGCTATCCCATTATTTTCATACCCTGGTTTACACTTGGAACCTTTCGGTTACATTCCATTCATTATCTATAAATTTTTATCAGTTTGAATTTTTTTAGGAGGGAGCTACTACTGGTTGGCGGCGCTATTGCTCCCGCCTCTACAGGGACTGGCGAAGACTTTTGTGTCTTCAATTTTCTATTATTAACATATGATATATATTACCAATAATACAATAGAAATAAAAACTGTGGAATAGTTTACTTTTATCTCTCGGGCGCTTTCATAATTCGGATATAACTAGACAACGCAGCAACAAAATAAAATACAACTCAGCTACAGGCGCAATTCAAAGCCCCAATCGCGAGGTACCTTCTGTAACAAGGCCAAACATTACATTTTCCAAAACAAAGGACTGCCTAACGCACAAACGTAACACAAGAAAATTGCGTATTAGGAATTGCTTGACTTAGGATCCAGTTACTTTAAGACTAAATACTGGACTTACAATCATCGGCACGTTGGATTTTTGTCCACCACTTTGTCCTTGAGTTAAATGTGTTTCCAGAGGACTGTGTAGCATTTCTGAGAGAATTTGTGCACATAGCGGTTATACCGACTGGGTCCATCGGTATAACCGCAATATGTCACTTACTACTTGTGTGACAAGAAGTTTAATTTGTGCACATAGCGGTTATACCGACTGGGTCCATCGGTATAACCGCAATATGTCACTTACTACTTGTGTGACAAGAAGTTTAATTTGCGCACATAGCGGCTATACCGACTGGGTCCATCGGTATAACCACAATATGCCACTTACTACTTGTGTGACATGAAGTTTAATTTCACACTGATAATGCTAATTGTATAAGTTATTGTGTACCTACTGTGCATAGAAATGAGTGACAGTATTACACAAAGGTGTCGAGTTACGTCCTGCCTATGAGACAAAATAAAATTTTCAATATACTAAATAACACCGTGGCTTGGATTTATTTAAGCGTTAGAAAATTATTATGAAGGTAACTCAATCATCAAAACATTTCAGATTGTTTTACAAACACGATGCGGTAATGAGTAATGAGTGTAGTGGAAAAAACAGAATAATATAAGCATTATAACATTAAAACTGGTTATGTTTCTGATTTAAAGCGGTATAAGGTTTTAGTAGCAATTAGCTAGCCTAATCGAGACTAGTTGATTGTATTTTTATGTGAAACGTTTCGGCACCTTCGAGTATTCAAAAGTTAAAACTTTTCGGCAACTATCGACGCTCATAAACATCCACACACCTATCTGTTATACAGTGGTGTTGGCCACATTCCCTCCTTCGGGCCACCAGAACTTCCCAAACCACACGAAACGTGGTGGTATCTTTTGAGCGGGAGATACCTTCCCTGTCTTGCCGGTCTAATTAGCACTACTTCTTACTTCTGACTCGATACTGGTAAGTAACATACAGACTCAAGCACCCAACATGATATTAGCGGGATATGAAATATAAAGTACAGATGTTTATACAAATCTGTGATATAATTATGCAAATATTTAGTGGAGCTCGTTAACGCTGAGACTGAAGGAGTGCCGCCTGCGACTCGAGTTGCGGCTGCATTATGAAGATATAATCACTTTTTAATTATGCATTAGAATATAACATTTCAACGGGTACTTATAGTAAAAGTATTAAAATACTTTCTTTTAACTCAAAAAAGATTGAATAAATACAGTCTTTTTAGTTAACTGACTCCGAGGATGTCTTGGGTAATACTAAGGATCTGGGTACGGATCTGTAGCCAGATTCTTAGAATTACATAAGACATAGGAAATACCTAAGACATAGTGCCAAAGGGATGCTTCGGTTCTCTGCCGTACATTTATCACGAAGCTCTATTAATGAGCCGTATTATTTAATAGAAATAATTCAAATTACATAGAGTGTATAATTTATATTTTTATTGGGTAAATTCTGTTTTCCCTTAGAAGTTTCAAATTTTATTTTGTTCTGTAATATATACACTTGAAATTTTCATACAATATGTGTTACACTTTCCTCCTTTGGTTAGATTTATCCAGTATCCCAAATAAGTATAGTTATAAAGTTTAGTAAAGATAATGTCTTGGTAGAGGACTGCCAAGAGAGTTTTATCTTCCACGTGCACCTCTCTGCGATGATTTTATTAAAGGGTCGATCCTGGAGGCGTAGGATAGCGTGGTAGAAACGAGGGGAGAGCCAAATACAAAAAATCACGTACATACAATTACAGTACTGAACAATAAAAGAAATTTATACAAATAATAAAAAGCTGAAGAGATTGATTGTTTTTTTGGAAGTAAATTTAGGAATGGAGGAGTTTAAAAATATTTCAGGGAACTATAGCAAAGTCATCGGAGAATACTTTAGTATAGGAGTAAGTGAATTGTGTGTCTGAAACTACGAAGCTCTACTAGTAGGAAAAATCTAATTTCTGATGAAAATTGCTACGAGTACCTGTGGGTACGTACAGCTAATCTTCCCAAACGCAACATATATCTGTCTCTTTTTGTCGGTAACACGTGAGCTCCGTTCGTGCCTTCCCAATTTAGCTACATGACAGCGAGACACTTTTATTTCCTTTTTTCGGAAAAGGGGGAAGCGTTCCCCCTCCCCACTTTAGTGGGACGGCGCGTGCATGATGCCGTTTAAATTGCGGTGTCCTAGATAAGGATAATTGAGCTCGTTTAATATTTGGCTTATCTGAGGAGGCCGGCCTCCTCACTGGGAGGGGTTAATTTGCGCTACAAATCAGGAAAAAGCCGTATTCTTGATTTATTTATTATTATTAGAACTCTCTAAAGTCGCGTTACTTTACCTCTATAAATCTAACCTCTCAACTTACGGATTCGAAACGGGCTCGTTTCCGTCAGCGGCGTGTTTGTTTGTCATTCTATCAGTCATATGTCTTATAACTGTGTCACTTTATGTAAGGTTTCATCGCTCGCCCGGTACGAGCGGTGTATGTGATATTGGTTCTAGCAGGAAAAATACATTTACGCACCATCCAGCCGACCCAAGGAAGCCTGAAGTGTGTGTCGGGCTCTGGTCGTGAAGCGATGGCGACTACCGACTAAAAACTGATATCCGTTAGTTAGCCCTATTGGCATTTTACTGCGAGAGCGTGTCTTGGTGTTTCTTTTTTTCTTGGATTTGTGTTCTTGGACGGACTTAGCTACTGCTATCGCGATCGCGTCGTCGGCGTCGAGCAGTACGTGCTTCGGCCCACGGTAACGGTAATCGGTTAATAACGTCGGATCGTATTCCGACGTTTGGACGATTAATTTATTATAATGATTAAGGGCATGTTGTTCGGAAGTACGACGGGCATCCAGTAGCCATGCGTAAGAATCTATTTTGCATTTTCTTCAAACGTTCTATTTGGGTAGGGGATATGAGCAAGAATGCTGCACTGCGATACGACAAGGTCGGTCGTTTGTATGTAATATACAAAGTGAGCTTCTTTTGTTTATAAGAGGATAAAGTTTAAAAAGGACATGTCTTGCCTTTTCCAGAACGTTATCTATGTCATTCTTGCCTCTATTCTCCACTTTAAGAACCATTCACGAGTTCGGTGACGGCCTTTTGGAATAGTTTGGCTCCGTATTTGGGGAGGTATCTAATGTACAGTGCGGTGTCGCGGTATGTGGCTAGTGTACAGATTGAAGGGGGTGGGAGAGAGAACCGATCCTTACGTATAACTGGCTCTGGGGGGACGAGGGGAGGACAGGGTGCCCTCCACTCTGTAGCGGAACTGCCTGTTTGCTAGGTAGCTGTTTACGATCAGCACCAGCCTGTCGGGCAGTCTTAACTGGTACAGTTTGAAGATGAGGCCTTGATGCCAAATCTTGTCAAACGCCTTTGCCGGCCCTGTCTTTTGAGTCTCGATAGTACGTACTCCGTGAGGCGGTGTACATGTTGTGGGTGTCGCGAAATGCGAACTGCTCGTCTATAAATAGGTTTATCTCTCGTATCATGGTTTTTAGGCGTGCGAGAAATATCCTTTCATAGATTTTACCTAATGAGCTTATGAGACTCATCAGTCGGTAACTAGTGGGCTCCACCCGGGGTTTCTCCGGTTTGTGTATGCTGATCACTGTGGCTTCCTTCCATATGTCAGGGAAGGTGCATTGCACCAGGAGGGCGTTAAAAATCCACACTAGGTGGTGTATAATAACGGGAGGCAGCTGTTTCAGCGCCTTCTTGGTTATTCCATCGGGCCTGGGGGCCCTCTTTGAGTGAAGGTTCTTTATTAGATCCTTCACTACTTCTGTGTCCATCAGGTGTATGATCTCATCATCATCATCCGGTGGCACGGCCAGTCGTGCCTTTAATATACTTTCTACCTCTTTTATGTTGGAGGGGGCTGTGGGGAGGCTTTCTAGTGTGTCTGCTAGACACTCCGCTTTTTCGTCATACTCTAGTGCAGGTAATCGATTTTCGCGGTTTAGTAGTGACATTTGAGCTACCGGTTTGGATTTCATAGCCCTCGCTAGTAGTGGCCAGTAGGCCATATAAGACGAATATTGTTCGTTGACGAAGTGATCCCATCTCGCGTTTATGAACTTGGGTATAGCCTTTTTGACTTCTCTTTCGAGTTGTCTGATACTTCGGCTCCGTTGCGATCGTGAGATGTTTCGACGCATTTTTTCTACGGATTAGGTCCCTAACGTCGTCAGAGTGAGCTAAACGGTCCTCTAGGATGGTGGAGATCTTTCTTGACGATTCTCCTATTTTACTAACCAGTAGGGCGGTGACTATGGATGAGGCCGCGATTGCAGCTTGTGGAGATTCTATACTGTCTGGGATACTATCGTTTTAACTCGATTTGACACTTGCTAAATTATCTTTTAGTAATTATATTGGATGATTTTTTCTTTATTTTAATATTTCTACTAAATCTTTTATCTCCTATTTCTATGAAAACGGGTCTATGGTCCGAATTAAGCTCGTGTATCGTTTCAGCCGTCTTGATGACGAGTGAAATGTTTTTAACCAGTGCTATGTCCATTGTACTCGGTGAACGTATATAAGTGCTCATTATTGTTCGGATTATAATGGGTTGGGATATACGGAGCGTTAATGAAGATGTTACGATCATCGACATATTTTCAAAGGACATTCCCACGACTGTTGTTACATCTATTCATAGGTCACGTGGTCGACGTTGAGGTCGCCAGCTAAAATTATTGGGTCATAGGCGTTTAAATTTTCAAAAATAGCGTCAAGGTCGCTAACTAGAAGTGGTTTTGAACCTAACTGATGTGCAGAGACTATGGAAAAGGGCTGACAGCCCGTCATGCATAGCTTACATAGGGATACTTCTAGATTTTCTAGAGGGGGCGGGTCGAACGGGATACAATGAAGGGACCTCTTGTAATAGATGACTGTACCCACACGACGGGATCGAGTCCAGTCGTTTCGAACAATATTGTAATTGCAAATACGCGGATGAGAGTGGCTAGGTTCTAGGAACGTTTCCTGCACTTGTAGGATGTCTTCTTTATGTTTCGGGAGAAAATCCCGCATCTCACGGATGTTCGATCTAAGGCCGTTTGCGTTAGACGATACTAGTAATGAGTTGGGTTTTATCCTTCCCGTGGAAGCCATTTGTAGGCCTAGTGGGAGTGGCGGTTGATCGTCTCGACCAGCGCTTGATGGTCCACCAAAGCCTGCAGCTTCTCAGACATGGAGCCATATCTAACTTTATTCGCGAACACCGTGACTTCTCGTAGCCTGTGATATTCTCTCCCCTGCCACCCCGAGGGGGCATTTGGGGCTGACACTGATGCGTCAGGGATATCAGGGGTATAGGAGCCGGGGCCATTTGACCCTTTTGTGCCTGGGGCGTCGTGGCCCTCTGTGGCTGCTGGGGTGTGGGAAGGAGGTGCCTCGGCACTGGAGGAGGGCACGCGGCCTTTTGCGGGCGGAACCACGCATTGGTGGTAGGTATGGGGGCAGGGATGAAATCATCCTGATTGTGTTTCGGGCGCCTATGTGTCTGAGGGGCCTTTTGTCTCCTGGGCAGTGGCTTGGGGATACGCTGGGGGCTTGGTACCATGCTATCATTGGCAGCGGTCGATCCGTTTCAATAGCCTCTACAGGGCTAGGCGAGGCAGGGTTCATGTCTTGCTTAAGTTCCTTAATTGACTCTGGGTATTTTGTCCTCAGAAATCCCATCAACACATTGAACTGCTTTTCAGCAACCATATTTTCAATTAATTTTTCGGATTCTGAATGCAAGGCCCTCCCGCTATGCGGGAGGGTGAATAAAAATTAAGTATTCTATTAAAATAGGGTGTGTGAATATCGCCCTGATAAATTAAAGTTACTTACGTAACCTGCAACAAAACAAAACCGAGCGCGACGAGCAGAACGTATCGACACTCACTTTATTTACGCGCGAAAACTAAATAGTGCGGTGACGCAACACGGGCCGAGCGCGAGCGTCAAGTTTACAGCCCGCAAGGGTCGTTGATTTGACCTGTCAGCAACGATGGCCGGGTTGCGGTATCGCCCCGGCTCGCTAGCGGGGTAGCGGCGCGCGGGCGGCGCGCGGGCGGCGGACACCCGGCTTACGCAAAAACGGAAGTGTCTTGCGAATACGGCGGAACGAAATATGTAGGATAGGTAATGCACTAACATATACTTGTTCTACAATACGGAATTATATATATATAAAATCGAATAAATATCGCACGGATCGCAAAACGCACACAAATAAGCGCAGCGAGCACAATTGAGAAACGTCTGCACCGATCGGAAATCGGACGCAAAGTGAGTAAGACACTGCTAATTAATTACTACTCTGTTAACCTAACAATAAACCGAAAATGCAGACTGTTTATAACATATTTTATATTACACTTAAATTGAGACAAGTAAAGGAAAATAACAGAAAATATATTTCTACCTCAAATAGAAAAAAAGCAAAAACAGTTTTACCACACACCATTTTGCTTAAAAATAACAACATGAATAACTATGAAGACGTTATCTGCACAGCAATGTAGTTTGTAATGTGAGGTGCACTGAAGTGGATGGCACTCGGAATGTCCTGAAGAACTTATTTCCTCCGGCAACAATTTTCAGTCGCAACCGTGGATGACGATAAGACGGAGATAGTGATGATAAGACGGGAGTGCAACAGATGTCACAATGCGGTGATCTCTAAATTCAAAAATAAAGTAGTACCTACTCTATTCCAGGACGTATATTATTATATTGACAACTTTTTCTCAAAACAAAACGTAGGTGAGAAGTTGGCGATGCAAATTCCTTGTGCTTCGGAGAACACGTTATGCCGCGGTTTCAGATTTCTCTCCGGGCGCATCAAGCTGTCGTCCCATCAGAATAGAAAATTGAGGGAATACAGATTATGCTGGAGTCTGCACATTTTATGTACGACAGTGTGACGTGTGTGTGTGTTTCAAGCTAGGTCACGCCAGGAACGGTGTATGCTTAGTGCAGGTCACTGCTATGTGTACAATGCATGTATATACTACGATATGTCACATGGTCAAGGGCGTCTCGCGCGCCATCACGCTGCGACTTACAGCGCGATACTGAATTACTAAATTTGTTAGGCATCTGGAAGACAGATGACACTGTTACGTAATACACAC
Source organism: Eumaeus atala (assembly GCA_017140195.1). Taxonomy (NCBI): domain Eukaryota; kingdom Metazoa; phylum Arthropoda; class Insecta; order Lepidoptera; family Lycaenidae; genus Eumaeus; species Eumaeus atala. Next base: position 275,828 of record JAFELO010000461.1, read on the forward strand.
ATCTGTGCTTTAAAATATTTCCCATTCAAATAGCTAGTGCCCATAGAGATGGCAGCCACAGCCGAAGTTGGACTAAGACTGATCAGTTTGGACAGCTTTTATACAAACAAAACGAAATTGTCTGGTTCTCTTTAAGAAATGTCTGAGAATTTTGTTTCTTATTTTGTGTTTTCTGAATACGTCAAAGGGGACAAATCAAAGGCGATTAGTTTTTATCGCCCGAAGACTACTTTTGCATTACAGCAAAACGGGAGTAAAAGGACTGCAGTGGTACCACACCTTCTCATGTGACTGGCGTGAAGTGACATATATGCGTTTTGTTAGACGGGATATCGTAAACGAAAGCAAGAGATATGCTTGGCCTCTATGAGGATGTGCATGGTCGAAAGTTTGTATTTATGTTGGTCTTTCTTATGAAAATGACATAACTCTTTTTACTTCGGAAAAATTGACACATTTGCTATGAAAGTAAAATTTGTTATCCCACGAATATAGAGTTTTCGATAAAAACTATTATTTTATCCAACTGAATGCTTATTGTACAGAAGTGGAGACAAGTCGTTGAACCCGCTCGCCCTCATGACACTTAATTAATCTTGTTTTGTTTTCGGAATTTATAAATAATTAATTGATTCGACTCCGATGCTAATATTTTTATACAAATTGGTAGAAATTTTCTCACCGTATTCTATTTTACAAGAAATACTAACTTTGCCATGAGGTTTCATTTACATGAAGTCTATCCCGAGGAAACCATTTACGTTCCGGGATAAATTTAACTTTTTTCGTTATTTCATTTTGCGACCTAAATCTGTGCCATAAGTTATGTTGAAAATTATCTGTAACAGTCCGTTGTTGATGAATGGAGTTTATATAAAATGCTTTCTTTATGACTTATTAATTAGTTAATTAGCGTTCATATATGATAATGATTGGCTCTCACAACTTACTAAGAAATGGGTAATTTTAGGAATTAGGGCCATGCTGCATAGCAGGAGGTAGTGGCATGCATAGTGCATGGCACTTCATCCTGCTATGCAACGGAATTGGGCCAGCACGACCGGTGAAGTACCTCTAGCTCACATAATACAGCCGTAAAGTGACATCTTCAGTATCGCGTATCGTGCGGTTTGTGAGTACTATTGATGGGGGTGGGATTAGGGCAACGCATCGGCATAGTAATTTTGTGGATGTTCGTGAGCAGTTCAGTATTCGTAAAAAGGCTCGGTTCCTCGTTTGCCCCCCCCCCTACTATGCTTTAAAAAAAGATAAAAACTAGGTTTCCTTGAACAATCACGAGTGTATTTTTTCCATTTCAGAAAATCCGCAACTCAGTTAACAAAGTTAGCGAAATAACACGCCATATACACCATGAAATAAAAAATAATTTAATTATTTCCCAAAAATACCCAACGCGTTTCATGTTTTTTTATTATTTTAAACCAACTTTCCTTCATATATCTAACGATTATCATCAAACATGATTACTGTACAGTGTAACCTAACATCCATCAGGCGCGCGTGACGAGCTTTCAATTAAACTTTTCCTGTTAAAAACTTTCCTTTTACATATCTACAGCTGAGTGATTATAAACGAAATAATTTCAGTGAGCCGCGCGATGACACGGAAATGTTAAACGTTAAACATATTTTATGTTTCAAATCAAACTCATTTTAATTGTAAATCAATATCTATAGATAAGTATAAAATTATTAAGGTCAGTATCACGTGATCAGTATTTGTAAAAGAGAAGTGTGTGTATATTTGTGTGTGTATGTACACGCGCTAGAAGCTATACTGCTTTAGAGGAATACCAAAATGTTGGCTGTAGCTAAATTCAGAGCGGCGGTTTTTCGTGAGAGTGTGAAGAATTTACTCTCATCATTTTACCTAACGCGCCAAAAGAACTATGACTTCAAACATCTCATAATGTGGTAGTTATATAAAATGCAATTGCATAGCAACGAAAACCAGTCGAAACGAAAGAGTGTAAGATAAGTAAGAGTATGTATCGTACGCTCGCCTGATTCGACCGCTAAGTTACAATAATTCTGTTACCTTGTATTTTGAGAGTTTTGGATAATCCCTTGGAATGGAGGACGGGAGATGGGCAACACCCATAAAAAAGCGACTACTCGCTTGGGGACAAGCGAGTAGTCGGATTTTACGAGTTATACTAAAAAAATGCAAATCCATTAATACCAATTATGTATAAATTTATTTACAGATTCATAATGGCTACATGTCCAACATCGGTGTTTCAAAGTATAACAACGCTACACGGCACCAATCACTTCACGCGCACCACGCGCAGGTCGACTGTGCTTTGGTCCCTGCTGATGTTTGGCAACCTGCTGCTCACCATGTCCTACCTTATAGTCATTAGCCACAGATACCACAGCGATCAGATTGTTACCAGAGTAAACATTATCATTATTATATTGTTTGACTACAATGGCCATGTAAATAATGTTTTATTTAGAGCGCACAAATGTGTACGCGTCTCCCATTCCACTTTTATTTTTTTTTCATTTTTATTCCTTCATTCATTTAGCGTAGAGGGCCGACGGCTTATCATCTTTCTGAGGCTCGGGTTGTAGCACCACTGTCTTCGAACAGTTATGAAAAATTATAAAAAAATATCAGACCGGATATTGCAACTGGTTCCCCATGATTCATGACTGGAAATGCTTGACACTAAACACCGAGGTACTTACGACTATTTCGCCTATTTACGCATTGACAGAGGTTTGTGTACAGCGAGGATGGACCATCGACGACGATTGGGGATACGAAAGAGGCGCTATCTGCAGCGCCTTCAGTAGAACCCCTGTGTTACGTGTCGGGCCGGGATGGGAACACGGTCCACATTGTAAAGACACGGCGTCGTGGGTACTATCATAGCGTTGCCGGACAGTCTCCGAGGAGGTTAAGTTTGGCCTTTTAGCTGAGGCCAGTCTGTCGCTGGAGGGGTCCTATTGCCTGCAGATCCGGGACCCTCCACTAATAGCGGCTGAAGGCTCCCGTAGGGGTTTGATATTGCCACCCAATGGCCGAGCCCAACATAGGTCTGGGGGTCTACCCGGGCTCCCAGGTATCATGCGTAAATGCACTTCCCTTCGTCACCGAAAAAAAAAAAGGTTTGTGACAGCAGTGGACAGTGTCCAACAAGAGAAACACGAGTTTGAATAATTTGTAGGAAAGTAACATTTGAAATAGAAATGCTTCAAGCAATACATCTACGAGACCTCTGCAGGAGGTGTCGTGAATGTCTGCTGGCTCAATTGCTCGTTCGCCTAGATAACACCAGGTTCAAGCTTGATAGTAATATTATATAGTATTTTTACACTTTTAATTGCTTTTCAAGGGTAGTATTAATTACAGATGTTGTTTGAGGTCGTTTGCTTTTTCCAGATCGACGCAAATTGTAAAGTTGGTCAGGTGCCCTTCCCAGCCGTGAGTATTTGCAACTTTAATATGGTGTCTGTACGAGAAAGTGATAGCATCGCCAAAATTCTGTAAGTGTTCTTTTTTCTTTAATAGTATAGCGGCACAAACAAGAAAACATATCACTTCTACGATCTCCTTACTCCTGTCTTTAACCTGTGTTGTCCTCCTTATCTCCCCCCCCCCCAAAATGGGTCACTGGCTACTCACAAACCTCAACAATACGCGAAACCGTAGATATCGTTACACAAGTGAGCGAGAGGTACATCCCCGGCCGTTCGGTACAATTCCACTGCAATGCAGCATCTGACTACTAGACACCTCTTGCTACTAGAACGTTTTATCGATTTGTTCATAATTGTGTCATGAACTAGTTCGCTGCGTGATTTCTAGCGTAACTGTTTAATTTGTGTCGGTTAGCCGTCAAATAATACTCATATCCTGCTAATATATATTAACGCGGTTTGTAAGTATGGATAGATGTTATTTACAATTACACATAAAAACTACTTAATGGATCTCATTGAAACTTTATAATAATAAAACTTAAAATACCAGAGTAACACATACTATTGAAATAATAAGCTTTGCATGTGGTTGTCTGTAGACTACGACGAAGACGTAGTAGAGCGGACGAAGTCGCGGGTAACAGACAGTACTTAATTATTTAAAAATAATATTATTTATCTACTTTGTACATACAGAAAAAGTTACAATCGTTCCCAACAAGAGATAGAACAGTTCTTCGGAGCGCTCCACACTTTGAAGAGCTTCAACAAGTACGGGGACACCGACGATTTCTCCGGTGTTATGGACATACTGAAACAACATTTTTATTCCGTGGACACAATAATGGAGGAGGTCCGTTGCTAGTTTATGATACAATGAAATAGTTACGTGAACGAGCGGCTGCTGCTAAAATACTTTATAACATCTAACTGCAGCTGATTGTGCATACGTAATAACAGTACGCACATTCAAAAACGCTTTGTCTCCAGAATTATTTATTTGGCTGTTTTGTTTCACCTTTGAAATTTATACATTTATCAATGTTGATATATTGATTTGACGTTTAATATTTTTTTTTTTTATAACAGAGGAGGACAAACGAGTCGTTGGTGCTGTTTGATGGCTATCGACGCTCATAAACATCCGAGCAATTGTCTGTAGTTGTAATTAATACTATTATACTCGTAGTTTAGTGGTATGCAAGTGTAGCCGCAGATCGCGAGCTCTCCAGCCCGAGTCTCGCCCCACGGCATTACCACGCCATAGTCAATTAAACCACCTTAGTTGGTGCAAAATTATGTACACACGTTTTAAAAGAAAAAAATAAAGGAAATACTTCCTTATCGCTTAGTTTATAGACTTTTGGACGTAAGAGAAAAAGGAGACTCGGTATATTCGTGCAATATAAATACTTGATAGTAACATTTAAGGCGATCTATTTTTCTTTAAGTTGTAACACAATATGTTTAGATATTGATAATCAATACTACTAAGAAAGTAAACAAAAAATATTTGCTTTTCTTTATATCTTGTTTTGTATTTCGTGAAAGGCATTTTGTCACCAACTTCTTCTTGGTATGAAATTTACCGCAAGGTGACTATAAAAGACAATGAACAGCAACAATTTTCCTTCCAAAAAAATTGTTTGCTGTTGATGATTTTGTGAAAGTTTCTATAAATAGTTCATCAAATTATTGTCGCATGCGATATGCGACACGTGGACGACTTGTGGTCAGTAGATAACAGATTCCATAGAAACAGCGGCCGTAGCCAAGACACGGCTAGAAGACCAATTAACAACTCGAGACGACTTGGTACGATCGGCTGGCTCGAGCTGACAAGCCGAAGACGCGCCAGAAGTCGCGGGTTCAAATCCCGCCCAGGACGTAGGTGTTTATCAAAGTATTTCTATAGATAAAAGTGTAGCGCGGGACAACCCCATTTGTGGAGGTGGAGTCAGTCGCTTAGGAGGTGGTCTGGCCGTTAAGGTGGTGGTTTTTGTGGATATTCAGCACTATAAAGTGCGGCAAGCCCCACACACGACTGCGCCCCACCCAGGGCCTGTGTAGGGGAGTGAATTCGTTATCTCGCGTCAAAAAAAGGCTAACGAAATGTGATGGATCCACAGATATTATTATTTTAATATAGATATGAAATAGACGATGTTTTTAGTGTCTTATGATCACAGAAGTTGTGTACTGTTCTGGTGCGAAGCCCGTGCTTTCAACTGTACACAACTTTTGTGCGGGATAGTGCTGTGTTGCTATATTGCTCGCTCGTATAACATTAGCGTGAAGTGACAGCCATGATCGCGCTGCCCGTGACTTTTCCATGACGCCTTGCGGGACATAGAAGAGAAGGAGAAAACTCTATGCGGTTGTTACAACGATGCGACTGTTCGTTCTCGTATACATGCTAAGAAATAATCAACGAATTTTAATAAAAAGGTGCACCAGAGCTGCGAGAGCCTGCTCCTGCACTGCTCCTTCAATAGAAGGCGCAAGTCTTGCTCGGAGCTGTTCTCTATGATCAAGACCTACGAGGGTCACTGCTGCACCTTCAACTACGCGGCGCTCAACGACGATCGAGATATGTAAGAGGCGCTGTACGACAAATTTGAAGAATTAAAAACTTTCTTACTTACGTATCAGCCACAACCTGCCCACTGTCATTCACGCCAGCCTTTTGTATGTCATATCAACATTTTCCCGTAATGACGACCAAGTACCGTGTTGGCCTTGGCTTCAATTCTGATACTGCCTCTGCATCCGTCTACTTACTGTGATTAATCCTTAAAAATGTGCTACCTACTTCCATCCACTTTCACTAGGTCATTCATTTGCCCACATACTATTTTCTCTCGATACTCAGAAGATTCAGTGTTTGGTAAACGATCCCAAAGAGTGACAGAAAAAAGTTCTATCAGCGAGTGTAGAATTATTTCATCACCATAAGTGTTTCTTTTAATCTTCACTTATCACATTTCATAAAAACCAGAGGAGATCAGCAATCTGGGGAAAACCACAGAGGATCGATTGCTTGCGGTTGTATTGTCTAAGATTTCAGTGCCCTTTCATTTTTCACCTATGCGGGAGAGAGAGGGGATATTCGATCCCCTCTCTCTCACGGTCTGCCAGAGATCCATGGAAAGAGAATTCTTGGCACAAAGTTGGTTAGTAATACATGGAAGTACAACTGGGCTAGTCATGTCTGCCGCATGTTAGAGGATTTCTGGGTCAAAGTACATATCTCTGGACCCCTAGAATTCCTGGGGGCCACGCGGCAGACGCCATAGAGCTGGAATTATCCTAGAGTTCAAGTTTTATACAAAATCATTTATTATTTTTTATTGAAAAAAAAAAAAAAAACATACAAGCTTTCGCATTAATAATATTACTCGTAGTAACATATTTTAATGGCGGCGCGGTCACTAGGCAATTCATTGTATTGGTAAGCAATTGATACGTTTTTGTGTGTAAAAGTTATCGGGATTAGTTGTGCGATTGGAAGCAGTTATTCACTATTCCCCGCGACTGGCTCGTAATGGAATACGTGACATGTTACACATTTTGCGATCTGATTCCCCCAAAGCCAAATTTATTTTATCTATTTGCCATTTAGTAGATCGCAAGAGCCCTAAATTAATTGGTTTTACTTCCATTTGCTATAACACTTCGTGACTGACAATGAAGAAACAACTTGTTTTATAGCATAACATGACAAACGAATAGTCAGAGCCTTTTGACGACTCCCGATGCCCATAGACATACACACAATTATTATAAGATCTATCTATCGGAGTGTATATGTACCTTTGAGATGAAGAAGATCATCTACCTTCCTGCTCCTTCCCCTCCAATGCAGTGGTACTCCGGAAAATACGCTAGTATAGATGTCGTTTCATGACGTTGTCACGTCTGGGACATGAAGGCGGCTAGTGAGCTGGACAGTGTGGCTAGAAGGGTCCTCTTGCCTGCAGATCCGGGACCCTCCACTAACAGCGTCTGAAGGCTCCCGTAGGGGTTTAGTTGGACCTATGTTGGTATTGAGTCCAACATAAGTCTGGGGGTCTACCCGGGCTCCCAGATATCATGCGTAAATGCATTCCCCTTCGTCACCAAAAAAATGTGACTCCTCGATGAATCAACGATTGTATCTGCCATCATTTCTGAGGTTTGTGATGAGAGAGTGAATCAGTGACGATTCGGTTTTATATACAGATCCACATGAGTGGACGCCTCAAGCATCGATATGTCTGGGAAAGATGCTCCCTAACTACAATAGCGTGTATTTACTCGACGGTATCAGATTACAAGCTCACAGATAACAAAAGTGGCTGGGCATTCACCGGCGTACTTTTAAGGTCATCCTGCAAAAGTCGAGGTGGCATACATGACGATAATTAAAACATTTTTTTTTTAGAATATTAACAAGCGACGACAATATCGAGCTGTATGTGGACCCGAGCGCGGAGTACGAGGAGACGAACATCATCTCCACGTCGCAGTCCGGGCGGTTTTGTGTCTTATTTTTTCATTTTTGTCGGTTCGGTTTATATGGATAAACCAATGTGGTTGAGTGCTACAAGGTTCTACTGCGACAGTTCGCTGTGTATATTCTACCGCATTTATCACGGGAAGTGTTTCGAGGAATTGTAGACCGAAACCTGCAGCTGAATTTCATTACAGGATTTCACGTCAAAACTTTCTAGGCACCATCTCGATATTCCGCCGTTCCTAATCACCCTAATTGGTATTCCTGGAACGATACGACTTAGGGGTCTACTAAAAAAGAGCCTACTTAGCACCAAAAGGCCACCAACACATCTGCGAGACCTCTGGTGTTGCGGATGCCTATGGGAGTTGGTGATTGCCTACTTAGTGCCTAACTGCATGATAGCCTCGTATCGTATAAAAACCCCCTACAAATGCTAAGCCACATAATGTTAATCTTAACGCCCATAGACATCAGAATTACTGTTATGTAGTTGTGTTAATCTTTTCTCTTCCAGTGTACCACTGGGCATAACAAACCAATCGTAACAGCCTTATCTGAATTGCAGCATATCACTGTCACATGCACATACAGTCGATGTAGACTAGGTTTGTCACACTCTCTGATGTTTTATTGAAGATCTCACACATAATATGTTAGTTTTTTTCTTTTTAGTGGGTCAGGCCTCATGGTGGTGTTTGATGTAGAACCCTCGGACTACCTGTCATGGTCTACGGTATCTTACTATGGTGCAAAGGTACTTATTTTAAAGTATTATATGGTTTATACGGTCACATCTATTCCAATGGTCCAATTGTAAGATAAGACTATTCTGGGCACTCCTGGCAGCCTGAACAGTCGCGTCGATATACAAACGATAAACTTGTGCCTGCAAGTCGAGTATACCGACAATTTAATGACTTTATTTTCTTTTCATGTCAATTCATTACAATTTAAGCTAACACTTTATAATAAAGGCATGGGAATGTGAACCGTTACGCGATTTGATAATGTCCTCGTAACTAAATTTTGGCTACTGAAGTTAGATATATTGACTAGCAAGCTGCTCAGGACTTATTATAATGTACAATTTTTTGCGCGGAGATAAGTGGATTCTCTACTCCTGGACATACCTATTCGTATAGTAAGGTAGTAATAAAACAAAGGGCAGGATCTACGGCTTTACGCATGCACGGCGGTGAGCGGTGTAACGCTGCTTATGTTCTGGCTCCGCACTATCAGTATAAATTGAAAATGAACTGGGATTCTAACGGCGGTACCACGTCTGTGGTCGAGTATTACCTACAACTAGCCCGTGAGTCATTCGTGGTCCTGTAGTTGCAACACCTTTATGGATATGGAGAGATAAACGACGCTGATTGTACCTATTATCATTAGCAGCCGGAGCTGGAGGACGTACATTGTTCGGCATAAATTAAAAGGTGGTATGGGTCATGGTCACATGGAGCCACATGCATCCGTCGTCAGGCTACCAGTACGGCGTTAGCGTTAACCGCAAAAATAAGTGGACTCGTGAGTTTAGAAATGAAACGACAAACCGCCACCGCAACGTGCGCAGGAAAAAATCACTCCGTGAGTTCTTAGCCCTAATCTGCTATTTGCCGAATATTGTAAATACAATGATAAATGTGTTGACAGGCGTATCCTCTCGAAACTAAGTTGTGCAATATAATCGAGAAGATTCTAGATGCATATTTATGTCATCAATTGTAATATATTTTTTATGTTTTAGGTTCTCATCAGCGATCCAAACGACTATCCAGAAACGACGGTGCAATACAAATACGCATTGCTTGGCAAGTCTTTGGACATCAAAGTGGAGCCTTTGATCTTTCAATGTGATGACGAGATCCGAAGAGTTGCGGCGTCTAGACGCGGTTGCTGGTTCCATGATGAGGTGCTTCTGGAGCACACGGACCGGTACAGCTTCGAGACTTGCAATACTGAATGCAACATGCAAAAATACGTTGATGCGTGTGGGTGCATACCCTATAAATATCCGAGTGGTTAGTATAAGATTTCTCCATATTTCTACAGAATATTAATAATTCAGCAGATGGCACTTTTTTGATTGAAAACGGAAAATCAGCATTAAAGCTAATTATTTAACTTCGAGGTTAATATATAACAATATATACTGCTGTTAAATACATGACAAATCTTACGGTGAATGAAAATATCGCGAGGAAACCCGGATTTGTGTAATCAAATTGGACCTGATCTATGATTGGGCTTGGCTTACTTCCGGGGTTGCAGGTCAGATAGCAATTGCTCTGTGTAAAAACTGGTGCCTTCATCAAATCCCGTAGAATTTGTTACCAATCGATATCATCTGATATATTAACGGGATAAGATTAGGACAAAGTGGAAGATTATAAATTCTTAAGATTGTATGACGAATAAAGTGTTACAATTTGGCATGGCCTTCCAAAACTCTTACGATGCGCTCTTATTTATCTGCTTGGTGCATATGCCGTAGTCGTATTGCACGATTCACTGTGTTACATTGCGGCTTGCCTTTTTTTTTAATTGTTGGTCGGCTAACCTGCCCGTGGTGCACCCTTCTTTTTCTATTGACGCGGGGAAACGCATTTACGCGCCTTCACTAGCCCTGGGTGAGGTCCAGTGGTGTACGGGACTCGTGGAACATGATAGTGTGATAGTGTCAAATACCCACAAATACCACCGCGAGTGTCTTCAGTGCCGCCCTTGGTGATGTGACCCAGAACAACGAATCATCAGGACGCCTCGACGGCTTGTCAGTCCCCTAAGTGACCGGCTCCGCCTCCATAGGTGGGGCTACCCCGCACAACAGGACAACCCCGCCGGCTTTGGGACAGTGCAATGAGGTGAGGTTCCCATCCTGGCCCCTTGCTCCTTGCGCAAGAGCGCCTCTTCCTGTTGCTCTTTGGTCCCCTCTTCTTATAAGAGGGGTACCGTGAGTACTTTCTCCTCCTGATATTTAGCCCCCTCTTCTTAAGAGAGGGGTGCAAGTATCCCCCTCGGTTCAATTGGCTTCGCCTGGGTACACTCCAGGCTACTAAGCCCCACCGCCACGGCGAAGCTCGAACCATGGTGGGGCACGTGTTGCACCCTGAGCAACGATGGCTTTTCATCTTTTCCTTTGTGAAAAGGGATAATCAATTGGCCAACGGCCAATAATCCGTCCCCCAATCCATGCTTTGGCGCCCAACTGAGGATGAATAGCTAGAGGGTTATCCAGTCTCGAGGGTGCCACTATCCGTCCGCCATAGAGCGGGCGTGTTGTGATGGGTTCGGTCCCAACCCTATTGGAGTAAAAAACCTTGAATGAATATGCGTCGTATGGGGCCGCGGAAGTCTCCAACTTCTGGAGGCTACTCCAAGGCACTGCTATAAGTATCTAGAAATAAGCTATGCAACAGCATTTTACGTTCAGCGGATAGAAGTCTACAATGTTTACGTTGCGGGCAGCCGGGACATAGATATAGTGACTGCCCTGAAAAGTCAAACCGCGTAGTTTGCAAGTAAGCAGGTAAGCCGGCAGATTATGTAATATGAGGAATTAAATGTCAAACCCTAACAACACTTAATGTGACCACAGCTCCTCCGAACCAAATCCGGGGCACACAGTCGACAGTCGATGGAGGAAGCTGAAATGTATCCTCCAGGCCTATGTGAACCATTGTGCCAGGGCATAAGTAAGTACTTATGCAATATAAGTATATTGCAGTGCATGGCGGAGTGGAACATAGACGTGGCCGTGGTGGCATATATATTTTGTGTCTACCAAGCCATACCGGATGTGGATGGTTTAGTGGACATTGCAACATCTCAATGTCGTAAGGGGGGGGCCATGGATAAGTGGAGGAGATAGCTCCACTGCTGGACATAGGCCTCTCTCAATGAACGCCAAGACGACCGATCTCCTGCTACTCGCATCCATACCGGATCGGCTACCACACGGAGATCGTCTTCCCACCTGGTGAAAGTCCGACCAACACTTCGTTTTCCTAATCGCGGCCTCTACTCCTGAACCTTACTGGCCCATATGCCATCTGTTCTTCTACAGATTCTGGAGATAGTAAGCGTATATTTCTCTCTAAACAGCAATACTGCAGCTATAGAGATTTTTCTCAGAGATGTGGGAACTCCAATAGGACAACTGGCTCCCTTTCAGGTAATCGTTGCCAGTGACCTTAAAAAGCCAAACCAAGAGCATGGTGAATCCGGAATCGACACCAAAAGGGATTTAGGTGGAACGACGGGAAAATACCGCGTGGTTGCCTCCTAAATAGGGGAATAGAGCAAACTCTGTGGCAAATGTAACTTTTGGCACGCCTTCTGTCCCTTGTAGAGTACTAGAATGGAGGGTCGAAACTCAGGCGGAGACCTGTTGCCTTCGCTCAGGAAAGTCTCCCAAGCCCTGGGAGGAAGGACGTCTTTGTCTTCTTTGTAAGGTAACCGACCATCGGATAGTGCATCTGCCGTTCGACCCATTGTGTTGCTGAACGAAACCGGCAAGGTCCTGGAATGTTTTTAGCAATGTGGCTTGTTGGGCACTTAGGGGATAGTCCAGGACAGGAACAATCAGAAGTGCTATCCGTTTTATGCGTCAATAGTCGACGTCCTCAGATACCTCCCATCATGCTCAATTTGGGCTCCAGCACTTAGGTATGACTGGGCTCTGCAGGCTTGCCTTACATACCGGGAGTAAGGTTATTTGCCATGTGGATTACACACCCTAGTATTGTCTCAGGAGAAGAATCTACAGGAGGCGATACGACTGGCTGAAGCGACAATGAGTCTAATGGTCAGCCACATTCAGAGATTAGCACTTCGAGTTCGACTGGAGAAAACCGAGGCACTCCTATTCCGAGGGAGAAAAATTCACCCGGGGCTCAACTACTCGTTGAAGGCATGATGGTGCAGATGAATCCACAAATAAATCCCTCGCCGGAGGAAATTCAGCGAGTTCGACGGCGAGTGCTTCACTTCCTACTAAAATGATATAAGAATGACTTGGCACAGCATTAGTATAGCCAACGCACGGTGGCTGTGCTCCATCCAGCACTAGACCGCTGGATGCGTAGGACGAGAAGGCCCCTCACCTTCCACCTGACCCGCCTGACGCAGGTACTCACCGGGCGTAGCTGCACCGGTGGGTACCTGTATCGTCGGTGTCTGAAGAAGTCCGATGCCATTCGCCATGATTGTGGCACTGCGGTGAAAACGGCCCAGCAACTCAGAGGTGTGCCCTGCATGGTCTATGCAGCGTCATAACTTGCAGTGGGTAGTCCGATATGGGGAACTGTTTCTAAATTTATAATTTTCTTTCGAATTGGATTAATTGTGCCATTCAAAATATAAAACTATTACTAAAAAAATACTTAACTATATTATAAGGGAGTGGTGAACTGATGCATTTGCAACTTGCTGCAGTGGAAATGATAGGAATTAGCACATTGTTCGTAAGTGATGTTGAACTTGTGACGACCTGTGGTCGATTAGTGGGGGGGGGGGAGGAGGGCAGCGCATTGGCATAGTAATTATGTGGATGTTCATGTGCGTCGATAGTCCAAAAGAAATTCCGTTTTCTCGGCCTGCCTCTTACACAAAGTACACTCTTGTAAGTCATAAATGACGTTCTGTTACAGAAAAGCGTTATCCTGTCTGCGAGTTTAAGGATTCGGAGTGCTTGAGAGACTACAGAGGTATGCTTTAGCCACTCTACTTAACCTAGTGTTCTACCCGTGTGAAATATCCCAAGAGATTCTTATTTGCAGGATAGAAAATATTTTTATGATATTCCAGATTTTACTAAAATAAAACCGTAGTGATTATAACATGAAGGAATAACAAACAAGTTTGCATAATGCGATATGTAAATAGATTTAGATGTAATTTATCACAGAATGCAAGCTTTCGAGTCAGGACAAGGCTTTATAATTTTTTTCAATTTCTAATAATGGTCAATAGACAGTACTTGTGTCGAGCACCCACGTGTACGCTGTAATAATATGTTAGTATATTAATGATAATATATTATGATACATTGTAGTAATATATAGAGATGGAAACTATAGGAGAAATTTGACTAGGCAAATGCTCCTACATAAGTAAATAATAATCTATAATTGAATGTATAACAAAATAGTATGACACCAATCTAGTAATATGTTTATTTTATTGATTATAGACAGATCATAGGTAGAAGCTATCTTTAGGGATTTTGCGGTAATTAAAAGAAATGGAATAAAATAAGTAAAAATTGTATAGACTTGTATTTTGTTCAGCGTACGGCTCCCAGAAGACGAAGCCGTGTCGCCCCGTCTGCTTCCTGGAGTGTCGGGACAAGAAATACGCGATCACGAGCGACGTCATGCCGTTCGTGCCGGATCTCTACCCGCCGAACATAACGTGAGAGCTCTCTAACACCATTCGCTTCTTATACTTGTGTTCGGTTTCAAGTAGGTAGGCGACTGACAACTCACAGAGGAAAGAAAAACGGGGGGCCAACACATCTACAGATTTGCTGACGCCTTCGGGACTCAGCAGTCATGAAGTGTTCAAACTAGTCGTTAGCTGTCTTAAAAAGTGAGGAGTGATTACATCCTCTTCTTCACTTGAACCCCGTTGGGCCGCCCATTTAAAAAATGACTCTCCAGAAGTGACTCTAATGCGAAAATAGATTAGGATGAATTTTTTTAATGACTGATAGGAAATTTACAATATCTTTATACATTGAACAGGATTGTATTTTTCTTTATGCATTACAAATTGAGGAGACAGTGCCAAGCTGCACCGCAGCCGACTTGGGCTGGCGCTACAGCGAGCCACCTCTCGCTAACACAATAATGCCTTAAAAGTGATGTCTGTGCCGTTATATTTCGTGCGGTTTGTGAGTGGCTGCTAGCATGTAGTGGGGGATGGGTTAAACGTGGATGTTAATGGGCGTCGATAGCCTCAAAATAGCTGACTACCTGGTCTTTTTCCACCTGCACAATAACAAAGTAATTGATTTTTAATAGCTATGTCCAGTTGTGGCTTCAGATCAGTCAAATACTAGTTCTTATTCCAGGTCGCACAGGAATCACAGCCATTTGACCGCCCTACAAGTTTACTTCACAAAGCCAACGTGCAACTGTTACAAGCAGATGCTCTTTATAGACTTCAACTACTTCATTGGTACGTATTAATATTCTACTATCTGTACACTACACCCACAAATCGAATAGTGACGCTTCTACGCGAACATAACAATAGTATATTGTTTAAACAGCTGGTGATAATAAATAAAACAGCTGGGGATAAAGTAAAGTATCCTGCCCACCTGGTAGTCTAGTAAACTGGTCAAGGAAGTGTGTAGCTGCTGGATACAATTAGCTTGACTTCGTGATCTAGGATGCTATCTGGTGGAAGCCTATGTCCAGCAGTGTCTTCTTGCCGCATATGATGATGATGTCCCAGTACAGCTGGCCATTTATAGAAACCTAAACCCTAGGATAAAGGAAATTCCTTATACAATTGTTGTGAATAGATTCTAGCGTATTTCGATATCGTAAAATACATTGATACGGATATAGCTTAAGCTTATCACTTCTGTTTTCCAGCTACCTACGGGGGAGTCTTCTCGTTAAGCTTCGGCGCCTCAATACTTACTTCAATTGAACTGTTATATTTACTGACGTCCATTGTTGTTAGAAAATCTAATAGGTTGTTTTATAGAATAATGAAAAAGTTTTAGTAATGATACACGATGAATTGTGAAACGGATCAACAAAATATTCTTTAGTTAATCAAGAAATGAAATGAAGTTTTGGTTGTAGAGACATTTTGGAACACTTGAATAAATAAATATATGCTATTTCCACAATTATTTATTTCTCAGTTTACATTTATAACCGGTTTCGACTTAGCATCAGGTAAACAAATATTTTTTAGACTATTTGTAAAAGCTTGAATGAATGTAATGTCATTTCTTGATGGGCAATTATGTTTACACTTGAATAAATAAATTAACTTTTTATGCTATTTCTAATTATTTATTTTTCAGTTTATATTTACTACAGTTTTGGACTTTATTTGGTATTTTAAAAAGTATTTGTTTACCTGATGATTATTTGTCGAAACCAGTCGTAAATGTAAATTGAAAAATATATAAGTGAGGAATTAGCATATATAGTTAATTTATTTATTTATTCAAGTGTCAACATGAATTTCCATCAAGAAGTGACCATACAGTCAATCTACATTTTGGAACATACTCCATATATATTATTATTATATTTGTCGGTGCCTCAATGACGAGGATTGTGACCGCATGTACTTCTCTACCGTCGCTTGTTCTGCGCTGTGTAATGCGCTCAGTGCAGAGGACCCCCGATAGCACCTCTAATTTGGCATGAGAACCGAAAGGTGTGAGTATCCAAGAACCCGGATTTGGAGACGGTTTATTGTGATGAAAATGGAAATAAACAATTTATGGAGTACCTATCGGAGAAAAAAGCAACACCACAAACTTGTACCACAGAAATTTCTGAATAATCTCTAGCCGAAATCATGGAAAGCTTCGCTGAAATGAAAACAAATTCATCATAATTTTGTAGAATGAGTAAAATGGCAGAAAAGTTGTAATAGAAAAATTCAGTACCAAATGTCTATTTTTGAAGCAAAATGTATGCGTGTAATAGAAGAAGATAAAAAAAAATGTTATTTCCAGAAAATTCTTGTTTAGACTACTATACTACAATGCAAATGAAACGTACAATAGATTCAGAATGAGCAATGTGAAAAAAAAATCTTTTGTGAGACATACGCGGATAAGGTTTGGTCACCAATCAGGTATGCAACTTTATTTAAATACGTACAGGGCTCATTACTAGAGGATGTGTTAAAGAAAGAGAGACTACCATTAGAAATAAATAAGTATATAGATACAATTAGCCTGATTGATCTGATTGCCACCGGCTTACTGAATTTTCTTGCAGATGGGATTGAACGGAATATTTTAAAGGAAACTAGACTTATTTAATAATATTAGAAGTTTAGAGCCCATGACAAACAAGAAAAGATGTAAAATGAGAGGACCATACGAAAGGAAAAAAAGGAAAAAATGTGAAGCCCATGACTAATCCTTTTAAAATTTGTTAGGTATGTAATAAGGATACACGTTACCACCCTGAATCTGAATGCTAGTTCAAACTTAAAGATAATGATAGAACAAGAAAAGACCACATAAGGAGTGTTAATAATACAGAGTAAAAGACAGAATTAATTGAAATTGATCTAAAAAAACCTAGTAGTGCCGTTATTAATAAAAATTAAATTACTTATAAATAACATCACCGATCGAACCGACGACACTGAGTCCATGGGCCGCACTGCCTTTGGAAGCAGGAATGGCCTCTGGAACTCACCGGGGTCTCCCAGCATCGTGCAGCTTCTTGACCGCTGTCGCCGGGAGTTCGATGTCTGCCGAGCCCAAGCCGAAGTGCCCCGTGCAATAATTGCGCACGGAGACCTGGCCTGGATTGCAGCCCCCCTCCTTTGCCACCGCAATCACAAGACGCTGTGCAGTGACCGCGTCACTCAGGCCCGAGAATCTTAAATCGACCTTTTTCTGGGCCTGATTATTTCCGCCTTCTTTAACACCTTACGGTAGTCGCCATTGACACTATGATCCCATCACCAAGTATAAGCCCATTACCGGAAAAACAGAGTTCATGCATCTAACCTAACCTTAGCCTAATCAACAATCCGCGTTGGACGAATCGGTATGCACCTTTATCACCACCATTGCTTAATAAGATGTTGTTATATTATTGTTAAATACTTTCACCTACACACTACTTACAAAATACAGCATACACTGTTGTGCATTTTGTTTCTGTAAGTCCATGCTCACATCGCACGAAGAACACATCTAAGGTTTGCCCCTAAAATTGTTAAGAGTGACCACCGAGGCACAGTTTGTGCCTGGGACATTTAGAAAGTGTCTGTTTATTTTGTAGGGGTCAAAGAAATGTTGGGGAACATTAAAGCTCATTCTTTGTTTAATGTTTATCTTTTCTTTTATGTGTTTCCACAACAAACGGGGATGCTTAACGTTAGATGTGACATATCTTTCTTTCAAAATACTGTATATTTTCTCCCTGGCGATGCCACTCGATACCTCATGTTTGAGTTGCTTGTAGAACGCCACGCGAGTGTCGCTCTTAGATATACGTACCCATTTATCCCGTCTTCTCATCATTAACATTATGTTGTGTGTAATCCACGGATATTGACGTTCTCTGGCGAAAATAATTTTTATAGGTGCTAGGTTATCAAATGCCCACAAAACGCATGTGCTGAAATCTCGAACCACTTCGTTGATATCCAGGTCAAAGGAAATGCCGCTCCAGTCAATAGTATTTTTTGTATGCTGTAAATCATCTGACACCATATCTTTGATTGGTCTATAGTACATTTTTCGACTCTGAGATCCGGTATGTAATCAACTCAAACTCGATAAAGATTTGCGTTGGTGCAAACCAATTCGTGAAGTGTTGACGTGTCTGATTTAAAATGGATGGGCGCATTTGTGTACTGCTGAAGATGATGTATGCAAAGGAACTCATCTAATTGTCTATAATCGTTATTATCAGAAACATGAAAGTTTATGTTGAAATCACCAGTCAAACAAATATAATAATAGCACGACAACGAGCCCACTGTGTCAGTGAGTGCGTCAAGAAAAATTCTTACTGGCAGCCACCGGTACATACACATATTCCGGTACGGCTTAACGTACGTAAGCCGTACCGAAATATAATCGACGTTATGTGAAATAGGATGCGCGTGAGTTTGCGTGTATAACCCCTTACGTACATAATAACCGACCCCTCCTTTCCGCGCTCGTATGACCTCGGGCCTCGGTATGTGTAGTAGGCGATAGCCGGGCACTCGAGGCGCGCGTCTCTCCTCCCCCTGCATTAGCCAAGTTTCGTCTATGACGATTATGTCAAAGTTGTACCTGCCCATAGCTACCAAAAACACATCATGTTTGTTATCTAAGGATTTAAGAAGCCAATTTTTTTTTGTGTTAGCCACGTTTAATTTTAATGAATAAATTTACAGTAACAGGAAGATAAAAACATAATGTGTGTTCTGAATAACAGGGACGTAGTTTAGCAATAAGTAAGCGGTATACACGATATATAATGAAAGTAAACAATATATAGATACTACAAACCCCAAGCGTTTAGTATTATTTATTATGTTTTATGAATATCAGCGTATCTTTGTACACATAAGAGGGTGCCTGACAATTAACGAATACAATCGGAACGGAGGCGACATATATCAGTCTCATCGACAGCGGCTTATGTTTAGCAGTGAATATCGTTAGGTGAGTAATGATGTTAATGTGTATTTGACTTAATGTGGGGATCAACTATACTACACTATTGTGCATTATACTTTCCTGGAAAGGAAAAAGTAGGATTTTACCAAAATTTTAAGTTGCGATGTTTAGGTAAGTACATTAAAAAGAAATCTGTAATATTAAAGTAAATAAATCGTGAACTTGTAAAACAAAATGGCTGTTGAAATTATAAATTTTAAGCTAAAACATAATATATTTTCATTATAAGTCCAACAGAGTCTATACCAAAAATTCGGTCGATGTCAGACTAAGTTTTGATGCGATGCGATGTGGTACCTGGAGCACGCCTCGCAAAAACGCGGCTGTCGCGGGGCCAGATGTATATCCATTCCAGCCGACGTCCCTCCTCGCGGGCCTTGTAGGACAGAGCGACGGTTGTTTCTTATGAGGTGCTCGTTTATATACAGGCAGGAGGGGACCTTTCCACACAAGAGCTGCCTTCAGAACAGCGTCGCGTATGGACCCCCGGGCTAGCCGCAAATTGATATACCGAGGCCGATGGGTCTCGTCACCGTCGGCTGACGTACGCTTCACGCCCCTCCGCTCTGCACACACAATGTCACGCGCGTCTATGTCGACTCCGATCTTTTTCGTCACGAGGTCCACCATGTGTACGACATTCTCGCCACTATTTTCGGGAATACTGGTGATCTGAATATCATTCAATAAGCCTTCCTGCTTCCGATCAATCAACTCTTTTTTTAGCTGCGTTATAACACTGTTCACGGCCGGGTCCGCTTCGTGAGAGCTTGCGCGCGCGCCGATGCGCTCCGCGACAGCTACCGTCCGCTGCTCGACGGAATCAACGCACAAAGTTGAATTCAGATGTGCTAACTCCTGTCTGAAGTCGTGCATTTCCCTAAGCACAGAGCTCATATCCTCTCTTAAGAGCCTTGTCTCTTGGCACAATGATACAGAAAGGTTTCCTTGGGAGCCTCTTTTGATGGGGCAGGAGATTTGGTGCCCTTTCCTTTTCATCCACGGCAAGACCATTTGGCTATATTTTTACTGTCATAGCCGGCAGCGCACGCGCCATGAGAGTCGGCAAGCCACTTGGTACATTTGGCACTATCAAGAGGACTTAAAAATTTCCACAGTGATTACACTTATTCGCGATAATATTAATCGACAATTCACTCATACAGGTATAAAAAAGTATTTGGTAAATTATATTATAATGCAAATTCACTTTCAATGTCAACGCTATATCACTAGCAAATTCGCGTGGATATGAGAAGAATTAATATGCTCGTAGCAGTTAAGTAAGTGGCAATATTTATGTAAATATCACTGATTACACTGAATTTTATTTTTTTATTGTTTATTATACACTTCTTTTACTAAATTTAATGTTCAAAAACGTATCCTACGCACTTTTACTTTTTAATTTTAAGTTATATACGGTGTTTTAAGTCAACCACTCAACTTCACGCTTCCTATTTTCTATTCGTGACACCTGCAAGGCCCACTTCAATGTGTGATCAATGTCAAACAATGAAATGGTGTCAATCGAGTCAGGGACCACCTGGAGTCGGAAATAGAAATCGCAAAGTGTAAATGCTGCTAAATTTCCTCGAGAAAGAGGGTCTCTTCCAAATGAACTCTTATTTTAAGAAGAGGCCCATAAGAAGTGGACATGGCAGAGCCCCGATACTGTGACAAAGAAAGAGATTGACTTTATTATGATGGACCGTAAACATATATATTTAGGAATGTCTCCGTGATCAACAGGTTGAAAACCGGAAGTGATCACAGATTGGACAGAGGCTCTCTGAATATAGGCTTTCGAGTGTGCCCGATTAGTGTACACAGTAGTTAGTGTAGTACAGTGAAAACTCCGACCTAACTTTCGGCGAACTATGGTAGGTAAGAAAAAAAATCCAACTGGAATTAAAAAACCGGTTCGTTTGTCTAGATGCGTCGGAAACTACAATGACAATTGACGAGGCCATGAGTGGCGTGATTGGTTGCATGTGATTCGTGAGTGAAAGTTCGTTAGGAGTAAGTATACGACTAGGATAGCTAAACTCTCGGATGAGACGCTTGGACTTCTGAGGGAACGCAAAGCGCACGAAGTCGATACGTCTGCCGATGTCAAGCTTCATTCTAAGCAAATCTGCAAACTAATACGCAAAGACCTACGCTGCTCAAATACGCAACGAGTTACCGAAGCGATTGAACAGAACAGAGGGTTAAAGGCTTAGGACTGATTCAGGGGTTACCGTTTCTTCTAGGCCTGAGATCTTATCTGAGATCGAAGCTTTCTATAGCACGCTCCTCATCCGGATACCCTTACCAACGATCCGCGTGCAAGCCCTATACGACATTTGTAAGGCGATCTGCCGGACATCAGCTTGAGTGGCGATCTGTCGAAAACTAATCGTGTGGCTCTTGCGCAGCTTGAAAGGGAGGAAGCTCTGGGGTAGAACTTAAAATGTGTACGCTGTATATAACGCTGTACATCAGCACCACTTTTCTGGAGGAAGCCGTCCAGGCGTTAATATAAATATTTTGAATGATTCTGTCTAATCCGGGACTTGTATTCGGTAAGCTTCTAACAATATGATCGAATGTACTGCGGGAAGGAGCATCTGATTATTCCCTACCGGAAGGAGAACTTGCAGCCGCCACTCGCACTTGTCGGTGACAGCTGTTGTCAACGTCCGTTGTATCATCTGGGCATAGGAAGTACAGGAACTGACGCATAGCAGTTTCCATATTGTCAGAATAGCCTTCTAGGAGTTTTCCGCCATGAATGACATTCTTCGGAGGGCGAGATCTACCAGTTGCAGCTCGGTATGCCAAAACCCAAGAATTCTCTTTTGCCGTCTCGGCAATATCGCTAAAATGTTTAATTTCAGCGTCCTTCTTGGCCACGTTGTATTCTTGTCTGGCTACACATAGGGCTTCCTGCAGTAAGATATCGCCTGTGGGTTTACGGCGCAGGCGGTCCAGAGTCGGGCTCCACCATTAGCAAACCCTGAACTCCCCATCATTGCGATATCCGTGGTTTATTTTGGTAGTTTGCGTAAGGTTTTCATTAAACTACTTGGCAAGTTCATTCTCTGGTTTCCTGGAGTCCAGGTCCAAAGCAGGCCCCATCTACCCCTCACTCGCGAAAGGCAAGTCTAAAGGATGGTTCTTCTATCGACATCGGTCTTGATATGCTGCTACATACCTGATATGTAACTAGCTGATGGTCGCTTAAGCTAGCACCTCTGTGTATGCGCCACTCTGATATCGGTTCTCCTCTTGTCGTGAGTGCCAGATCCACATTAGAATAACCATTTGGTCAGGCGAAGCTAATTGAACAGAGTGGGATCTTTGCACCACTCTTATAAGAAGAGAGGACCTAGGAGCAACAGGAGGAGGAGTTTTCGCACACGAAGCAAGGGGCGGGGATGGGAACGTCACCACGTTGCACTGTCCCATCTGTGGAGGCGGAGTTAATCACTTTCGGGGCTGACTAACCGTCAAGGTGTCCTGATGATTGTTGTTCCGGGGCGCCTCAGCAAGGGCGGCACTGATGGTACTCGCGGTGGTATTTTTGGGTATTCGGCACTATCATGTACCGCGAGTCCCACACACCACTTAACCCCCACCCAGGGCCGGTAATAGCGCGTACACATTATTTAAGTTATTTCACTCTACCCTTTCTGGGGCCTGACACCACAAAGATAGAAGTGGTCATCGGCCTCGTCAGTCCTGATTATCTCGATGCAGCTATGTCGTTACCTATCCTTCCTCTTCGTGTGGCATGTATTGGTAAATGTCTTCAATTGCCTGTTACGTTGCGACCAAATCCTGCTGATAGACTGGGCCCACTGTCTTCCGTTCGATGCCGTCCAACATGATGTTTTGCTCGTTTTTGCAGAAGCCTCGGACAGAATTACAGTCGAGTTTTTAGAGCAGGAGCTGAACCTGAGATACGAGAGCTTAAAAGCATTTTTAATTTTTGTCCTACAGCGGTGCGTACCACCCAAGACATGGCTTGGAAGTGACGTTGTTTTGTTTTTTAGGAACGGTGGCAAATCACTTTTTTAAAATTACAGACCAATTTCACTTCTTGGCCATATTTACAAGTTATCGTCTTTTATATATATTTACAAGAATCGTCTCAAAACAAAGCTAGACGAATTCCAGCCAATTCAGCAAGCTGGGTTTCGCAGAGGATTGAGCACCTTGGATCACATTTTGAACATAAGGCAAGTTGTGCAAAAGAAGCAGCAAAGTACAAGAGTACAATCAACCGCTGCGCCTTGCCATTGTGGACTATGAAAAAGCGTTTGCAACCTGGGCTGTTTTGGAAGCTTTACATCGAAGTCAGGCCATTTTGCGATACGTCGAAATACCGAGAGCATTGTATGACGCTGCTTTAATGTCCGTTCTGATTCTGGGAGGTCAAACGAGGCCAATCTAATTGCATCGAGGAGTGCCTCAGTGTTTCATTTTGTTGTGTGACGTCTTTAATACTCTAAAATGGGCGAATGCGGCATAAATTAATAATAAATTAATGGTGAGTACCTCTCACATCTCCGTTTCTCTAACGATATCGTTGTATTGGCCGAATATAATCAAATTAGGGTACACATTCAAACAGGTAGTGCGGTTTACAAAATATTTTTATTTATATAAAAAACAAAACAAAGACATAACAAAATATCTTTTATAACATAATAGAGCCTCTTCTAGCATTTCACAAAAAACTTAGTATTATTTTGTATGAAAATTGAGAAAACAATTACGAGATTTTTTTCCGGTAACAAAACAGAGTCTTATATTACATTTCATGCAGTACATAGTAGTATTTTTTAGGCAATATTTGCACCCCCCCATGTCTTTTTTTGTATTAGGAAAGCGGCAAATATTGTCGAAACGTATGGGGCTAATGGGCCTGGGTAACTTAGGGTTCTTTATTGTTGAATTTTCAACGATAGAGTGAGAACGTACAGACCGGTTATAAGCAATCATCATCTCATCTATACTAAATTTGTTTTCATTTTCTTGCAGCAAACAGTTTTTTCTTATTTTTTCTGCTATTGGTCTTACTTTGTAATATCTATCAGCATCTTCTAAGCTATTATCAGCAAAGTGTAGAAATCTACGAATCTGTTGATAGCGTTTTAAACTCATTAGATCTGCTATCGGAGCATACCGGAATCTACTGCTCCAATAGTCTAGGTAACTAGGCATTGAGACAATACCCATAAGTATATGGATAACTATAAAATCACGCATTTCGTCTTCTGTCACTTGAATAGATTTGCCAGTTTTTTGAACAGAGTATAGATTTGACTGTACGGTAATATCGGTCACAATGTCTGAAGAAAAAAATAAATTAAAATGTTCTAGGGAATCTGCAGTGGGTAGGAAAGAGGCATTCATTATATTATGGTCTTGGTTTTCTTCAATTGTAGCTTGGTGACGGAAGGTGACGCTTTTTTCCATTTATACGTTAAGTCAAATTTCGGAACTTTCGTTCGTCTTTTAGCCAGCACTGGAGTAATGTGCCTTTGGGCTCGAGTTTTCCTGGTAGCACTTTCAGGAGTTGATAAAGGGGCTTCAGACGGAAGAGATGGTATAGAAGATAAGGAAGGTATGTTCTCGTAGTTCGGTTCTCTAGTCGGTGTAGCTTGGCAAATTTGACGTAGAACTGAAGTCAATTGTAATGATGTTTCTGTAAAATCAAATTCAGGTGGATCGTCCCCAGTGTCATGATCTTCAGCATCAGGTTCAGGACTGCTTAAAATATGCATTCGCTCTGAAGATGGTGCTGATGATGAAGCTAAACTTGGAGTATGCAGATCTGCCAATTCATTGTCCATGTCGGACCTATCACTGGTATCTGAGGGAGCATGCTGTATAGGCACAAGCGCCAATATTTTGCCGTGCGTCCATGCAAAGTATGCTGTTGGCAACAGAAAATACCGAAATAAGCAAAATAAAACCCATAACTTCAAAATGTTAAAAAAAAGACATAACTATTTTGGATTAGGTATTTGGCATCGTTCGCCGTGATGAACATAACAAATTGTAGGTAGTTCGTAGGTTATTTGGCAATGTTCATCACAATAAACATAAGCTTTTGGCGGTCATAACACTTGAGGGTTCACACAAAGGCACATAATTCACACACCAAAATATAACAAATGGTCTAGATAAGTTAGTGAAAGCATTAAAATACTTGAAACAATAGATAATCAAGTAAAATCTTTATATTTACCTTGCGGAACATAGACGACCCGCGAGGCGCCGATATTTTGCTTTGACAATGACGAGCAAAAGTGTTGCCAGGTGCGTAGACTATTTTTTTACTATTAAAAAATATTATATACGGTATGATAATATTACAAAAAATACGAATTTGGTGTAAAAATATAACGAAATCATTTTTTTTCTCATATGTTTCTCACAGTGAACAAAATCAGATTGAGGGTTAATGATGATGATGAACAAATATCTGACTGTGCCATCAGTATACAAGAATAATTTAGTAAAGGAAATAGCTAGCTGTGCCCCACACTTCATTTACGTAAAACTTACATCAAGGGGAACCCTTCATATTTCAATAACTTTTTTTTCATTTCTGATATCAGGTTGTATGTTTAGATCTGTGGGACTCATTAAAATACTTTTACAGGTTCTATAGAGGTTTATTTAATCATTTAATTAGTCCGACATTTCAGAAGCTCAACAGCAACCATGGTCACTGGTGCACTGACAGATGTCCTGTTGTTATAAGTTTTTGAAAGTACCCAAAGAATTATAATTTTAGTTATTATATATTTTTATAT
The DNA here is from genome assembly GCA_017140195.1 of Eumaeus atala. Lineage (NCBI taxonomy): Eukaryota > Metazoa > Arthropoda > Insecta > Lepidoptera > Lycaenidae > Eumaeus > Eumaeus atala. The sequence goes on from JAFELO010000461.1 coordinate 302,001, forward strand.
CTTGCTGTCTTGAGGTGTTATGTTTACTGATTAATTTAATTATGTCTACCACTGGGTCCTAAGCAGAGGGAAGAATCCAGCCATCTTCTCTACTGAAATGGGATGTTTTTAATTTCAAAAGCCTGACGAATCATCCTTGGAAGGAATCGGTGTTCCCTAGTGAGGATTTTGCTTTAACAACTTCAGCACGCTCACAGACTGCAGATTTTGTAAGGAATATGGCTACTTTATCCTTAGATAAAATTGTGAAAGTATCATCAACTTGATGTTATTGGTGAAGATCGAAGGGCCGCCCCCTCAAAATCCCCCATAAAGGTATCCGCCACTGCAGGGGATACTCGCGAACCCATCGCTACTTAGTCTACTTGTTTGTAGAATCGATGATTCCACATCATATAGCCAGACGTGAGGCAATGTTTTAATAGCTCAGCATATTTCAGTGGTTGCTTATTATCCTTCAGCTTTCTTTTTAATATTGTAACAAGATGTACATCAAAAATTGACCCTAATTTCATTATCATAGAGAAGTAGCTGTTGCATCTCTTCGATAGAGTGGTATGAATCCCTTCTAAATGCCTTAGTGAGTTAACGAAGTGGTGCTAGGACTTTCGCCACATATTGAGCCAATTGGTAACTTGGTGAATCAATTTGGCTCACTATTGGACATAGTAGTCTTATGTATTGAACAACCCATGTATATACAGATTATACTTTTAGTGTCCAGGCTCAATGATTCAAAATGTTTTTTAATAAGATCACTACCATGAGTATCCTTTTTTTTTTGTTGACGCAGAGAAACGCATTTACGCGCCTTCACCGGCCCTGGGTGGGGTCCAGTGGTGTCCAGTCTTGGTGAGGTGCCACGGAACAACAATCATCAGGGCACTTCGACGGCTAGTCAGCCCCCTAAGGGACCAACTCCACCTCCACAGATAGGGTTGCACAGCACTACAGGTTAACCCCACCGACAGTGCAATGGGGTGAGGTTCCCATCCTCGCCCCTTGCTCCGTGCGCAAAAGCGCCACCTCCTGTTGCTCTAAGGTCACCTTTTCTTATAAGAGGGGTACCGATAGCGATTACTCCTCCTGATCTTTAAGCCCCCTCTTCTTGTAAGAGGGGTGCAAAGATCCCCCTCGTTTTAATTGGCTTCCCCTGGGTTCACCCCAGGTTACTGAGCCCCGCCGCCACGACAAGGCTTGAACCATGATGGGGACCATGAGTATCCTACAATATCAGTGATGAACATGGGCTATATAACATTTACTAAAAGTTTTGACAATTTTAAAAAATTCGTTAATGTACCCGTAATGTGAAAAGGCTATAAAATTCTAATAAAAGTGTTTCCTTTCTTTTTACTTTCGACACTCACTCAACAAAAACGATGTTTAAAATGTGTAACTCTTTATAGCGTAGGTTCGCATGTCATGAGAGGTAATTAAATTCCACAAAACTGGAGCATCAAGAGTAGCCACTGCTTCATTGATTACACAAACCGACAAAATTTATCGATAATAAAACGTTATAATATAAAATTTATCGTTAATAAAATGTTATAAGACTCAATGATTCGGAGTGTCTTTTAATGAGATTACTGGTACTTTTTAAAATGCTGTTACTTGGGTCGGTTTCGACATTTTTGTAAGTGAAATCATCTAATAAAAGGCGTTATCACCATACTTAAAAGGGGTGACTGATAAAATTGGCTATTTTCTCAAGCGAGCTTCAATAAAATCTTATTTTAAGCCGCCAAAGAAGATTAGTCAGTTCTTACCATCAGTGAAATGTCATATCCCTCTGCAAGATGCAGGAGTCTAGAAGCTTGATTTTGACGGGGTAGAGATCCCCCAGTTATTTAGGGCAAACTAAAAGGTCTATAAAAACTCGCGTTAAAGAACATATAGCCGATATGAAATACCGACGTGTTACAAAATCTGCGGTCTGTGAGCATGCTGAAGGGAGCATGCCCCTGCCATTACATTAGATTTGATAAGGCGCAAATCCTCACTAAGGAACACCGATTTCTTCAAAGGATGATCCGTGAGGCTATTAAAATTAAAAAACATCCAAATTTCAATAGTGAAGATGGCAGGGTTCTGCCCTCCGCTAGGGATCCAGTGAACATAATCAATTCGAAAAGTAAACGTAACACCTCAAGACAGCAAGATATAATAGGTCCTGTTTGCGTTAATCGAAACTACTAAAATTATGATTCTTCGGGTACTTTTAAAAATTTGGTACATTTGGACATCTGCTACCTCAGTCCACCCGTGACCATGGTTGCTGTAAAGCTTCTGAAATGTCGGAGTAATTAAATGATTAAATAACCTCGATAGGACCCATAAAATAATTTAATGATCTAAACATACAACCTGATGTCAGAATTGCGAAAATATGTATTGAAATATGAAGGGTTCCCCTTGATGTAAGTTTTACGTCGTCGTAAGTCGTACGTCGAAACGGGCTACATAAGTAATTTAATAAACCGCGATAAAATCCGTAAAAGTAGTTTTATTATAATGACTAACATTCGCGTAAACTTAAGACATCAATTCCGGAATGCTGCCCATCCCAACAGAATCCTTCTATTGGCTTCCTTCCCGAAGTTATACCTAAGTACCTACCTAACCTACCTAAGTTCAATAGTTGCCCGAGGTTAACGTATTCGTCTACGTCTTTGAGAACAGCACCATCGACGTTGACCGGCCTAGGGTGAACGTGTTCGGTGAACATGACATTTGTCTTATCAAGTTTCATCTTAAAGCCAATACGTCGGGAGGATTGATTTGGGCTGTGCAACATTTCCTGAAAACTCTCCAACGATTCGGCCAGTACAACGATATCGTCGGCGAAACGAAGATGCGAGAGGTACTCACCGTTAATATTAGTGCCCCATCCTGCCCAGTTTAAAATCTTAAAGACGTCCTCCAAAGCATTAGTGAACAATTTCAGGGAAATAATATCCCCCTGTCCCATTCCTCGATGCAATTGGATTGGCCTTGTTTGACGGACATAAAATCAGAGTCATACAATGCTTTCAGTACTTCGACGTTTTGCCAACCAACCAAACATTGCTGTAAAGTTTCCAAAACAGGCCAGGTTTTGACAGAGTCAAAAGTTTTCTCATAGTCCACAAGGGCAAGGCACACCGGCTGATTGTACTCATGTATCTTTTGTACAACTTGCCTCATGGGGAAAACGTGGTCCATGGTGCTAAATCCTCTGCGAAACCCAGCATGAAGTTAGGTTGGAGTGTCGACTGTACTAATCGGATACGCTCGCGTCGAAAGCCTTCATTCCGAGAGCTTCTAACCAATCGGTGATCACTTCCGGTTTTAAACGTGTTGATCGCGGAGATATCTCTAAATATATGCTTTCGGTCGGTCATAATAGTCAATCTCCTTCCTTATCATATTATCGAGGCTCTGGCATGTCCACTTCCTATGAGGCTTCTTAAAGTAGGAATTCCTAAAGTAGAGGCCCACCATCTCAAAGAAATTTACCAGCATTTGCCCCCTGCGATTTCAACTTCCGACTCGCATGTCGCTACCATTTAGTACTCCCACCTAGGCATTAAAGTCCCCGATAACAACATTGAAGTGGGTACTGCAGGTAGTATGTAAGGCTTTTGAGATATCCTCATAGGTTTTCTCCACGTTGTCATCGGAATATGTCGAGGTTAGTGTGTACACTTGTATCACTTTAAGGCTTATTTTTTTATTAAGTTTAAGTAAACTCAATAAGAGGTATCTCATACTTATGAGATATGCCACAATACCCGACACACTAGAAATTTTGACGATGTTGACAACAATGGACTTATTCAAGAGGGATACCACGCCGCCCTGTGATGGAATGTTGTCTTCCCTAAAGCGGAATAGGTAGCACGATGGCAAAATTATGGTGACCTCAATTTGTCTTTGGACTTCACTTAGCCCCCGAACGTGCCATCGGATTTCTCCCAGTTCCAACTCCAGCTCAAAAATCGGTGGCAGCGATCCGTAGCCCGGAGGTTCTTAGCATCCCTTATTTCTTCGTTACCGTGGCCGCTATCATGGCCAGGACTAATGAACTACCAGGAACTAGAGGCCGAATTCTGCTGTTTTTGTCTATTAAAGGTAAGTGCTTGCAATTGTCACGCTGAGAAGGTGGATTGGCAATCGCAGATTATATTTCAGACCGGAGCCATTGCTGCCTGTCGCCGATCCGATTGATGGTATCACCTTCTCTCAGCGCGAGCGCCGTCCGCTTTTTCGTCTATTTTCCTGTCACCATAAAACAGACGGGACACCAAACAATCGGCTCACCGAAGCCTCTTTGTTGTTAAGAGACTAGTGCCCTTTGTCGAATCTTACGTCACCCTGGGCTTGGATTGCGGGTGATGGTATTCTTAGGCCACCCTCACACCGCCAATTTTACAATAAGCAATGAAAATGAAATTTTGCGAAAACTTTTTTTCATTAACCATTATCCGAATTGTTGAAAAAATTACTAAGCAAAATTTCCAGTGGTTTTATGTACTTTTCTGAATATTAGATATACTTCTAAATTATGTAATTTTCAAACAATAGCTTAAACAGTACTATTGTATTCGACAGAGCTCCGAGAGTTGTGATTACTAAATAAGATTTTTTCTTCCTTAAGGATAATTTTATTAATTTCTAAATATAAATAGTTTAGGAGGTATGGACCAAAAACCAAATGTCTTGTTGTTATATATGGTTTTCTACTTTTATTGTATTTCCCCTGCGATAAAGCGTATTGTATTTATTTTTGCCGTCTATACCGCGTTATAACTTACCCTGCGGCACACACGTGTGGAACGTGTAATTCCGATCCTGTTATATAGCCTATTATTACCTTCCTCGAAAAGTCTACCATTCAACGCAATTTTTTTTCTTTTTTTTAATTCACTCCAGTAGTACTTGAGAAAAGCACGTTCAAACTTATAAGCTCTTTATATTAACAGTATTTCTTTTACTTATAGCATAAGGGGCAATAGCAAACGGGCAATTGTGGCCTTTTGAGGACTACCGACGCCCATGGACATTCGCATGATTGTTATGCAGATGCGTTGCCCTCCTATTATGCCCACCCCCTCCCGCCAGTGGGCTACCGACTATATTATGTCCCCCCCCCCAGTGGTCCAGCGGGTTGTATAGATATAACAAGGTGACCCGGTAGCTCGATTGGTTGCCGAGCTGTGACAATATTGTTTTTATAGCATAAGGTTCAGCGAAATAGATGTGTTACCCTTCTTTCCGCCTCCCCTCCAATTGGTCACTTGCAACCCACAAACCGCACAAAATGTGTCAGCATTGTTGTGAGTTACCAACTTCCACGATCGGGACGTGACAGTTTTTGCATTTAACACACTCACATCCCGCACGGCAACGTCTCTTCTCCTCTTTTATATATAGATCCGATACGGCACTACGTTTGACAAATCTGCTAAACCTGGTAATGTATTTTAATAATCTACATTTGACTAGCTCATTGAATGAACTTTCCAGTCAGGTGGACTGATGATGATTACATTTGTCCAGTGAAAAGTTTATAAATTAAGTAAGTGCCGAGTGCTGAGTAAGTCCGAAGTTCATATAAAGTTGGAAGAAATTGTCTCTAACTTGGAAGTAAAAATTTGAATATTGCAAAGTCCACGATTGAAGTTTTTTATTAAATGCTGTCTCTTTTGTAGTATAGGGGACAAACAAGAAATTGGAGCCTTTCAACGACTAACGACGTCCATGAACATTAGCTTAATTATACCGATGTGTTGCCCCCTTTTTTACCTCTCCCAATGGGCCACCGGCTACTAACAAATCGCGCAAAACGCGACATCGTACTTTACGGCGGTATCAAGTGAGCGAGAGTTACCACTCTCGCGGTGCTAGCCCAATTCCGTTACACAGGAGGATGTAGTGTCATGCACCATGCATGGCACTTCTTCCTCAAGTGCAGCATGGAACTACCTCTGACTTCTTAGACACGCCTATTGTAATACTTAAAATTCTTTACCTTTTATGTTACTCCTTTTTGATATTTTGAAGAGTACTTAATATACGAAGTAACACATACTTTTCTATATCAACATTTCAATAATGATCTGTTATTACATATTATATACTCAAAATTTATTGAACAAAAACTATAAATAAAATAGGATTTTTTAGATAAGAAAGTAATTAAATCCAACTGAGAAAACTTTTATCGACAAACTTTCTTAGCACCCGACTCGGTGCTTGGTACTTACATGTGATAGTCAAAAATTCATTTTATTTTCAATTTTCACGAGCATTTGACTACATTTGACTATTCAACTACACTTGATCTGCCATAAAGGGACATCATACAAATAACATTTCCAAGGCATTCAATTGTGAAACGACGATGAATACAATTTGTAATATTAATCATCGTGACCAGCCTACTGACATCTACTACTGAACATGGGCATAATCAGACCAGTCTCCGTCTCTCTGTCAGCAGATGACGCCACCCAGTCTGAGTATGAGCGTCACTCCGTATTAAACACCTACGTCACTCCTGCCAAGGCATGACCTTTATGGAAAAAAGGGGTAGTTCCATGCTGCATGGTCGGCTTGGCCTGGCATGATTGGAGAGATGCCTCTCGCTTACATGATACCACCTCAAAGTGTGAATATTCGGTGGCCCAATAAAAGTAGAGAGTAAATAAGTGTAACATTTTTGTGGATTTTTATGGGGTTCAGTAGTCATCTTGGTCCCATTGGTCCCTTAGACAATAAAAAAGACAATAATATCTAGCATACAAAGTACCGACTACTCCTAACCGCTAAAATTGAGTGGAGTGATAAAGAAAACAGTATCGACGTGACTGCATTACACAAAGTAGGTATGGAGATAAATGCAATTTTGAAAACTCTCCATACACTTGATATTAGTCAAATATTTGTATACTGGGCTAATAATATGTACAAATGGGCTATTAATAGAGTTCACCTTGTTGTGACAGAGAAAGATCTAGCCGTCCACGTAGTGTTCGCACGAAACAGGTGGTCAAAGCAGTAAAGGAAAGAATTCGAAGAAGGCCTGTCCGAAAGCAAATGATTTTATCTCGGAAAATGACGACAGCACCTGAAACCATGTCGCATATTTTGGTCATTTTCTAACTGATAAATGAAAGAAGAATAGGGTGATGAAATCGAAATAACTAAAGCTTTTCGCAAAAGGAGGCCACAGAAAAACTGTGTTTACGGATGAGAAATATTTTACAATACAAGCAACACTTCAACAAACAAAACGACCGTACTTATGCTCAAAGCAAGCTTTCAAATTAGTCAACAGAGTGCAACGTAGGCGTTATCCGAGTGCATTGGTTGAAGCCACTGTCCCTTTTTTTTGAAAAAGGCATACATCGGCACAAGTGTATCAAAATACCATTCCGGCGAAGATAGTGAAGCCCCTTAATAACACAATGTTCAATAACCAAGCCCCATTCACCCAAACTTGTTTAAAGCGAACGTCTCGACTTATCAGAGATCAAGACTGGCGGTCGTCTAGTCCTGATATTAATCTGCTTGATTATGATTTATGGTCAGTATTAGCGAGAACAGCTTGCTCTAAACGCCACGATAATTTGGAGTCCCTAAAACAATCCACACAACAACAATCATGGAAGGAGTGCGCGCTTCTATTGATAAGTGGCCTCACATTTAAAGGACTGTATTGCAGCAAATGGAAACCACTTCAAACCACTTCAAACCACTTCAAACCACTTCAAACCACTTCAAATAAGCTTTTTATAATTTTTATTGTTTTATATTTGTGTATTAAACCAATACACCGTAGTAGTAACAAATGTTATTTGCAATTGAAAAAATAAATTATATTCCTTACTAAAATATTTATGGTGAGACTAGATATAGTATTTTTATTAAAAACTATGGTCCCTTAAAATAAAGTTAAGAAAATTCAAGCCTCCATTTGTGTTCAATAGGCTGTGTCAAAGGTTCGCGTATTAGAAGTTAGCAGTTGATGTCTTAAGTTTATGCCAATTTTACTCATTACAATAAAAATGTGGTCATGGGTGAACTGCGATGACATCTCTGTCAATCCGTGAACATGGTTGCTGTAAACCTTCTGAAACGCAGGGCTAGTTAGATAATTAAATAAACTGCGATAAAATTTGTGAAAATAGTGTTGTAAGAAATAATTATGTCACTGGTGACGAAAGGGGAAGTCGGAGTAACGCGCTGTTATGAGTGAATTTCCGGGACAGGTAGTTGTGATGTATACCTGTAATGTAACATCTCGCAAGGACAACATTTTACGAGGCCCTAGTTGTGTTCGCCCCACAAACCCATGTGTTGCGGTTAAAATATTCTGTGGAGATAAATGTGGCCCTCGTCAAGGAATGACAACCCGCCGAGGTGCCATGTGATATGTGCTGCGAGTCCCACACACTAGCGGGCCCCACCCAGAGACGGCGTATAATGCTCATCCCACAGCCCATGTTTGAAAAAAGTCCGCAGTTCGCCATAAAGATGAATGCCGTAGCTCAAATTAGAGTAAGAGGTAATTTTATTATTCTTGTTCAAATGGCGCAGATGGTAGTAACGCATCCACAGTCAGAGACAACGATTTTTTATTTGTACTCGCTAAACCATAGGAACGTTATTTGAGGATATGCAGACGAAACGGGCTTTGCTATTGTTACTTAATTAAATGAACAAAATAAAAAAAATATCCAAACCACAATGTTATGTCAGCAACAGTCCTGAGTATTCTGTATGTCTGATCACAAATAAAACATGTTGGATTGTTTCCCTCGCGCTAGTCATGCACAAACCGGTGAGCATTTAAATGGCTTTTATAAAATATAATATTTGATAGAATATATTCCGACAGCACAGGAAAGAAATAATTTATTTAAATATTTTCCAATTTTCCAAAGAATTGAGGAGAGTGTCGCATCTGCTTATTGTTACATTAAAGTGACCAGACTTCGCATGTTACTTTGCTGTGCATGTATAAGCCATCCTTAAGACTTCCGACTTCACTCGGACACTGGTCGAGATCTCATAATGCTGAAAATTGGATTTTTTAGCGGCATACGCGGCCAAACGGGGCCCGATAGACATCCGCATTATTGTCATGCAGATGCGTTGCCCTCCTTTCCTCCTCCCCTCCAATGCGCCACCGTCTACTTACAAACCGCACGAAAGGCGACAGCATACCTGTCACACTGCGGCGCGGCAGTGTCGTGTGAGCGAGAGGTACCTCTCCGGTCCTCCCGGCCCAGTCAACCAATACTGCTGCAATACAGCATGGCACTACCTCGTAATAATACTTAGTCAATATAATAATATACCTCGTGGAATATTTATTGTTTGTATTTTTTTATAGAATAGAGGGGCAAACGAGTAAACGGAAACTTTTTACGACTATCGACGCCCATGAACATTCAGATAATTATTATGCCGATGCGTCGCCCTCCTTCCCCCCGCCCCGCCCCCAACGGGCTACCGGCTACTCTCAAACCGTACAAAAGTGACACAGAAAAAGTCATTTTACGGCGGTATTGTGTGATAGAGAGGTACATCCCCGATCGTGCCGGCCCAATTACGTTGCATAGGAGGAATTAGTGTCATCACTATACATGGCACTACCACCTCCTATGCAGCATGGCACTACCTACCTAAATGGTATTATTAGTTGTGTACATAAGTACACATATAATTACTTCCTGCTTACTTCTGATCAAATCCGTTGCGGGTCCCAAGACAATTTTAGGGGTCCCTGCGGTCATATTAATGTATAAATAGTGGAAGCAGCTGGCGATCCTGGAGACACAGGAGTAGCTGTGGGAATGTGTGGTGGGCCAAGCCCGTTGAAGAAAAATAAAAAAGTACGCATATAAAATAGGTGTCAACACAATATTCTAATTTGAATACGTCACCTAAATGTACAAAAGAATTTATTTGACGTCCAAAGTATTTTGCGAATTCTACATCTCACACAATGTAAAACATGTGCAAATAAACTAGATAAAAGTGGACCCTTCCATTCAGTTTTTATATCTGCGATATTACTGATAGAGTTATTGTGTCTGTCAACATTGCTATTGCCTTTTTGAACTGTGCACAAGTGTCAACTTACTACCTTCCTACTTCACTCATATCAGGTAGTTTATTGAAAAGTCATAATAACCCTATGCTAGTTGCATCCGCAATTTTGATCGTTTCCTGCAAATTATCTACCCAAAATTTCGCTTACAGGAAGAAATTTTCATGAATATTTTATTATTGGATTTCAGTAGTAATAAAATAATGTCCGTATTTTCTCTAATATAAGATGAAATTTCGACACAATAAAAAAATATCTAAGAATAAAAATGTAAAATTTGTCAAGGCATTTTGAGTTCATTGAAAGGCACACATTCGTCAAACTAATGACGCCCCTCGTTTTTAGTTGGGTTAAAAGGTAAAAATGGTTCAAATCAATGGGTATTTTACTATCTAAATTCTTTCAGCAATGAAAACCTGATAATGTAACAACACTGCGAAAATTCGTCAAACACGAAATACTTTCCTGTTTCACAGGATCGTAATAAAATCTCGTAGAGACTTATCATGTGACTCAGGTAATGAACTCTCGGAGACAAGAAAAATCGTTGACACCTCGAGACGCAGGACGACAAGCGGTAACGAGACGACTTGTGTCTGGTTAACAAGAGCATGATGGAACGAACTTCTTCAACAACATCTACAGTGTGTTCATCAAAAATTATGGAAATATTAAAATATTTCCCGTAGGAAGAAGTGAACTGATTGACCACAACGACGCCAATACACGTTTATACACATAATTATATATATATTATTTGGTTAACTGAAGTAATTTGTACTTTGAAAGTTTTCTTAAGTAGCTTGAATAAAGTTTAAAAGTGAGACTTTCAATTATGAATACCCTGAACGCAAAATCAAAGGGCAACTTCGCAGAAAAATATATTTACTTGTAACTTTAATATAATACAATTCTTATGAATTTATTTACTTTGTAAATATTTTATCTTTTTACATCCTATTTTTATTTTTTATAATAGAACACAATAAACGAGCAATCTGAGTGTACAGATACAGGATCCCATCACTAAAAATGCCCATTAACGTCTTGCAACGCACTTGTGTAACAATTATGCGAATGTCGGTGGCGTAAGTAACCATCAAAAGGCTCCGATTGCTCATTTGGCTCACGAACATACACATATCAGATATGTGGCAGCGTATCAAGTCCGATGTCGACAGAAGGACCATCCTTTAGAACTTAGAACCGCCTTTCGCGAGAGAGGGGTAGATTGGGCCTATTTTCGATCTACGCTATGTTTGCGAATGGGTAAACTAGACTCCAGGAAACAAGCAAATTATCTGGCCGAGCAGTTTAAAGAAATCCTTACGCAAACTGCCAAAAAAGACCTCGGATATCGTAATGGTACCATGCTTCTGCCGTCATTTTCTGTGGTGTCTTCACATTTCCATGTAAGCTTGTCTTTACCTTTTTTTTTTCTTTTCTTTTTCCTTTTTTGGTTTCTTTTTTTTCTCTCTCTCTCTTCTTTTTTTAACTAATTATTATAACACTTTTTTACCTCTACATTATTCTCATTTAACAAATTTATATATGTATATATTACCTCGCTCTGATCTCTGATTATTAACATTCCTATTATTACTTTATAATTTATTACACTACTTGTACCTCATTAAATTCATTGCTTTGTCTTTATTTACGGACAAGTTTTAGACTGATATGTTTACGCCTTATTTTGGAATCGGCTCAGTATGGAACTTGTCCGTTCACATAATTTTAGTACATTATTAACACCTACATACAACCTAACAAGCTTACATTCATATTCAACTTCTTTTGCTTTGATTTTCAATTGCAAATCACTTTTTTTTAATTCAACCACATGACAAAATATCCCAGTGTGGTACATATGTGACATTGATTATGGTTTTTGTACATCTAGTCAATCTATTAAAAGATTAAAATAATAGATTAATGACCCAATAGGGAATAGCTATGGCGTTAAATTATAGAGTATAATGACCCAAAAGGGAATAACTATTTTATAAAACTATAAAATAAAATAGCCCAATAGGGAAATGTCATAAAAAATTATAGGACATGTTTAAGTTCGGTATGCTTTAAAAAAGTGTAATTGAGATTAACAGGATCAAATCATATTAACGAATTTATATATCATGCTTGGCGCACTAAACATTTGTGGCCCCATTTGCCTTTGCTGCCTTGCTTACAACACTTCTCGCAAATTCTTGAAAGTCTTTATAAGTGCTTTCATCGTGGATCTTGCCCGGCAGAACCGCCACTCCGTCTTCTGTAGGGCATTCAAGCAGAACATGGAACAGTGTCTCCGGATCTCCAGATCCACATAAGCATGTTGGCGAGTCGAGCATGCCAAACCTATGTAAGTATGCTCGTAATCCACTTTGTCCCGTGAATACGCGGCTGTTCAGGTTATCCATCTTTATTGTCCTAATTTTTTCGGTAGGCTGCACAGACACCCGGGAAGCGAGTTTTGGTGTCTTCACCCCCATCAGTTTGGCGGTACCTGGTCTGCCAATGCACGATCGTTCTCTCCCTAAGTACTCTTTTTGCCAAAGAGATGGGGAATCGATAGTACACTGGTGCTTGCTTGTCTCTTAGAGCTGTTCTCTTTGCCAGTTCATCGGCTCTCTCATTCCTGGTATAGGCATACCGGGCGGTGTGGGCTCTGAACCAGAACAGCCCCGTGACATTGCCAAGACTCTCCCTCCCCATCAAGCCTGCTTCTTATCTCTACGACTATGGAATTTTCGGGATCTGGCTGGCCTATGGCCTCGAGGGCTGAACGTAAATCGCTCAGAATGCTCACATCTCCCTTGTCCCGGATCATTTCGGTGGCACGGAGCAACGCAATCAGCTCCGCCTGGTAAACGCTGCAATATTCCGCGAGCTTATGTATCGAGTGATTATCCTCTATTTTGGAGCCTTCCGTGTACACCGCAGATCTAGATCCCATCCCTTCCAGGTCCTCAGAGGTGTTCACATGCCCAAACGTTCTTCTCTTCCTGTTTGCTGGATGAGGATGCTCCAGATGGTGGCGCCTGTTCTCTAATCCTGCATCCGGCCGTTCATCAATTGGTTTGCCCCTTTTAACCTTTTATATGGATTTCGGCTCGCCTGCCCTAAGGTTCAATGGCAGGATCCTGGTCAGCAGCATGCAAGAGTTGTGGGAGCACGCTTTGTGCGCCTTGGCAATTCGTATTGCAAAAAGTCTGGATATCCTTCCCAGTTTCTTCTGGAAGGATTTCTTTCGGGCTGCGTCCGCCCAGATGCTAGCCGCATATAATATAATGGGTTCAACCACAGCCAGGTGGATCGTTCTTACGATCTCAGATTTCAGACCCTAATGGGCCCTAGCGGCTGTGGAGACCCTTTTATACGATCTGATGGCCTTATGAACTATGCTCTCCAGGTGTCCATTGAATGTCATCTTTTTGTCAATCATTAAACTCAGAATCTTTATGGAGTCTCCCAGTTCCAGCGGGGTGCCTCCCATCATTATGGCTGGTGGGTCGAATTTTAGCCTTCGGGTGGTCAACATAACTTGCGTCTTGTGGGGAGCAAACTATCGTTTATGTTCTTGACCTCACCTCCGGATCACCTCGAGCGCCCTATTTGTAGCTGTCTTCACATCTCGCCCATCGGTCCCCCAGGCCATGACCAGTATGTCGTCGACAAATGCTTGCACGTGGACGTGGTTTGGTTGAACTCTAGGTCAAAGAAGGGATTGAGCAAGATGTTCCAAAACAGGGGCCCACAAGTGGAGCCTTGGACATATCGTTTGTTGGTCTCCCTCAATACTGTCTCTCCCGAAAATCTGACCTCGATTTCCTGCAGCTGAGATAGCTACTCACTAATATTTGTAGACTGGGATTGACTCCCAACCTATGCAATCAAGCCAGTATCAGTGGCCACCAGGCTCCGTCGAAGGCTCCTTCTACGTCGAGCGATGCCCAGACCACCATCTTTCCCCTTCTTAACTGATCCCTGGCTAGATTCACCGCATCTTACAGGGCGTCCTTCGTGCGGTGAGGAGTAAACCTATATTGGTGGCCGCTGAGTCCCTCATTCTGGTGTAATTCCCACGCTATCCTCAGGATCATTGCCTCCTCCAGGACCTTGCCCAACACCGGTAACAGTCCTATGGGCCTAAATACATTTGGATACATGTAATCCTCCTTAGCAGGTTTTGGTACCATGATTATTACCGATTTCTTCCACCGGATAGGAAAATGTCCCATCTCTAAGCGTCTGTTGTATAGGGCCAGTTGCAGTCCAGGGACAAAAATAAACCCGGAGCCGGAGCCTTCCTCGGTTTCATTGTGTCCATCACACTGAATATCTCGTCCTTTGTGAATGGGGTCCAGCTTCCCGAGGAGGTCAGTAATTCCATAGCGTCCTCCACAATCCGCGCTGAATCAGCTCTCAAAGCAGCCTGGTCGACCGTATCTTCAGCGGCATTATCCTCAGGGTAAAACGTGGCAGACATATACTCCACCGAATCTCTCCCGCTGAGTGTGTCTCCGTTGGGCCCTCTTATCAGAGACTCTCGCCTCTCAGCGCCGCATCTCGTCATGATTCGGTACATGGTCTGCCACATGTTCTCTTTTCCCTGTCTGGAGTATAGTTCCTTCTAGCTCTGTGTATTCGTCAGCTGTATGCTATACTTATATTCCCCCTTCAGCTCCGCATACCTGGTCGCCACAATTGCCTTCCTAGCTGGATTGGCGTTCCGGATCCTGCGCTTCTGTCTCACTACCTCTTTTTTTCTTTTGGCCTAGGTCTGGGTTCCACCACTGTGAACCTTTCCTTGTAACAACTTTGTAGCGGGGAATGGAGGCGCAGGCCGCCCAGTCGAGGCAACTGTTAAGAGTCTCAGCAGCCCCATCCAGCTCGCCGCCGGAGGCAGCTGTCCCTATTGACTGTATTGTCAAACCATGTTTGTCGACCTCCCTTTTTAATTCCTCATCAAATTTAGGCCAGTCACTCAACCACCACCCAAGATTTCTTCCCTTTCGTGCTTATCCAAAGTTATCCCGAAAGAAAGCATTGTGGTCCGACAACGTGATCACGCTCTCGTCCACTCTCTTCGTCAGGTCGGAAGTGCAAGCCGTTATGTCATCGTAATGAGTGCACTCAACCCCTCCCCTGAAAACGGGATGGCACTAGAGTTGAGGACGTCCATCCCCAGATGTGCCAGAAAATCGGCCAGATGCGCCCCTCTCCTGTCTTCTCTCCGGCTGCCCCAACACTGACTGCGGGCGTTCACATCTCCTGCAATGATGATGTGATCCGCATTTAGTGATGTGATCAGCTTCAATTTCATTGACGAAGGCCTACAGGTCAGTAGTGCGGCGCTACCAGTATTGACCGGCGTTCTGATTGCCGATCTCGAGGTTCTTCGAGCAGGACACAAGGGCAAGGAACGTAAGAAAAAGAAAAGCGTTATCGCGGACGACGTCATCTCCACTTGGCAGTCACACTGGGCCACGTGTGCCGATGGAAGGGAGCTGTACTGCTTCTTTCCAGAAGTAAGGTCGCGTCTGGAACACTAATGGGTGGAACCTGAGTACGTTATTTCGTTTACTAATAGGACAATGGAGCTTTAGAGGTAGTCTGCACAGGATGGCGATATATGACCTGCCATCATGTCCTTGCGGTCATGAAGCTGAATCCTGATATCTAGTACTGTGGGAATGTGACTGGTACAAAAACAAGCGAAATTTTATGTTGGGCGGCATCCCACGGACGACAGTAGGCGCCGTCTCTATCACCAGGATTTGGTCGCGTCGGAACAGACATTTGTGCATACATGGCACTCGAAGAGAAAGGATAGGTAACGGCGTAGCTGCACCGAGTTAACCAGTACTGACGACGCCGATGACAACTTCTGTCTTTGTGGTGTCAAGAAAGGGAAGAGTGAAATAATGTGAGGGCATTTAAATAATGTGTAGGGAGTCAAGAATTGCACGTTGGGGAACAGAGCCGGTGAGCAAACCATGGGAATGGCGGACCATAGGAGATGCACGGGTCTACCATTATTCGCTCCGTATACCTCGAGGCGGGTGGGAGCATGGATGGAGGTGGGTAAGTGATCGTTTGCCCCCTTATGTAAAAAAAAACTCACCGGAAGAAATCACACAAACTATATATTGGCCCCTCGCGCATAAAGCTTCGAAATAAACTTTCTAGTGGATCCCTTGAATATAAAAGCAAATTTTAGCTCGTTCTATGTTTTAGTTTAGGGTGTGCATTGTTTAGTTACTTAGTCGGGGTGAGTGTCTTTTAACTGCCATTCCAATTTATTAGCAGAAAACTAACACAATCAAAAGTTTCAATGAAGATGGCTACAAATCTAATCTTAATAGCTGTGGTTAGCATGAGCTGAGTTGTAGAGATAGCGCTATCAGCTGCCGATGTGTTCCGTTCCTCTGCCCAGTGTCTACATCATTGGGGTAACCGCGTGATGACAGCTGCTCATTACTGGACCCGTAGATTCTACTATGAAATATTATCCGACATTTGTAAAAATATAAGAAAATGCGAGATATATGTGTATAGCGTGTAAAGCGTAACGCTTTACCTTGCTAAAGTCACTTCACTTTCTGTTAATATTAATAGGAGCTGATAGATTTTTAATCTTGTAGTGTCTATACCACTTCCTCAGTAATATAAATTGGTACGTAACGCGAGACGGACTTCCGTGGTTAACCCAAAATACCCTCCCCTCCCCCCCTCTACACAAATCAGCCGGCCTGTACCTGATGTTCTCTGCAACGTTACATCTTCACACCAGTTCCCTAAGTGATCCGAGTTCCACACTTCAAGATCCTTACAAACGGGGTAGGCATAGCGAAATGAGCCCCCATTGCCTTCTCCATATACGAAACTCTCTTCAAAAAACACTCCGTTTGCGATGACGTTTCATCCTTCAATTATTTTAAATAACGAAAGTGTATTTGCCTCCGTGTCATATGATTGTAAAATCACTTTTAACAAGATACATTTTATAGCTCAGACGGAATGCTAAATGAAAATGTTTGTAAAAGGTAGTGCCATACTGCATAGGAAAAGGTAGTGTCATGCATATTGTATAACAGTAGACGTTGCAATATCGACACATTCGTCTCGTATCGATACACGTCCTTGCTCCGCATTCGACGACAGTAGGTGTCAACAGGTCTCTATTATAGAGTTATACGACCATTCATTACCATAATTGCCAATGTTACATCTATGATCTAGATACAAGATAATTAGATGTAATGTTGCGAAATTGAAAAATATGAATGCATTAAAGTTATCTAGATTCTGAATTAAAAATAATTAAAAGAACAAAATACGCTACTGTTATCTGAACTGAAAAAAAAACAACCTTCTACAGTCTGGTCCCATTGCAAGTCGTTTTTTTTTTTCAAGATTTTAAAAATGTAAAACTTTGTTGTTTTTAGTTACTAGTTAGCCTTTTCATTTTTTTGCTTTTTAGTTTCTGTTAAATGAAAATTTCAAGTTATATACATTTAGACACCCCACTTGAAGTGTTAGGTAAGAAAAAATACGAATTTGTGCCCAAAATGTGCCATTATGTAATCTAACGACGCCCCCTACGTGAAAATCCGCCAAGCCAGGAGGAGGGAACATATAAATCTACATATTTTAATGATTCAAGTTTTAAGATGAATTTCCATCATGAAGTGACAGTACATTCATTCAACGATATCTACAAACTTATATACTAATTCTCGAAAAACATCACTCTCTCTCTAACGCAGTCTGGTGAAAAATGACAGAAGGGCGAAAAATTGTAATTTCATCTGTAATAAATGGTACACTAGCAGGTGATTTCTTACTTGTACTATTTCATTGGAGGTGCCTCGATAGAACATGTCAAAATGTACTGGACATTGTTTGTTACACCACAAGGTGTATCCTGACGCCATGCTATG
Source organism: Eumaeus atala (assembly GCA_017140195.1). Lineage (NCBI taxonomy): Eukaryota > Metazoa > Arthropoda > Insecta > Lepidoptera > Lycaenidae > Eumaeus > Eumaeus atala. The sequence goes on from JAFELO010000461.1 coordinate 320,052, forward strand.
CTGAGTCAACTATAATTCCTGTGCAACGGAATTGGGCCGGCACGACCGGGGTACATGGCACTCACTTGATGCCAGCGTAAAGTGGCAGCTGTCACGTTTCGAGCGGTTTTTGATATGTATAAAAAACGTTTTTAAGCTCAAGATTAGAATAATAATGTACTTATAAATAAATCTACCGGTTCAACACTTATCGGTGCACCCTGATATCGCATCTATCCTCATAGGGCCATAATAATTCTCTTAAACCGCAGGACACTGTACAGACTAGCCACCGCCCCACGGCGGTGTTATGTGAGCTAGGTGTTCTTTCCCGATAGTGATAGATTTATCAGAAAAGCAGTCAATTGCCTGTGCCCATTACGTCTGCCTACGTCAGCGTTAAGGGGGGTTGTTGGTTTTTATTAAGTAATAGTGGTCTTACAAGCATACATAAGTGTACATTTATAATTGGAAATAACTACGTAGCACATTATAAAACCAGAACAGTCTTAGCACCCATACCCTTGTCACATGCCTGTTCAGTTCTTGTTAGATCGATCCCGAAAGGCAATTTACAATCTGTCGATATTGCGGTGCGATGCCGGCGGTTGCCTCCGCCTGCGTTATTGGGAGTTCGTTCTGGTTTACTGAGGATACGTTACACCTCGTATAAACACGAAATCGCTATTAAACTTGATTCCTGTTCTTGGATTAAATAATTTACGCGACGCGCTTTCATTCAAATCTCATGGAAAATATTTAATTTCAGATTGTTGACCTTTCGTGCCAAACGAATAAGAAATTTGCATACCAACATTCTTATTTTTTTATTAGTCTGTTAGGATTTCAATTTTATGGAAAACAATCTCATGTGGACGTGACGTATACTTACCTTCTTCCAATGTATGTTGAATTAAAGCCCCGATCTCATCCAACCATTTGCTAAAACCCAACATGAAAGAGGCAGTGCCACGGTGCATGAAATTGGGCCGACACGACCGGGGAGGTACCTCTCGCTCTCATAATACCGCCGTAAAGTGACATCTTCAGTGTCGCGTCTCATACGGTTTGCGAGTAGCTGGTGGTCCATCTCGGAATTCTCGTTTGCCCCACTATTAAATATAAAAAAAATGTTAATCGTTTACAAGGTATTAATTACATGTTATATCTTATTACGTGTGAACCTACGTTCTAGTCGTAATTCTAGTTTTAGCTCACGGGAAGTATTCTGTAGGTTTTCTTCTCAGACAGAGAGACAACTAAAGCACCTGTAAGAGTAGATCTTTTAATATTTTTGTTGACAAAGCCTAATATAATTATTTATTATTGTGTTAGGACAAAAGTAGACGCATACATAATATGCAAGTAATCCTTCTATATCACTAAAAATGGATTTTCTAGCCTGTTTCTTACCGTCGGCCATAAAAAATTGGCGAATTCATAAGAGTGTCAAAGCGCGGAACTAAATTATACTAAAGGTTCATTTGTATGTTTCATCATTATCGGCTCTTATCGGTCCACTGCTGGATATAGATCTCTCTCAATGAACGCCAAGTAATCGCATGAATATAATAAGACCCGAAAAGTTTGGATTTTAACAGAATAAATCCATATCCTTAGCTGTATATACACTAATTAAATCAATATTAGACATCATAAATTGTAAAAAAAGCAACATTGATATATTTTGATCTCAATAAGGCATTTCTTACCATGCGATCCTTATAAAAAAATTAGAATATATATGAGTCAGAGGTATCCCTAACGAGTGGTTCCGATCATACCTAAGTAACCGCAAACAACAGTTTCAAATAAAACAAGTGAACAAAAACAACGAATTCCAATGTTACGTTTCAGACTACAAAAGTATTTAATATATAAGGAGTTCCACTAGGAAGTATATTGGGCCTATTATTATTTATAATTTAATTAAAATAAATGCCTACTATTATAAAACATAAATGCACCCTCTTCTCCGATGATATAACAATCACAGTAAGCACAGACAATATAGCTTACTCATATCTTAGTCATGAAGATGATATTAAGAACACCACTAAGGTCGTAATAAGGTGGCTAGGCCAAAATAACCTGCAAGTAAATTTGACCAAAACAAACTATATGAGATTCTACAAAACAAAATCGGAGATGTTAGCAATCGAATATAAAGATACGAAAAAAGAAGAACTGACTGACACCAAATTTCTAGGAGTAAAAATTGATGATCAGTTAAGATGGAGATCGCACACAGATTACATCTGGGAACGAATAAACAAATTTGTATATGCCCTAAAGTACTTGAGAAGAATCACAGAACTCAAAACAACATTATCAACATATCATGCTTATGTCGTCTCAGTTCTTCGGTACGGCGTAATTATTTGGAGTAATAGTTCGTATTCACATAAAGCTTTTATAGCACAGAAAAAAATGTGTAAGAGCTGTGATGTTTATAGCTCCTTCCGAGTCATGCAATCCCTTGTTTTGATACCTAAAATTATTGATGATGCCCGTGATATATATTTGTGAGATGCTTATTTTCGTCAAGCAAAATAGAAGTGTGTTTCTAAAAGTCAGTGATTTCAGTCCAAATATATACTTTAGAAATCCGGACAGACTTGTTGTAGACAAAAAGAGTACAAAAATATTTAATAAACTACCAGAAGACAATAAAATTCTACCAATCCGCAAATATAAAACTATATACATGGCTCAGGGAACGTAATTTTTATAACATAAAAGAATATATTGATTGCAAAATTAATTAATTTAATGTTATTTATGCATTATAATTTATTATTTTTGCTTTTAATTTAATTTTAAGGTACAATTTTCATTGTTACACACTTTCTTATGCTTACTATGATTACCTTTGAATTTTTGACGTATCCTATGACTACCATTATATTTGCATGCCTCTAAGAGTACAGAACATGTATGATCCTAATGTATATACTTTTTGTAACCAAAGTTTACCATGTTTGAAGCAAATAAATAAATCGAAATCTAAATCAAAATAAAGACGACCGATCTCCTGCTCCTCGCATCCATCCCGGACCAGCTACTTCACGGAGATCGTCTTAACATCTGGTGAATGGTCGACCAACACTTCACTTCCCTAAACGCGGCTTCCACTCCAGAACCTTACGGCCCATCTTCCATCTGTTCTACTGAGTGTGTGACCAGCCTACTGTCACTTCAGCGAGCCTATTCGTCGCGTGATATCGGATACTTTAGTTCTCTGCCTTATGACTTCGTTACAAATTCTGTCGGACAAAGTGACACACAACATAGCTCGTTCAATAGCACGTTGAGCTACTGCAAACTTGCAAACAGTCCAGGGTTAAGAGGTCATGTTTGGCCCCGTAGATCATCACGGGGCGAACGCATTGGTCGAAGACTTTCGTCAAACTCTGCTGTATAGGCGGTGTGAGAATGTGACGAAGCTTCCGGAATGCTGCCCAATCTAACTGAATCCTTCTATCAGCTTCCTTCTCGAAGTTACATCTACCCAATTGCAATAGTTGTCCAAGGTACGACTTCGAGAATAGTAGCATCGATGTTGACCGACCTAGGTAGAACGCGTTGGTTGAACATGTCCTTTGTCTTGATCAAGTCCACCCCAGGCCGATGCGTCGGGAGGATTAATTTAGGCTGTTAGGCTGTGCAATATTTCCTACAAGTTCTCCGTCGATTCAGCCAACACAACTATATCATCGGCAAAACGACGTACTCGCCGTTAATATTTATGCCGCATTCTGTCCAGTTTAAAGTACTGAAGACGTCCTCCAAGGCATTAGTGAACAGGTTCGCGAAAATGACACGCAGAGGCACACCTCGATGCAATTAGATTTGCCTTGTTTGATCTCCCGGAATCAGAATGAACATAAAAGCAGCGCCATATGAAGCTCTCAGTACTTCGATGTATCGCCAATCGACCTGACATCGCTGTGAAGCTCCCAGAACAAGCCAGGCTTCGATAGAGTCAATCGTTTTCTCATAGTCCACGAAGGCTAGGCACAGTGGTTGATCGTTCTCGTGTGGCTTTTATACAACTTGTCTTATGGTGAAAATGCTATGGTGCTAAATCCTCTGCGAAACCCTGCCTGTTACGGTGGCTGGAGTTCGTGAAACTTGGTGGTAAGATGAATCGTCAAGGCTCTCGAGAACAACTTGTAAATATAGCCGAGAAGTGAAATTGATCTGCAATTTTGAGGAAGTGATTTGTCACTCTTTTTTAAAAAACATAACGTCACCTCCAACTTGGGAGATATGCTCCGCTGAAGGACGAAATTAAAAACCTTTTTTAGACGTCTTAATACAGGTTCGCCTCCTGCTCCAAGAAGCTCGACTGCAGTTCCGTCCCTCCCCGGAGTTTGTTCCCATTAAGCTGCACAAGAGCCAGATTTATTTCACTCAAGCCGATGTCCGGTAGATCGCCTGACAAATGTCGTGCTAGGCCTACACGCGTATTTGAAATGTGAAGGTCTCGGCGTATTAGTTTGTGGATTCGCATCCTAATACACCGAGACCTTCGCGGATTTGAAAGAAACTTGATACCGGCCGACGTAACGTCTTCGTGTGCTCTGCGTTCCCTCATAATTCCAAACATCTCATCAGAGAGTTTAATATTTCCTGCTCGAATATTATACTCATACAATATCCTTCACCCACGTCCTGCATGCAATCCATCACGCCACTCATGGTCTCGTCAATTTTCATTGTAGTTTCCGACATATCTAGGGCATCGAACCGGTTTTTTAATTCCAGTTGGAATTTTTCGTAACCTACCATGGCTAGTCGGAAGTTAGGTCGGAATGTCGACTGGTATTAATCAGACACGCTCACATCGAAACCATATATTCAGAGGGCCAATCAGTAATCACTTCCTGTTGATCACGGAGAACGTTCCCTAAATGTATGCTTTCACTACATCATAATAAAGTCAATGTCGTTTCTTGTCACAGTATCGGGGGTCTGCCATGTCTACTACCTATGGGACTTCTCCTTAAAATAGGAATTCATTAAGAAGAGGCTGAGATTTCGACTTCCGAAGCCATGTGGTCCCAGACTCGATTCGACACCATTTTGTCTCCCACCTTGGCATTAAAATCCCCCATAACAACATTGAAGTGGGCCCTACAAGTGTTGTGTTGTCGTCATCGGAATGTCACGAGGTTATTGCGTATAATTGTATCACTTAAAGACTATACCTTTATTGAGTTTCAGTATGAGATACCCGAAACACTAGACATTTCGATGATATTGCCTACGAGGGGTATTCACGAAGAATCCCACGCCGCCTTGTGATGGAGTATCGCCTTCGCTGAAGTAGATTAGGAGACCCGATGGCAGAGTTATGGTTTCTTAGCACTCCTTGTTCCACCGTTACCGTGGCCAGGACTTGTGGAACTCCCGGAACTAGGGGCCAAAATCTATTGCTGTCGTCCATTGTGGGTTAATGCTCATAATTGCGACGCTAAGCAGGCGGATTGGCAATCGCAGATTAGGGTCCGGACCGGCGCCAATGCTGCCTGTCGCCGATGGTACCACCATCACTTGGCGCGAGCACCGCCCGGTGCTCCAGATTATTTCACTATCACTGAGAAACAGATGGGACACCACACGACCAGTTCGCTGAAGCCTCTTTTCTGTTAATAGGCTAGTGTACGAGTATATTTGAGCGCAGGTAATTTCATTTCGAAGATGATTTACTTCCTCTTGCGTGACCCAGTATGGTACTTGTAAAAAATTCCGAAATATTGTCCCCATTTTTACATATTGCACAATGTTACTCTTTAAAATAAAAAACACCGCTACCGAAGCCGTATTTCAGATCACAAGATCGTAATTCGTGACTTGAGTTTCGTGCGTTTGTATGGAGTTAGAATATTGTTTACCGTGACTAGATTATGTTACCGTGCATAGTGGGACAAACAAGGAAAACCCAATCAGTAACTACTGACATTGGTGACGTAAGTATTTACATAGTCTGTACTGTGATGACAAGTATGAGAGCTGATGCCTTTGTTAGACTCATATAATATCCAGTACGGCTCCACAGGCTATGAGATGAGGACACCTTGGGTGTGTACATCAGAAATTGTTATAGCTTTCCATCGTACACGTAATACTCCACAGCTGGAGACCATCTATTAGGATGGTCACACAGCCCTCCATATGTTATCCTGATGCAACCCATCAACACATACAAGTATATAATATGTTATAAGCCAATGTAAATTTGCAAACTGCACGGTATCCTGTGTGTTGCTTCTTACGAAATTTTACGATAATGATGATAAATGGCTGATAATGATGATAAACGACAAACAAGAAGTTAAAATAAAAAATGTTGAATACACAGAAGTGATGAAACTTAATCAGATAGGTTTTTCTAATTATCAGCAATATAAATTCCTGGATATGAAATGAGTGATGTTTTAAGTACTAGGAATAAAAAAAGTCTCAGGAAAAACATGAGTTTCCACTTGCCATTATATAGGCATAAAAATATGAAAACTGGTCGTAAGACTAACTGTGCCCTGCAATTTTACTCGTTTAAAAGCTATCTCAAGGTAAGCATTAATTTGTGGGATAAGAGGATATTTTTAGTGTTATTCCAAATTATAGTATATTCTAACACATAAATGTGGCTTTGGGCCGCCGCTCATCACGCCTCACTGCACACATTACAAGAAAGCAATAAATGTAATTATATTCCGCATATAACATTACCTACTACCAAAAAAAAATTCTTTTAATCGGGAAATTAGGAATATGAAACCGCAGATTACTTTTATCACAAACTCAATTCATAATTTAAAAAGATCTTAAATTTCCTGAAGAATTTAAACTTTCAATCCGATCTAGTTGAAGTGCAAATAAATTGATTTTTTTAATAATATTTTTAATAATCCAAAAAAGGAAATGAATACTTTAAGGCATTATTGCTATGTGTATTCAAACTAATGATTAACAATTATTGTATTGTGGAACTTTAATTGAAATTTATTTTGTTCCTCAGAGACTTGGAAATTAAGCTACTGTATAATAAAGTGAACAAAATTCGGAATTCCGTTTCATTCAATCAATATTATCCAATATTCCGTGTAATTGGTACGAACATTTACATTCGAATAAGCAATGAACTCCGGTCTGGACGTTGATAAATTAAAAACGTTGTCTTCTCATGAAGTATCAGTGTGATCCATTCATTTTGGCAAAAAACGATTGAATAATCAACAGTTCATGCGTTCCCTTACGTAATAGTGTTGTTGTCTTTTAATAAGGAAAGGGAGAATCAGTCGGAGCCGTTTATTAATTAACTCTGCCTGCAAAAAAACCTCATCGATGGAAGCCGGACTCCTCAAAATCTCACTCAACACGATGGCGTATACGCAATTATGGCATGTGCAAGAGATACCGGCTCGGTCATGCCGGCCTGAATTGGCAGCAATCACATTAATTATCTGTTACAAAATTAAATGAATATAAATTGGCCGTTTATTTTGTCTTATTCTCAGATAATATAGTCATTGTTTAGTCATGTGTAAGGGGGCAAACAGGAAGTAGAAGACTTGTAGGAGGTTGGAGCCTGTACACACCGCGCAATTCTGCTCTACACGTTCAGTTCAGATCTCGTACAGCACACGTACAGTACAGCTCCGCTCTGCATGTTCAGTTCAGATCTCGTACAATACACATACAGTACAGTTCTGCTCTGCAAGTTCAGTTCAGATCTCGTACATCACAACGTACATCTCGTACAGTACAGCTTCCATTGTGTTAACATTTAAATGTAGTAAATAAGTGTTAAAAAAAAATACACAGAGTACTTTAGTTTCAAGGTTCTCGTAAGTGTTTCGGCCGGCGTGTAAAGAAAGGTCAGCTGACTCAGTGATTTCATTGTGAAAAACTTAACTTACACCCAATTGCGAGCTGGATTTACACTCCAAGGATTCCGTGCCAATGAGAGACAGGAGCATTATCATTCTAATATGTTCACGAAACTAATTTTATTTAAATCGAAGCGTATTTCTAAACTACCGACGCCTATTTACATCTGGATATGCTTATGCGTTGCTCTTCTTCCCCCATCCCTCCCAATGGACCAATGCACTGATTTGGTATAAGATCAACTACAAATATGAGTAGAGGTGTGTGGTGGATTCTTTGAGATTAGACTATTTAATGATTAAAAGTAAATTTTTAAAAGAAAAAAATCTTTACTTTTTCTCTTGAATTATCTCAGTCCTTGTATAACTTTATGATTCTGGGTAAACGGAAACTATCGTTTAGGTTTCTTTGGCAATCACAAGGTTTATCAAATATCCGCATTATTGTTGCTTCTGCTTGCCCTCGTTTCCTCCTGTGGGCAACCGGCAACACGCTAACCGCATGAAATGCGACTGAAGGTACACAGGTACTTTACAGCTGAGTTGACCTCGCACGAGCGGGGAGGCGCCTCTAGCCTACAATATGTCGCCGTAGTGTAAGTGACTTCTTCGGTGTCGCGTTTCGTGCGGTTTGTGATTGGTCGGAGGCCTTTAAGGGGGAGGCGGGAACTAGGACAACGCATCAGCATTGGAATTATGCTATAGCCGTAAAAAGGGTCTGATTGTTTCGTCGCCCTCATAACATTAAAGTTAATGTTCCCATAACCATTATGGTTAGCTTGACTTGATGACAAACTTCGGAAGCATACCCATAACCAAGGGCAAAAATTTGAGACAGATGTTGTTCTTATATGCATTTTTTTAATTAAAAATTTAAATGTAGTAAGAGGGGCGCGCCAGATATCAAAACAATAAAACTTCCTTTTTAGCACGCGATAACAAACAAATATATGGTCAGTAAAAATAATTCTCACTTAGGGCAAACTAGAACGTTACTTAGTAGTACTTTTGCTATCTGTGACATTATTTTTGATCACCTTTATAATATTCAAATGTTGTTTATGAAAACAATATTATCTGGTAGTAGGGCACAAATTTACGCAAAATGGGAGATAAACTTACTTCAAGTGCTGTATAACATATTAGTTGAGGTGATATCCTACAAGCAGTTCAAAACACGCCTACATAACGTACGACTGTTGATGCACCAAGCTGTGTTGTGTGCCATTTGATTCGGTGCAGTGACACTCCAGGTCATTAATAAGTAGCCTGCTTAATAAGAACACACACAGTGCGCCATAATTGGAAAACGCCGTTTATATCAGATGCGTCCTTCCCCGCTAATAACTGACGGTAAAGCCACGTTTAGGCAAATATTCTACATTTTGTAGAAGTGCAAAATACGAAATATTTAATTTTCACTGAATTAAAATCTTACTAATGTTATTAATGCAAAATTACGTCTGTATGTTTGTTGCTCTTTCACGTGTAAACTGCTGAACTGATTTGTATAAAAAGATTGGCATAGAATACGGGGAGCACAACTAGTATTCTATGTTTGTAATCTAAATTAAAATGTATGTTTTTTTATGAATTCACCCATTACTCCAAATTTTGTCTGGACTACAAGAAAAATAATTACGCTGCAAATATACTATATAGAAAATGAAATCCTTTGAAATGTGAATACAAATAACGTGTAAACATTTTCCTGAAAGCTCTAAATGTACTAAGAAATTACGAATCTTAATCTTTTTCAACCAATAACTTTTAGAAATACATTACCAGAAAGAGTAAATAATATAGTTTGTTTTATTTAAATAATTACTATTCAGGCTCGAACAAAAAGGATTCGTTTTGGGATTATCACCCCCGTTCTTTGTGCACTGGGCATGAAGAGCTAATGGTCACTTATTCAAATTCAAATAACGGTTTCTTGCAAAAGACGCATTAAGAATCAAGAAATTCAAACGTAATACTAAACTTTGCAATAATTTGGAGAAAACAAAATAATCAATTTTCTGTATCAACGCAATCAAAGAGTGCGGACGTCTATATCATTAGTTTTTTATATAGAATGTAAATATTTCTTTCTGTTTATCCAGAATCATGAAATTTGTCAAATAAAGGTATTAATTACAATTTAAATATTCAAAAAGAATTCCTGCCATAGAAATATATAAATTTTAGTTAGCTGTTGACTAATATATATACCCGTACATCCGATAGAATTCAATTATACTATGCTACTCTGGAGCGATAGTAGTTAATAGAAAGTCAAGACTTTATCAGTGTACCAAACTAAGAGAGAGTATTTTTAGACTCTCCGAGACCTTATCTTTCTAGTCTCTAAATAATCATAAATATTTGATTATATTTCCCAGGACATTCGAAAAAAACTGTCATATAGTTCCTGTGAGCATAATTTATTTGTACGTTATAGCGTCTTTTCTTACCAAACTGACGAGTGAAGTAATTCTCAAAGTTTTGCGCAAAAAATTTATTCATCTATCGGTACGTCTCACGTTTTATGGGCTAAGTTTTTGCAAATTGTATAACGTACAAACACGTTACCGAGATTTTATATTCATAGACGCGAGTGCACGAGTTTGAGACAACTGACAACTGTAGTCTCGTACATTTTATATTCATAGACGCGAGTGCACGAGCTTGAGACAACTGACAACTGTAGTCTCGTACATTTTGTTTCATTCCACGGGTCTGACCAGACTGTAACTGACACGGCGGGCTCATAGTCAATAAACTTCCTTTTTTTTTTAATAGTATCAGGTTACAAACGCGCAACCGGAGCCTTCTAATGACTACCGACGCCCATGGACATTCGCATGATTGTTACGCCGATGCCTTGCCCATTTATCATGTCCCCCCCCAATGGGCCCAATGGGCCACCGGCTATTAACAAACCACACAAAACGCGGTAGCAACACTATCACTCTACGTCGGTGTCAAGTGAGCAAGACGCACCCCTGAGGTCGTGATATATACATGGCACTATCTCCTCCCATGCAGCATGCCACTATCTCTTCCTGATATAACATTACATCTTCCTGACTTCGACCTGTTATCTGTCAAGACGGAAGTATCTCAATAATAAATTTTAATCGAACCCGGCACTTGAAATCTGGTCCAAACAAAATTTCAAAAACCACAGAAACGAAGAAAATTTTCGCCCACGTAAAGGATGAAGTTGGGGCGAGGAAAGGAGGGCAACGTATCTGCATAGCAATTGTGTCGATGTTTTAGGGGCTGATGAGATAAAGCATAATATTGTCATCCATGTAAAAGTATTAAACGGATTCGTGTTAATTTTGGGATAAATTTAGAATACTCTAATCCGCTCAGTTCTCACAAAATATGGCCAAATATTAATTGATTTAAAAAAATACAAAAAATACAAATTGAGAACAGCCTCGTAAATACTACACGTCCAAGTAATGGAATAAGAAACACAACTATGTCAGACCGGACAGCTAGTTGTCAATGATTTCTGTAGCTGTATAGAGATAAATTCATTAAAAGAATACTAAAGTAAACTTCGATACATCCAGTGATAGAGAACACGGTATAACGGTCACTTACAATCAAGTAAATGACTTTAATTTTAGTTTCAAATCGGTAAATTTTCAATATAATTAGGGTGTATAGATATTTTTCTTACTAAAGAGGTTACTATCACTTGGAGCCCTTCGTATCTACATACGTTTATAAACATCCAAACAAAGATACCTCGATTGAACAAGAGATCAGGGTCTCTTGTTCAATTGAGCTATCTTTGTTTGTAGCTATGTTGCATATGTCTTGCAAGTGTCTCCTCCTTATCACATGCCAATAATGGTCTGTGAATAAGATCTTACATTTATTGTGCAATAATAGTAATTAGACAAGTCTCATAAGACCAACAAGCGTTAGTCTTCTATACTTTTCAAAGAGTGGAGTATATTTTTATCGCAGTTTAATTAAACATTTTACAGTCCAGACGTTTTAGATGACTTACAACGAAAGGTTGCTGCTTTGGCACAATACATTAATGGTGAAGCACAATCATTGTGAAACCAAGCAACTTCTACGTCTTGTCCCCCCCCCCCCCGTCTCTCCCTTGACCCATTTTTGCCCACTAATGGGTACAGGTCTCCTCATTCAACTACCATTTCACGACCATAACCAACTTGACGCAAGGAAACGCATTTACACGCCATGACCGGCTCTGGGAAAACTACCGTGGGTACCTACAGTGCCGCCTTACATGAGGTACCCCGGAACCCGGCCTGAGGATAAACTTGGACTAGACAAAGTTCATGTTCAGCAAACACGTTCTCTCTAAGCTGGTAAATGTCGATGGTGCTATTCTCGATGTCGTAGACGGATATGTCTACCTCAGGCAACTATTGCAATAAGGTAGATATAACTTCGAGTGGAATCCGCTAGAATAATTCACTTGGGTTGGGTTATTCTCACGTCGCCTATACTGCAGGGCTAAAGACAAAAGTCTTCAACCAATGCGTTCACAAACATGGCCTCTTAATTTTGGACTGGTCCACATTGTAGCAGCAGCTCAACGGGCAATTATACGTGCTATATTGTGCGTATTTTGTCTAATAGGATTCGTAACGAAGTCATAAGACAGAGAACTAAAGTATCCGACATGACGTGAAGAACAAGCTTGCTCCAGTGGCGATGGGCTGCTTACATAGATGGCTCAGAAGAACCGATGGCAAATGGGCCAGTATGGTTCTTCCTGGAGTAGGCCGCGTTTAGGAAAGCGAGTGTTTATCTAACGTTCACCAGGGGGGAAGGTGATCGATCTCCGTGCAGGAGCAGGTCAGGGATGGATGCGTGAAGCAAGAGATTGGTCGTCTTGGCGTCCATTGAAAGAGACCTATGTCCAGCTATGGACCAGCATGAGCTAATAATGGTGATGATGATGGGATATATAAATTAATAAAACATCGAGAGTCTTTCGTAAGAACTTTACGATACGAGCTCGCGACAACATTTCTAGATTTTAATTAAATTCTTGCACTAGAAGTGCAGTTCCTTTCACAATTCCATTTTACATTTACATTGCTTTCGCACGTGATTCCTTGTACGCCTCACGCCAGTTCTTTAATCAGGTAGAGGATATTGCGATCCTTACATTGATTGCTCCATTTACTATTTTCTATCTACAGTGTTACAAAATTAGTACCTCCTGTGGCATTACAAAACTACACCTTGTATGATGTTGTATGGACTGACCTTTTCAAGTTAGCCTGAGATGTGATTAGTGTCCTGTCGCTGATACTTCCGGGAGATTCCACATGACAGGCATTCGCAGAGGCTTTTAGTCGGTAGTGTAGACACACCCTGCCGGCTCACGCAGGGTTCCTTAGCTGGTGCGTAAGGAATGCTTTATGCACTGCGCTGTGAAAACAAAAAGAAGAAGTATGTGCTTAGTGATTTCATAACTTGTCATATAGGAACTAAGCAACAGAAAATATATTTAAGATTTTTCTGTAGATAAGCATTAATGGCCTGGACGGGATCCCCTGAGTCACGGGTGCGGCATACCCGCTGCGTCACTACGAAGTCAATTGTTTTTGTTTCAACCCTTGTCGTGGCGGTGGGGCTTAGTAACCTGTGGTGTACCCAGGCGAAGCCAATTGAACCGAGGGGGATCTTGCACACCCTTGCTAAGAACTTAGATGCAATCTTTGACTCAAATCTATCCTGGAATGCCTACATTAATGATATCTATTGTAAAGTTCACTTCTCAAATTGCTCTTTGAAACGTCTTCAATAATCTTGTATATATTGTTCAATTAATATCTCACTTGTTCAGGCCCTAATTCAACCGGTCATTGATTACACACATAATATATGTTGTGTGCTACAAATGAATTAAAGATAGAGATTTTTAGTTTGAAAAGACGTGATCATTTGTCGGTTATGGGTACCAGGTAGCGGATTAAATAATTGTGGGTACGCATTTGTACAGGTGTTTATAGGTGGTAGTATAGTCTAGACTCCGACTGCACCTCGTTATCTCAAACACAGAGTAGGAATTACAATACATCTATAATTAAAACGCCAGAAACACTAACATGTAGAAGTATGTTGAAACTCAAATAAGTGGTAACAACAAAATCTAAAAAATATTTTTTCAAACAAACTAAATCAGATAACAATGATTTAAATCCAATCCTATGAACACCGTTCGTACCGGTCGAGCGATGAAATCTTGCATATAGTGACACAGTTATAACACATATGACTGACAGAATGACGAACTCACACACCGATTACGAAAACGAGCCCGGTTTCGAATCCGTAGTCTGAGAGCTTAGATTTGTAGAAATAAAATAACGCGATTGTACAGAGCTCTAATAAAAAATAAATAAATCAAGTACACGGCTTTTGCCGATTTGTAGTACCAATCGACCCCTCCCGTCACAGGGGGAGGGGGTGAGGAGGCCTCATCAGATAAGCCAAACATTAAAAGAAGCTCAATTATCCTTAACGACACCGCAACTTAAACGGCATCGTGCGCGCGCCGACCCACTAGTGTGGGGAGGGGGACCGCTTCCCCTTTTTTGGTGCCAATAATAACTCACCGTAGGGTAACGCCCACAATACAATTCCGGTTCATCTCAATTTCCGGTCAATCTTCAATCCGAAAAGACGGGGGTCTGTCCCCCTATCGTCTCCCTAAACCTGAAGGCACAAAAGTTTTCGTAGTCATTTGCACTGTTAAGGCTGGACAAGCGCCGTCAATCAGTTGTAGGTCCCTCCGAAAGAACAAAAAAAGAAAAAAAAGACAATAATTTCATTTTATTGAATATAAGTGTGGGGTAACTAACCAATACAATAATTTATTCAAGCATAATTTATAAAGGAATTATAAAAGACTGTAATTGTTTCCAGTGTAAGATGAGCTAAAAATAAATTGTTTCAGAAATTTACACACATGAAATTAGCTCACCTATGAAATTTAATGCCATCTTGGATATTAGATTTTCTGCAATTATTTCCACTCCATTTTATCGTGCAGGAGGCCATAATGAATTTTATTTAGTGATATATTGTAGTAGAAACCTGGTCGTGGCTAGGCTGACCTGGTGGCTCATGTATATTGTGTCCAGAGGTAATTATTATTATTATAGTCATTATTATTTATGTCCAAGGTTTACTTTAGTAAGGTTACTTGAGAATATTCTTTCGACCCTAAACCGTATCTCCGCAATTTATGTGGCTTTTATAAGATCATCTACGTCTAATTAAAAGTTGTTTATTATGCATATTAGAGTAGAAAACCAATTATGTTAAGCAAAATACTATAATCTAAACTTTCGTTTTTACGAAATTTATTAAAAATCCGAATATAACTTTTTCTCGCTGGGGGATGCATGACATTTCATGACATGCCCTCAGTTGGTGAGAACATGATCGGTATGTGGTGTTCGAGATACCACGCTGATACGCGGTGCCTCCAACCTCTCTGTCCACTGTCGCATGGAGTTATCCCGGCCAGCCCACCTCCAGCTCCGCATGTCATGAAGCATCGATTTTCTATCTTCTTCCTCCCGAATCGCTACGCACTGCCAATACATGTCGGCCATCACCGCTGCCTCTTGATCCCATGGGACACATTCCGCCAGTATGTTCGCCTCATTTTCTGAGATGGTTCTGAACCGCGAATCACTCGAATGGTCGTGATTCGCTGGAGCCTTCGCAGCACGGTCCAGCTGTGTGAACTTCCACCCTCACCGGTGCTCCGTATACGACCATCGACCGAATCATGTCCAGGAATAATTGACGACACCAGAATCCTGACCCGCCATCATTAGGAAGAAGCCTGGCCCGATTTGTAGCCGGTTTAGACACTTTGTATCAGGCGGAGAAAATGACTTTCAAATGTCCATTGACTGTCGAATCATTGTGATGACCCTCATCCTTCTGACATCTATTATCAGCCGTGTGGTGGCCTATGACGTGGTCCGTGCAGACGCAGGGTTTTAGGCTTTTCATGTGTTTTTCTAATACCCGCCGATCCAAATATCTGCCAACCGTGTGACTCACAAACGTAAGATCAATAACCGTACTACCATTATCTCGAACGCATGTATATTGTAGCACCCCTATTTTCTAAATGGAAGCCTAATAGGATCATCTATTTTTCTAGTACCCTGCCCCTTGTGGAAGTGTGTGTGTGTAGTGGAAAACACCATCAAATAGACTTGGCATTAAATCCCCCGCGACGAGCACTGGTGTATATAGGTGTGCTACCTGTGCTCGTATGAAAGTGCTAAGATTCACCAAAAATGTTTCAAACTCAGCCAAGCTTCTCTTAAGTGAGAAATATACTCCTACTGTAATCACACCCCGGACCGTGGAAGCAATGAAGCCTTAACTCTTGACCGTTACGCGTACATGCATTCTTCGGCCAAAGACAAGAGCTACAGAAGAGTCGGTATCTCCTACCAAGTCGTGGCGGGACCAAACCCTATAAGGCTCTGCGATCACAGCAACATCGATAGATCACGGCGCCATCGACTGCACCAGAAGATCTTGTGTTTGGGTGCAGTGGTTCCGATTGACCTGCTCAATTAGTGGGAAAAGCGGCGAAGTATCCCCCAGCAAGTTTTTTGTTGCGCCTGGCCTTTCTGCGGACACCGTTGGCCATGCAATGTCCGGCTGGCTTGTCAATGGTTGCGCAGGCTACACAGTGCGGGGATTTCGAATGTTGTGCCGACTTGTGGCCTTGGGCCGCAACGAAAGCAAAAGGTCAATCCGTTTCAAATGTGCATTTAACCTGTACTGGGCCAGCCTCATAGTAGCGGAAGCATCGCATTTGCCGGTTAGTCAGCAGTTTAATGATGGCTACCGTCCAATCGACACAAAATTTTGCGCTACTTTACTTACAACTTTTTGCACAGCGTCGACAGGACATCTCACCCAAGCGGCTCCGCAGCCATCCCGGTGGAATTCACTCACTTTTACACTTACGACCCATCACGCAACGACATGATCTATAGCGTTTGCGATGTCCTCTAAAGTAGCGGAATCTTTTTAGGGCTTCCTTAAGTTTAAAAGCAAGTGCTTCCGCACTGACCTTGTTGTCTTCACCAGATACATACCATACCTCCAGGATACATGCTCCTATCTCCGCCATTCTTAAGTTTACCGCCGGTATCTCCAGTGCCCACTAAATGCGCCTTCCTTCTAGCTTCGGCCAGAACCCCGGCGTTATTATCACTGTAGCAGACTTCGGGACGCGCGGTTTCCATTCTTTGCTTCTGCTCTTTCCTCTTTTCTCCGTTTCATCTTCGTTGGAGTTTCGCTTTTTTCCCTTCTTTCACCACCTAAGACCATCCTTCCTCAGATTGTACAGGCGCCTGATCCGTGGAAACCATTGCTGGTGGTGTCGAAAAGGTTATTTGAAACCTTGCTGTTCGTAGTCGCTGCGGCGGCGTTCTTATTTTTTGTGCTATCTGTTTATGGACAGGGTTTTTCTGTGGCTTCATCATCGTCACTTAAGTCGTCTGCTGTATTGTACGTAGATATTCAAGGACTGGCTCTGATGCTACCGAGGACCTCATTCTATCCACAGCGAGAAGCATGCATTGTATTTAAAAGTGAGAAGAGTGCTAGTGTAGTGGATTTTCCTTTTTTAAAACCAAACTGCTCATCTCATATTATTTTAAATTCCGAACAGAATTCAAAAAGTCTTTTTAGTATGCATTTTTCGTATATCTTAAATATTATAGGGCGGTATTGGGCGGTAGTTCTTCATATCAGAGTTCTCCCCCTTCTTATAAATGGGCTTAATAATTGATATTTTTATTGCATCTGGAAACGTTCACAAGAAAAAGATAAATTAATCAAGTACGTAAGAATCGCGGTCAGGTCAGCTGAACACACTTTTAAAATTTTTGTGTTTACTTCATCGTAGCCCTCCGATTTGGTGTTTTTAACAACAATATTTTTGTCTTTACTTCACATTCCGACATAGGTTTTAGAAACATTATATTGGTTCTAATGTAATTACAAGTAGGTTTATGTGCTAAATTATTAGTGTTGTACGTCGATCTTATATAATAATTATTAAATGTCGACGCTATTTCCCCGGGATTCATTGTAATTTTATCGTCAATTTTAAGGTTATGTATGTTGTCCTTTAAACTCGAATGACCTATTTCACTTCTAATAACAGTTCAGGTGGCTTTACATACATTACCGTTTTTACTAACGTAATTTAATATCATTTTCTTTTTATAATTATTTATGCATATTTTATTTAAAGTTTGGAGTATATAACGTATTTATTTTTATTGGCAATATTTCTATTTTTATAATAATAATATCTTAGTCTACGTATATATGTTTAGTTTTGCAACTTAATTAGGCTAAACATTAAGTTGCAAACCACCCAATACTCTACTCACCAAATTATACTTTCTATTATTTATAAATATTTTAATTCGTAGCTTAGGGAAGCATAGGTTATAAAAAAGATAAAATAACTCATGAAAAATATGAAATGGTAAATTAGCATTTTGTCCCTCGTATGTATTTGTACAACTATAATTGCTACACTATTGCATAGCTCGCTGAAGAGTGACCTCTAGATCTATGGCTGGTGTAGGGGCTACCAAAGTGGTTTAAGTAACTCCTTTGAGCTCCTGTCGCAATTTTCTCAATTCTCGTCTTAAATTCACCAGCTCCCTAGACAAGCGCGCGTTGGCCGTTTGTGAGTGTAGTTTTCGTCGATGTCGATCTATTTGATAATGATGTTGCCGTTTTATGAATGGCAGTAACAGCCATGTTAAGAGCCTTTACACAATTCCCGCTTACCTTGTATCTCTTCGACACCCCGACTACGCCCGCTAAATTCGATGAGATTGTGACCCCCAGGGAGCAAGCGGTTAACTTATTCTCGCCGATTACATCAGAACCGCACGATTCTGAGAGGTAAACACCCCGCAACTTCTAAATTCGTTATTGACTCTCGCTCCGCGGCAGCTAAATTTCGCTTCGCTTTTATCAGTATGTGGGTTACTTGCCTGCGGTGGGTGGTCTGCGTCTTCCAGGTTTCGCTCCACCTAATCCCATTGGCATTGCTATTGTCGCCGATTTTCTGTGTCTTTCAGGGTCTTCTGAGTTGCATCCTTGTCGATTGCATATAAAATGCAGGGCACCCGAGGTACTCCGTAGACCTCGCCTCCATTGGTCCACTTTTTCTGCTGGTTGCGAAAGAGTTTTCGCCAGAACACAAAGAGCGCGAAGGTTTCCAGGGTACTTTGACCCTTTCCGCCGACAGAAGAAGTGGAATCCGTCTCAAAATGCCGGGTCGATGACGGACGAGTAATGGCGCCCTAGAGACTGGATTCACCCAGCCATTTATCCTAGACCGGGCGCCACAGCACGGGTTAGGGCTTGGATTATTAGACGTTGGTTAATTGGTTAATTGAGCGTCCCTCTCTTGCAAATGGACAAAAGATGAATTAACGCCACCGCTGCTCAGGATACACCATGGGGAGGTTTCCGGCCAGCAGCACTCCAACATCTGAGTATTGACTTAGATTAAGGTGTACATTTTTACAGATAAGAATAATCATATTCACATAAGATAATAATCATATTCACAGATGACAGTAATCATATTCAAAAGATGATAATAATCATATTCACAGATGACAATAATCATATTCATAGATGACAATAATCTTAATCACAGATGACAATAATCATATTCACAGGCGACATGCTTGTTAAAGCTGATATCTCTCATATTTTGTTTTTTATTATATTTTTTTAGTAATTGATAATAACTCCTTTTTATGTAGAATTATGAGAAAATCGAGCAATATGTGCCCTTGGGTGACTACATTAACGGGCATAGATATACATATGCATTAACCTCCTGTAGTCGGAGGACATGCAGAGGTTACCTTCCTACCTTTTAGTAAATCAATAGATGTATTTGCTATCATTAAATATTTGATTAACGTTTTGATAACCCGGGTGACAGTGTGCACTAAAATATTTTTTAATCTTATTTCATATTTTAGGGCACCGTAGCCAAAAAAATATTTCCGACCATACATCAGTGTGTTTTTCCGACTGTCCGTCCATACGTCGCAGATGTTTTACTACGACTACTACTACTGTACTGGATGTTTGAAACTTGGATGGTATTTCATTTAAATTTTTTTTTTCGGAGGGGCCTACTACTGATTGGCGGCGCTTGTCCAGCCTTAACAGTTCGAATGAATACGTAAGACTTTTTTGTCTCCAGGTTTAGGGAGACGATAGGGGGCCAGACCCCCCTCTTTTCCCGCAGATGGGAAGAGACAAACCGGATTTTTTTAGTGGGCGTTACCCTATGGTGATTATTATTGGGACCGAAAAGGGGGAAATGGTCCCCCGCCCCACACTAGTAGGACGGCGCGCGCACGATGCCGTTTAATTTGCGGTGTCGTGGATAAGGATAATGGAGCTCGTTTAATGTTTGGCTTAACTGAGGAGGCCGGCCTCCTCACCCCCCCCCCTCTGACGGGAGTTGATTTGTGCTACAAATCGACAAAAGCCGTGTTCTTGATTTATTTATTATTATTAGAGCTCTCTACAGTCGCGTTATTTTATTTCTATAAATCTAAGCTCTCAACTTACGGATTCGAACCCTCGAAGGCTCGTTTCCGTAAGCGGTGTGTGAGTTTGTCATTTTGTCTGTCATATGTGTTATAACTGTGTCACTATATGTGAAATTTCAACGCTCGACCGATACGAGCGGTGTTCATTGTATTGGTTCTAGCAGGAGAAAATGCATTTACGCACCATCCAGCCGACCCAAGGGGACCTGAAATGTGTGTCGGACTCAGGTCGTGAAGCGATAGCTACTACTGACTAAAACCTGCTATCCGTAGTTTGGCCCTATTGGCATTTTACTGCGGATGCGTGTCTGGGTGTGTTTTTGCTTGTGTGCAAGGGCGGACTTAGGAATTGCTATCGGTAACGGGAATCGGTTATTAGCGTATTCCGACGTTTGAGCGATTAATTTGTTTTTGTGATTAAGAGCACGGTCAAAAAACCTTTGAGACAGCTCTTTGAAGCGTCCTTTTATTGATGTCAAGTGAAAGCCACAATGTAGGTCGATGTTACGAATGTACCACGGGCATCCAGTGGCCATGCGCAAGAATCTATTCTGCATTTTCTGCAAACGTTCCATTTGGGTCGGGGCTATGTGCGCGAATGCTGCACTGCAGTACGACATGATCAGACGTATGCATGTTAGTATACGAGGTGAGCTTGTTCTCCATTTTGCTCTTCTTGTTAATAAGAGGATATAGTTTTAAAAGGACATGCCGTGCCTTTTTCAGAACGTTGTCTATGTGATTCTTGAAGCTCATCGACCTATCGAGCGTAACGCCTAGATACTTTAACATCTTTGCTCTAGGTATCTCGTTACCGTAGAGCAGGATGGCGGGCATGTTTCCTCGTTTGTGGGAGGGCAGGGTTCGGGAGAATAGTATGGACTTACTCCTTTCTGCGTTTACCTCTATTCTCCACTTTAAGAACCATTCACCGAGTTCGGTGACAGCCTTTTGGAGTAGCTTGGCTCCGAATTTGGGGAGGTACCACGTGTACAGTGCGGTGTCATCCGCGAACATCGCCAGCTGGACGCTGGGGTGTCGCGGTATGTCGCTAGTGTACAGATTGAAGAGGCTGGGTCCTCTGGAGAGGAGGTCCTCTCTGACCGAACCTTGAGGAACTCCAGCTCTGAGGGGACGAGGGGAGGACAGGGTGCCCTCCACTCTGTAGCGGAACTGCCTGTTTGCTAGGTAACTGTTTACGATCAGCACCAGCCTGTCGGGCAGTCCTAACTGGTACAGTTTGAAGACGAGGCCTTGATGCCAGATCTTGTCAAACGCCTTTGCTACATCAAAGAAGATAGCACCTGTCTTTTGAGTCCCGAGAGTACGTATTCCGTGAGGCGGTATACTTGTATAGACAGCTGTTGCTGTCGCGGAACGCGAACTGCTCGTCCATGGGGAGATTTTTCTCTCGTATCACGGTTTTGAGGCATGCGAGAATTATCCTTTCATAGATTTTTTTCTAGCGAGCTTAATAGACTTATGGGTCTGTAGCTAGTGGGCGCCGTCCGGGGTTTTCCCGGTTTGTGTATGCCAAGCACTATGGCTTCCTTCCATATGTCTGGGAAAGTGCACTTGCCCAGAAAGGCGTTAAAGGCGCACACTAAGAGGTTTATAAAAACTGGCGGCGGTTGTTTCAGTGCCTTGTTGGTTATTCCGTCGGGCCCGGGGGCCATCTTCGAGTGACTGTTCTTTATTAATCCTTAACTTCTTCTGTGTCCGTCCGACGTGTGATCTCATCATCATCGTCCGGCAGCACAGCCAGGCGGGCCGTTATTATAATATGTACCTCTTCTATGTGGGAGGGGTCTGCGGGGATGGAACTAGGAGTGCATTGACTATCTATTGTGTCGGCTAGACACTCCGCCTTTTCGTCATCCTCTAGTGCAGGTAATCAGTTTACGCGGTTTAGTGGTGGCATTTGTTCCACCGGTTCGGACTTCATAGCTCTGGCGAGACGCCAGTAGGCCGTATGTGACGGGGATTGTTCGCTAACGAAGTGATCCCATCTCCTGTTAATGAAGTTTGGCCTTTTTGACTTCTCTTTCGAGTTCTCGGAGGTCTTGCCTGTACACTTCGCCTCCGTTGCGATCGTGCAGGCGTTTAGCAGCATTTTTTCGACCGATAAATCTAGACAGGAGAGTCTATCTCGTCTGGGATACTTTCAAGTTCACTCGATTGGAAATTACCTAAGTTATCTTTTAGTAATTTGTAGTCGATGATCTTTTTCTTTATTTTTGTGTTACTATTGGATCTATTTTCTCTTATTTCTATTAATATGGGTCTGTGGTCCGAGTTAGGCTCGTGTAACGTTTCAGCCGTCTTGATGGCGAGTGAAACGTTTTAACGAATGCTATAACTATAGTACTCGGTGAACGTATATACCCGTTATTGTTCGGGGTATAATGGATTGGGATATACACAAATTATAGTTACAAATACGCGGATTTGAGTTTCTAGCTTTTAAGAACGTTTCCTGCACTAGAAGGATGTCCACTTTATGTTCCGGGAGGAAGTCCCTCAACTCATGGATGTTCGATTTGATGCCGTTTGCGGTAAACGATACCCGTCTTTTTGAGTTGGGTTTCGTCCTTCCCGTTGTAGCCATTGGGAGCCTTTATTTCGTTACGCGCTTTATCGTCTCGACCAGAGCTGCATGGTCAACCATAACTTAGATCTTCTCCGCCATGGTGCCAAATTTAACCTTATGTACAAACAGTTGCACCTCCTCAGTATCGACTGACTTTATGAATTCCTCTAAGATTTCAAAGTCGGCTAGTATATCCTTAGCCCTGCTTTCCTGAGGGGGTACCTACTGAGGCTTTAGCGAAATCAGTGGGGCGGGTGCCTGTGCCCTCCATTCCATATGAGCCTGGGGCTTCGGGTTCCTCTGTGGCTGAGGAGGATCGGGAGGAATGGCTTTTTGTGCCGTTTGGGGCCCCACGACCTTTGGAGGCCGGGGCCATTTTAATGGCGGTTGGAGGGGCAGGGATGAAGTCATCCTGCTTCTCTACCTGGCGCTTGGGCGCCTGTGGGGCTTTCTGTACCCTGGGCAGCGGCTTTGACATGTCCTGGGGTTTGGGTATCCTCCTCTTATAGAAGTTGGGGGCCTTCGGGCATCCTCTGTAGTTGGCCGTGTGGCGAACCTGTCTGCAAAGTACGCAGGGGGCTCGGTGGTGGATCTGTCCCTCAGACAGTCCGTGGTGCCGCTGTCTCCCAGACACTTGACGCACCTTGGGCGCACTTGGTAATTTCGGGCTGAGTGCCCATATAGCTGACACCGGTGGCATTGCCCTGGTGCCCTCCACTTGCTGGCCGGCTCTATACGGAATCCTGTAAGGCCGCAGATTGCTCTGATGTCATGTATCTCCTTGCTCTCGGGAGCAACGGGCAGTATAACAAGTATCATGTTGTATGGTACATTCGCGGTGGTCTCCCCACTTTTGAGTGTCGGTACATCCGATGTACCACCAGCACGGGAATCTTCTGAATTCTCACGGGAATTTCTGAGGTTTTCATTAAATGATGTACATACGGTTTTTATAGCGGATCCATTTAATAAAAATAATAGCGTGTGTTCGTAGTGATCAAAGTATGTTTATTACTTTTTCTCGCAGAAACTCCTGAAATTGGGACAAATATAGAATACGAAATGGAATTTATTTTAAAAAAATATTAGGCCAACGAGAAATCATAGCCCTTTGTCGATCAACGGCGCCCAAAAGATGCCCGACTGGGGCAGTACATGGCATGAGGGACATGGACATGGGGAGACGCGTGACACTGTCACAAGTCGATAGCTGCGCTGTCGCATCGAGTGCAGTTTGTGAGTCTCCAGTGGTCTATTGGAGCAGAGTTTATATCCGTCGACAGTTATCAAAAAGTTCTTAGTGCTCGTTTGACCCGTATAAAGTAATAAACGTTATTTGCAATTTTTTTTATTACAAATAACACTTATTACTTTTACGGTGTGTTAGCTTAATACACAAATATTTAAACTATTAAGAATGTAAAAAGCTTATCCTAAGTGGTACAACACAGTTCTCTAAATGTTGAGGCCAGTTATCAAGAGAACCACAGACTCTTTTCATGGGGTAATTCTTCATTGCCAATTGAATGGATTGTATTAGGAACTCCAAATAATAGTAGTCTTCAGAACAAGTCATACTCTCTACAACTGGCCACAAACCATAATCCAATGGATTCGCAAAGGGACTACATGCTGGCAAGTCTTCAGCACTCATGAAGTCCGAGAGGTTCGTTACTAATCAAAATTGGGTGGAACGAGCTATATTACCCTGCGCCAAGTCTTCTTGGAAGGACCAGAGTAGTTTTTTCGATTGTTAAGTCAATGTGTTTCCTTCCTGCGTTCCCCCAAACGGGTTATTGGATAGGCATTGTTACATACTTATATATGTTGATGTGTTACGTCAGGATGACGTTTGGAGGGCTGTGTGACCATTGTAAGAGATGGAATCTAGGTGAGTAGTATTACGCGTACTATGGCGAGCTACAGCACATCTCTATAGTACAAGCCCAAGGTGTCCCCCGCTCATGACCTTCGGAGCCGTACTGGATATTGTATGTGTCTAAGACAGTCATCAGCTATCATCACAATAAAGCCTATGTAAATATCTGGACAAATTTGCAAGGCCTTCCTTTTTATAATAAACAAACAACAGTGGCTGACAAGGACCAATGATGATGATGATGAATTTATAATAAACAAACAACAGTGGCTGACAAGGACCGATGATGATGATGATGAATTTATAATAAACAAACAACAGTGGCTGTCAAGGACCGATGATGATGATGATGAATTTATAATAAACAAACAACAGTGGCTGACAAGGACCAAGGATGATGATGATGAATTTATAATAAACAAACAACAGTGGCTGACAAGGACCGATGATGATGATGATGAATTTATAATAAACAAACAACAGTGGCTGACAAGAACCGATGATGATGATGATGAATTTATAATAAACAAACAACAGTGGCTGACAAG
>JAFELO010000461.1:345601-380241 GCA_017140195.1 Eumaeus atala
ACAGTGGCTGACAAGGACCAATGATGATGATGATGAATTTATAATAAACAAACAACAGTGGCTGACAAGGACCAATGATGATGATGATGAATTTATAATAAGCAAACAACAGTGGCTGACAAGGACCGATGATGATGATGATGAATTTATAATAAACAAACAACAGTGGCTGACAAGGACCAATGATGATGATGATGAATTTATAATAAACAAACAACAGTGGCTGACAAGGACCGATGATGATGATGATGAATGCAAATCTCAATTTGCAAGATGTCGCTACATACAGGACAGAGGCTCTCGTGTGATCGACCATAGTACTCTTATGTCCTAACTATGTTTCCTTATATGAAACTGATTTAAACTTTCTAATAATACTTATTTTATTCTTTATGTACATATTTAGAATTTATGAAATCTAACTTAAAATCTAGGAATAGTGCATAGGTGTGCTTATCTCTAATAGAGATCGCTTCCAGCAAAACCATTAAAGTTTATGCAGAGAATTAGTAGCGGATGCAGCAGGTAAGTATGTCAAAGAAGCTTACAAATAAAAGAGAGCATCAAACAAAAAAAACATTACACAACAACGCTTTTATAAATATACACATACACCTATATATTGTACACCCCCCCATATACTATATACTTACTTATATTAAATACGCACGTAAACCTGAATAACGTACATAACATAATAAACCTACATGAATACATTATTTTACAATAAATATACCAATACAAATAAGAAAGTATTTATGACGAAGTTAAGTAAAGTTTCTTCAGTTTGCACTTAAAAGTATCAGCCGAGGGGTTCTGCTGTATATGTTCCGGAGCACGCACAGTAAACGAGTTTCCGTAAAATGTAGTTGAAAAGGAAGCTAGACACAGTTATTTTTTACTGTGTATTCTCTTATCGGTCTGTCGCTCGGAGGAGTATAAAGAAATATTTCTGATAGATAAGGGGCGGGGGGGGGGGGGGGGGGGAGATGTTTTAAGGATCTTAAATAAAATAGTAAATATATGTGAGTTCCGACGAAGGCGGATCGGAAGCCAATTGAGTTAACTGCGGAATTCCGAAACGCGATCATATTTCCGCAGTCCAAATATATATCGTATGCACAAATCCTGAAGACGTTCTAGCTTATACAAAAGCTCTTTGGTTAAGTCTAAATAACAGGAATCCGCATAGTCGAGAAGGGGAAGTACAAAAAGGAGTGCGTAAGTAAGATTTTAGTATCTAGCGGTAGAAAACTTTGTAATCTCTTTAGTGGGTGCAAAGAGTAGTTCACCCGCTTACTAATATCTCTAATGTGAACGGGCCAAGGCAGATCACAGTCAATATACAGACCTAAGTTCTTTGCCGTGTCACTAAAATGTACAACATAACCACTGTATAAAATTGCGTTAAGAGATTCAAGAACAGTTTTAATGCGCATTGTCCACTACCAATAAGCAATGCTTGTGATTTTTTTGTATTGGCAAGGTGACCATATGTGTCAGCCCTTTGCTTTAATCTCTGCAGAACGCAGTTCATTTCATCAATGGCTCCGGGATTATCAGTAACGGTAGTGTGCCTGTAAAGTTGCAGGTCATCTGCATACAAATGATATGCAGAAGATATATTTTTGGTGATCTGATAAGTAAAAACCGCAAAAAGAAAGGGCGATAGAACCCCTCCCCTCCCCTGAGGTACCCCAGTAGTAAGGTCGGACTACTCGGAACAACGCTCCGAAGTGAAGAACTCTAAGATGTAAATCAAGCCAAGCAATAGCTGATTGTGATATGCCGATAGTTTTGAGAATGCCAAATAGTTCATCGTAATCCACACAGAGCCGAAGGCATTACTGAATTCCAGTAGTACAAGGATTGTGAGCATCCTGTTATCTACAGCTGATCGAATATCATCCGTAACTTTAAGGAGGGCAGTAGTGGTACTATGAAACGGATGAAATCCTGACTGATAAGGACTAAGAAGGTTGTTGTTAAGTAAAAACTTATTACGAAGACATAACAATGTCACCGTAGAAATTTATGGATTTTGTGCGCTATCTACCAACACTGACAACATTATATGGACTACAATCTCCTGGAGATACACAACACCTGCACATGGGACACTGCGTGCTATGTTGGCAACGACTGTTGTCTATGATAAGGTATATCGTAACTCCCGGATCAGCCCGATATAACTTCATCAACATCTTCCTATTCATATACCGAATGGAAGTAACCCAAGGTTTAGGGGGTGCACGTACCATGAATTTACCTACCCCTAAAACCTAGGACGTAGAAACTTCTCTTATATTCCTATGTGAGGGTTAATTTGATTCACACGTAAGCCTCATGAAAATTTTATTAACATTTCCACATAACAATAAGTCCCTTTAAATTTTATGTTGATTTACTTAATTATTCTTGTATATCTCGGTCCTATGTATTGTTATGATCATATATTTAAACTTTTTATTATTTGGCATATTTTTTTAATTTTGTAAACACACCTTAAATTAAGTTTTAATATATTAATACATTTCACATACAATAAATAACTTGTCTTTAAAATATATTTTATTTATCAGGTAAGCTCCTAGGCCAGGTAATCTGCATAATCTATCTAATTTTGAGACAGTAGGTAAGCCTGTTTTCCAAAATAAATACTTTAAAACACAATGTATATGTGAGGTTGACTAATTCTACGACAGCACAAAGTACTTTCAATTTTTTAAATTTCAAACAATAAATCAACTTAATACTTAATTGCATGAGTGCACCTCGACTGTCATAAGCTCAACAAAATAAGGGGCACACAACAGAGACACAGAAACATAATGAAATATTAAAGGTATACACCTAATATCTATGTGCATATATTTTCTTCCCTACTCAAATAATTTAATATAATATGCTGTATAATATTCTCATGACTGATTTGGAATATAATGTTATTGTATTGCCACTTACTTGTGAGGTTAATTCAATTATAGTTTTTAAAATGTCGCTTAAGAGAGAGAGAGTGAGAGAGAGAGAGAGAGACTTCTGCCACATAATTAAATGAACAAAAACATTTTCAAACGGACTGCCTTCAACCTACTTAATAGCGACACAAAACGCAAAAAACAGATGTTGTGACATAACAAGTGACACACAAGGACAGATCACGCCAACACAATTTTTCTTTTTTGGTTTGAGAACACATAGAAAGCTCAAGGGCTACCAGTACAAAAGAACAAAACGAAATGAACACAGAACAGTAAGGGCTCATGTGGCCCAATTAATAACAATCAATAATGCATGAAAGCACTAGGATAGACAAATTCTTGAAGGAACACAAGGAAATGCAGTGGAATTTTTAGCACCTTGGTATTAAGAAAAGGAACATAAAAAACGAAATGACAGAAATTCAAACCTTTTCTAAAAAATACATCGGATACATTATACGATCTTCGAAATTGTACACAAGCAATTGGTCCGAAGGTGTGTAGTTCAGTTGGTTCACATAAGTGAAACCGTTACCGTAACATAACATACCACTTAACATATTAATTATCTAGTAAAATTGTCATTATACATAGCTTGGAGAACTTTATTGACTAGATACTGAAGTCAAAGTGGGCAACACTGGGTATAAAGAGCATCAGCAAGTGTTTATATATAGAATTTATTTTAAAAATATTGGTCAGATTTTACCTATAAATTTTTTGACATTTGTTTTGAATTTATTTTAAATGTGAAACTGATATTTTTATAATAATTGTAGTGTTTACTAATATTTTCCATGAAAAAGGTATACAAGCTGAATAGTACCTATGCACAGATCTTGGTGGGCCAAAGTCTTGACATATACTTCACTACGACTGCCGAGGGTTAACTATGCCAGAAAGCATTGTGATGGCTATTTAAAGTGATATCACACTCTAAAAATAACATCGTTACTAATATTAAACATGAAAACATGGCCGAAATCTGAAATAATATATATGTGAAGACGTTACCTTGAAAAAGCGACATTCGTCGCTGATAATGTCTTCACCACCGTTTGGGGGAGTGATAAGCTCGTCATGACGCCATAAATTTCACATCTAAAATAAGCTATTTCTATGATAGGACTCTTCTGTATAATTGACAACGTTTTGAAACACATTTTACGTAGTTACTTCATTATCGTATTCAACGTACGTCAACTATCAAGAAAAATTTCATACACCTCCAAATAATTTTTTTTGTATGACACGATTAGAGACATGATTCCTGAATTACTGTTAAAAATAGAGTAAAGAGTACCCTCACGCCTATTATCCCCGAGGAGGTAGGCAGAGGTGTGCTAGTACATCCACAACTCGTAAGTCCAGTAGATGTACTACTAGCACACCCACAATTAGCCAAGGTACTGAGGTCCATGATGTCATAGGTGGCAGGCCTATGCCCACTTCGGGCATATTTGTCACCACAATACAGACTACGTAAATTTCTAAACAGATATACAACAGGTATGGTACGGAACCCGACTGGTGAGCGCGAGGTACGCCCAGTCGTACCAATTATTCCATGATTTCAGATGCAACGTAGCATGGCACTACCACTTGTTTTGTTATATAAGCACGGCTTTCATCGCACTTCATGAATGCACTTCAGCTCGTGTCCTACAGGCAATGGCAATATATTAATGTAAGTTACCTCTGACGCATATTCCTCGTCTCCTCATACTGCCTCCCCTCCCCGGCCTCCTCTACGCCACCTCCCACCGTCTCCTCATAGCTTCGATGAGGCATTACTTGATCTAATAAAGCGTGTTTTAACATGGCTTGATATACTCACGCTACAGTTACGGCAAATAATTAATATATATAATTATAAAAGTATTGCATATCAGTACATTAATGCCTACCCCATTAGGGAGCTGGCGTGAAGGTGTGTTGCTGTTATTGTAATTACGTGAAGTAAAGTTTCGTTTGCTGAAACAAACATTTTAGATTACCTTACAATAAAAGTAAGAAGGAAATGAAGGCGCGATTAGTGACAAATTAATATGTTTCTGTTTACAAAATAGGTATGGAGCTAAATGCTCTCCTATCTTGTGTAATGAAATCACAGCGATTCTATTCTTTTTATCAACCCACTCCATTTTAGTATAGCAAAATATCATACAATGCCTACATGAGAAAACACAATGAACAATCACTTAAAAATGACAGATTCCAAATTAAAATATAATATTTTTTAGTGTAACAATATTTATGGCCAGACTCAGCGGGTCACACAGAACTCCGACGCATAAATACCCGCACGGTGGAAATGCAGACGTTTTATATTATTTCCCACACCTCGTAACCCAGCACCTATTTAACCGACTTCAAAAAAAGAAGATGTTCTCGAACAGGCTGAATTTTTTAACCAAACTAAGCAAGCGAGGACACAAAACATTTTATATGCACACATATTTTGATAAGCTTTGTAATGTTATTTAAGCGTTTGCGTATATCACCTCATCATGACTGGCATGTCATGTCAATGGCGCCTGCTATTTGAACAACGATTGCTGATGATTATCGTTATATTTAGTTTGTTAAAATATTTTCCTATAGATTTAGTTCATACTAAAATAATAGTGGGTAATACTCTAGTAGCATTTTAGCGCTTTCAATAGAAAAATTATTGTACGTTACCGTCTCTGTACTTATTCGCCGCCATTACAGCTTAAGAAGTTGTATTTACATTCATTGTAAACAAAACTTCTTAAGTAGAAATTTGTCGTGAATTCAAATCATATTAATTGTAAGGTGTAAGGTAAAAAGTTAATTTGAAGTTGAATATATATTCAGAAATAAGAACTTTTTATAGGATCTAATTTTTATTACTCTTGTTCAGAATTCAAGGAATGTTATACATACACAAATTATATACTTCTGCGTTGTAATATTTTAATAATGATAAATAATCACGTTTACTAATCAATAACCGGAGCGACATTAAGAGTTTGTTGTGAAGTAACTAAACTCACGTCTGTACTCAGTACACTCCTATTTTCTCAATGTTAAAAATACATTTGAGTTGTAAAACAAAAAAATATGTTTAGAATTTCAACGTCTTCGTGACAAACGACGATAGACTTTTAATCATAAATCTATAACAGCGTCTGTAAAAGTAATTGATTGCTATGTTCAAAAATCCAAATTAGCCTGCGATTCAATTTTATTCCATTCAATGATACCATAAGGGATCATCTCACGAGACCAGGGGTTAGGGTGGGAACCAGACCCCATTGCACGTTCTCGACGTCGACCCCTATATTTTGGCCCCACGAGGCACTGGCCAGGCGACTGTATAGCTAAGTATTTATTCGGTATTTTATTGCGGATATATTTGCTGGTGTTTATTACGATGTAGATAGTCTCCATTAATTTAACTGTACACATATACATGTAACCCGACTTACTGCGTCGGTAAATTAATTAATTACTATCATGTTTTAGTTGGACAAACTTTAGCATAAGATATAGCGTACATATGAATAAATTTGTCGGATCCAAGTAGATATTTCTTATATATCGCTCTTGAATTCGTAAACTATTTGGAAGAAATGCTTGTATTTCAGTTTATTTTCTCTCAAACAAGAACAAATAGCAACAACGCTACAATAATGAATAGTTAAATGATATAAATTACATTGATTTAGTGCAGTAAATGACATAATAAACTAAATGGTTATATTTTCTATTAACTAATCGTTAGACATGACTGAAACGTATAATTTTGTTCTCTTCTAGCACTATAGACGCTCGGCTGGCTCAGTTGGTAACGCGGCGGTCAGTCCGCGTGTTACGCCAGAGGTCGCGAGTTCGAATCCGAATATGTATTAGATGTATTTTTTCGGGTTAGTTATCTGTTTGAATGCGAAAATGGTTACCAAAGTGTTTATGCGGTGCGCTTTTCTAATGAGCTAGTGCCCCGATGATGGTATGGCGTTGATTGTAGCTGATTAATGTGTAACAGTTTACTTACTTCTTTTACTGTAGATGACAAAAACTCGGTTCCCCTTTCGGTTGGTATTTCTTTTAGAATCCCGGAGCTAAGAATAAAATTATCAAAAAAATTCCTAGCTACTTGTATTGACTTTTTCGAATACAATGGGTATGCTTCCATATATTTACTTAATTCGCACTGTATGGTTATATTGTATACGTTATTGTTAATATTTTTGTCTAATGGGCCGACTATGTCTAAATATTTTTTCTCTAACGCTGTATGCGCCGTAGTAGTAATACTCAACGGCTCTTTAGTATAATACGATGAATGTTTTTTTTTCTGTCACTTAAAAAAAATGCGAATTTTTTAACGATATCCGTAATATCGACTTCCATACCAGACCAAAAATAATATTTTTTAATGTTATTTATCACTCCGCATGGCCACTAGTGAGCAGATGGTGAAGATCGTTTAAAACTGTCGTTTAGTCGGCCTTGTCTTCTATTCTTCTTACATCATTTAAAATGCATAATCGCGGTCCGGACCATACTCTATTACTTTGAACTTCTTTTTAACTTGTTAACAAAAGTATTATTATTCTCACTTTTAAGCAAATATAACTCCGTTACATCTATTTGAGTACAAAACTTACTCAGTTCTCTCCCGAGTTCGTCTGGCGATAAGCTTCTCGAACGCAATCGAGAAGTTGGATCAATAAAAATAGTACTAATTAAAGATACGAAACCTAAAAATTTGTTTCGTGTCTAATTTCGTTCAAGTTACAATATCGATTTAAAACACTAGCGCTATTGAAACGTAATTTCGTAAAATATTTGGTTTACTATTTATTAGCTTATCCTCGTCTGTTTTTATGGGGATGGGATAATTTTTCACGACTTCTATTTTGTCGGGATCGGGTATTACTCCGTGCAAAGAAACTACATGTCCTAAATAAAGAAGTTTCTCCTGTAAAATATATTTGTGGATTTCATTTTAATTTAAA
Organism: Eumaeus atala; assembly: GCA_017140195.1. NCBI lineage: Eukaryota > Metazoa > Arthropoda > Insecta > Lepidoptera > Lycaenidae > Eumaeus > Eumaeus atala. Next base: position 353,571 of record JAFELO010000461.1, read on the forward strand.
TTTCCGTAGTCTCTCAAAAATATCTTGAAGGTTTCTTACATGACTTTGTAAATTCCTACTGAAGCACTCGAGATCAACTTGGTAAACAAGACATTTATCGTATGTTAACCCCGACATAGTCATGGATATTATACGTGAAAACGACCTTGGGCTGGTTTTAAGTCCCATAGGCATCGTAGTCATTTGGAATTTTCCAGAACAAGAGGCTGTATACTTAAGACTATCTTTGTCTAAGTTGACATTACAGTACCCTCGGTATAAATCCAAATGTGAAACTACATACATCCAGATAAAGAGTCTAAAATTTCTTATTTATTTAAATTTTTAAAATTTAATTTGGAAAACAATTGTTTGGCTCATAACGCAATTTTTAAATTTTTATCAAAAACACAAATATTGTAAGCCTTAGAACTGTGTATATCGAGATATGTTTCAGATGACGTTACGTCTTTCGTAGTCGTATTCAAAATTCGTAAAGGTATTTTACCATTACGTGGAGATATTAAAGAACTCGTAACAATAATTCCTTCGTATATTTTTTTGAGAAAAAGACACTATCCTGTGTTAAATTAGTACCGACATAATGTATTATCTCAGATATAGTGGGACCCATGATGTAATAATAAAGTATCATTTTCAAAGTTGTTAATTGATCTGTGTTTGCTTAAGAAGTCCTGCCCAATTAGACCAGGCCCCGTACAAGGCAAGGAATGTAAAACATAAAACGTATGAGTAATATACCGCTCCCCTATCTGCAACTGTGAATATACGGATCCAATTGCTTTGACTTTGCCTCCAATACCATTTATATCAATCTTATCTCTATGAATCGGCGTAGAATACTTAAGAACATTTTTATATTTTAAAGCAGAAATCGAAGCGCCTGTGTACATAAGGAAACTAAATGTTCTGTTATCTTTAAATTAAATTTTACAAAGAAACTATTATCACATGCCAAAATATTATAATTTTTAAACTCGCAGAAACTGGTTTGCTGCGTCCTGGTATTGATTGGAAGTGCTGACCACGGCTTTGAAACCTGTAGGTCGCTAGCCGCATTTCGAACTTGCCCTCAAACTGGTCTCCTAGCCTTATAATTATTGTTAAAATAGGACTTACCTCGATTTGAGTTTCTACTTTCTACCCCTGTATGAACCTCCTGGTTGGTCCCTGAGCTGCTGAACCCACTGCCTAGCGCCCATGAACATTTGGTATCCGCGACCGGGTACCCGGACACGGCCACGGCTGTAATAGGTTCCTCTGCTACTCTGGACCTGGGGTGTTCTAAAATTATAATCATACCTCATTGACATAGCTTCTAAAGGTTGGGAAGTAAAAGCCACGTCTTCATCGACGGCAGCTTGTACTGCGTCCTTCAGCGACTTAGACCTCTGCGCTGAAACAATAGTGCTGTTCCTACGGTCTCGTAATCCGTCACGGTACTGTCTAAGAGCTTGTTTTTTATTAATTGACTTTAAAATATCTCAGTATTTTTCGACATCCTCCTCGGATTATGAGACCGCAAGGTCAACAAACAATTCAGAAAGTTTTGTTTCCATAGTCATCAATCGACATATCTTTGCCATTTACACTTTGCCTAAAATTAAGCAACTGCTTCTGTTAGGAATCTGTATATCTTTGTGACAATAGCATACGTTTCATGTCGCTTATATATGTCGAGTTATATATTGGTTACGTAGTTTTAACATAGCGCCTAGCGTAAACCTACTTCTTAAAATAAAATTATTTAATTTATTTTGCGACTCATCGTCAATAATTGAACTATAATAGTCTATACTATCAATTAACTGTCTCACAATAGACACGTCTTATGTTATGACTGGCAATAAGCTCAGAGCAACTTTTAAAAAGATTTTTTCTGTATTAATAGTCTCAAGCAACCTCACTAGGTCGCCGGAATTCACGAGTTTCGGCATAAATTTTATCATTGTTATCGCAATAAAATTGTATTGACGATTCCTCATCAGATCAGATAAAACGAAGCGTTTTATCTTAGCACTAACTATGTAAGTAACTATTATACTGTTAGACAATTAAATTTGCCTGATTAAGTTTTTTAATTAAAATAACCCCTTGTCTCCTAGATGGAACAATTTTCATTAACTATGTTCCTAAAGTTAATAAATCATCACATAGCTCATGGAGAAATCCTGCCATAGTACAGTACAATATGTAAACATTACTAAAGTATATTATTATATAGGAGTTGTTTCAAGGAAAAGAGGAAAAATATTTAACTTAAAGTCCCATACTTAATTGTACCACTTTTATTGTTCACACACTACTTATCTAGTATTTTACCTTTGGACATAAAACACTTCAATGACTTTTCACTCTTAAATCACTCATAACACACACACTTTGCTTTCTTTTACTTGGACGGCATCCGGCCGAATGCAGCGACGTCGGTAGCCCGAACCCCTGTTACTGTTTTGCTAGAATTCCAGGCGAATCCATCGCAAATGACATTTACGATAAATATAAAAGATTATGTACAGGAGAATGAGTGCTGTACAAAGTACAATAGCTCCCATCAAGACGATGCTTGTGATTAAATGTTCTTGAAGTTGGCGGATGTAAACATCATTGGTACCGCCAGTTGCACTTTGAGCTATAACAACCTCTTCCCTTGACTGGGTTGTGCCTTTTTTTTCTGCAATTTTCCATGTTTTCGTTAATGTTATTTATTCAGGAACATCATAGCGCATCTTGATGATGAAATGCTTTCATATAATTTGTCATATAAGGCACGCAAGGAGTAATTAAACAACCGGATGCCGAACGAACGTTTCATGTTACCTTATAATGAAAGTAACAAACAAGCAAATGAAAGCGAGATTAGTGACAGACTGATATCTTTATTGATAATATTTTATATTATTCGCATTTTAATATATAATTAAATATAATTTCAATATTCAAATATATAATATAAGTAAATCTCCGCACTATTGTTACGTACATTTGTAGTCCTCCTTACCTCCTCTCCTGAAATGGGCCACCGTCTACTCACAAACCAAAGAACGCGACAACACAGACATCACTTATAAGACAGTATAATATGAGCGGAAGTACCGAAGCCACAACAGCTGCGTGGAGGTCACGCAGAGAGTACGCCCCTCGAAAATCACACACCAAATGAATTGGGACGGCATAGCTTTAACTTATGAAAACGAAAGGCACCGCCTCGCTCGTGTCGGTCCAAGGGCAACAAAGTATATCTGCGTCAACTGCAGGTTCTGCAGTAATTATTATTCATACATGGACGTCACATAAATTTTTTACATGCGCAATATTATATGGATATTATCAGAATTTCTCAGGAGCTGTAGCGGAGTCGTCTGTACTTCAATTTTATTGATCATTTCGGTTGGACCTTGTTACAATATAAACAAAATTACAATAAATTTCTTATTAAGCTGCTCTCTGACACAATTCAGATATATATTATCTTTCTTTATACCTAGTCTGGCCATAAATATTGTAACAAAGAAGATAATTATTTTCTTTAATTGCAAATAACAGTTAATACTTCTACAGTGTGTCAGTTTAATAGACAAACATAAAACAATTGAACGTATAAAAAACCGAAATGGAGACCCATTGGGCACAATACAGTCCTTTAAACACTGAGGCCAGTAACCTTTAAACACTGAGGCCAGTAACCTTTAAACACTGAGGCCAGTAACCTTTACTTCAATCCTATGGATTGTTTCATGCACTCCAAATTATCATCGCGTTTTAAGCAAGCTGTACCCTCCAAAAGTGACCATAAATCACAATCCAGTGTATTAAGGACAGAACTAAGCGCAGGGTAGTTTACAGCTCTGATCAAGCCCGGGACGTTCATTTTATTCAATATTATGTGGACCGAGCTTCACGATATGGTCACCAGTCTTGCTGGCAGGACTATACTTGGTTATTGACCATGGCGTTATTAAGGGGCTTCATTAGCTTCTCAAGAATGGTATCTTGATACATTGCGATGTCGTGATAATTTTCACTCCACCATAGCTAACGATCCACCAAACCATCATTGAAGTCGAATAATGCCCACGATGTACACTATCGACTAATTGGGAAGCTTCAAGGAGCTTTGATCGTAAATACAGTAATTTTTTTTTGTAAAAATTGTGCTCAGTTGTAAAAAGAATCTCCTCCGTAAACAACATTTTTCTGTAAGCTCCCTTTCGTACCGCTTCAGAAGCTGTTTCGATTTAACCGCCGTATTCATTTCTAACTTATTAGTTAAGTGACCAGTGTGTCATAGGTTGCAAATCCTAAGTAATCCCCTAAAATACGAGACATGATTCTAGGTGCTGTCTTCATTACCCGAGATAAAATCTTTTGCTTTCATACGGGATTTCTTCGAATTCTTTCTCTTACTGGTTTGACCACGTTCCTATTACACTACGTGGGCAGAAAGATCTTTATCGGTCACAAACAAAAAAGTCACATTGTTCCTATTAATAGCAAGGCACACAAATATTTGACTAATACTAAGTGTATGACTTATGTACTTTTAAAAATTGTATTTGGCTCCATGCCTAATTTGTGTAATTCAATCACTGCAATTCAGTTCTCTTTATCACAACCCACTCCACTTTAAATGTGAAATATTATATAAAATAATTATACAATGTATTGTTAAAATATTATACAGTGAATTGGCGCCAAAATGAGAAAATACAATGAACAATCGTTTAAAGATTTAAGCTTCCAAAAGAAAATGACTTTTTTTTACTGTAACAATATATGTGTACGCAGGCTAAGTAGTACAGATAAACGAGTAAAACTGAATTCAGACCATTGAACATCCCCATGGGGGTAATGCAGACGTTTAGAAGTATTTCCGCGGTGTGGGACATCCCACACCTCGTAACTTTTTAACTTTTTAACCTGTTTCAAAAAATTTATTTGCTATATACATTTGGTATTGTTTATTGCTTATATATATTTGCTGGCTTCTAATACAATGTAGACAGTCTATGCTAATTAATCTGTACACATATAAATGTAACTCGACTTACTGCGTCGGTAAATAATTAATCACTATCGTATAATAATTGCACAAACTTTAGTTTCCTAACGTACATATGAATAAATTTGTCGGATCCAAGTAGATATTTCTTATATATCGCTCTTCAATTCGTTAACTATTTGGAAGAAATGCTTGAATTTTAGTTTATTTTCTCCCAAACAAGAACAAATAGCAATAATCCTACAAAGGAATTTACGTGTCACGCGGCGCACGTTGTGCATATCGTTTGCGGGTCGGTTCATGTTCTAACAGCGTGAAAGGCGATCCGTCCACAAAGGTACAGAACGTTCCTTTTATGTACGAGTGCTTTTTCTCTTCTCTTCGTAAACGTTAGATATTATCTTAGACACTCTTTATTTCAGTTTTGTGCGTATTTTTTATTTTTATTTTTAAACGCATATGATGGTAGAGGGACTATGATTTAGAATATACTAACATACAAGTAATAATAATTATATTGGTTAGCTTCACATTATGTCATAAGCTGTGGAACTGGGCATAGTGGAACTGGGCAAACAAGATCGAGGAAGTACCTCTTGTTTTGTTTACACGGTATTACCAGAAATTAAGCTGTGTTGTCGTGACATTACAATTATGGGGATGTCTGTGGGAGCCAATACTCACCAATATGCTCAGACCGTTAACTTTAAAAGAGACCCACCCCAGAGCCACTATTTTTAAATCGCTTTTACTACTCAGATTTTATTTAATGTGGCTTTCTAAAACTATGAGTGCATTAGTAAATACGAACCAAATCCGATATCAACAACTAGCTGTTTATAGCAGACACAAGGTGCAACGAATCGTCAGTGAAAAGGAACAAAGTCAAAAACTCGCAGGCGAGGCAGCGGCGATTCATTATGAAATCAGCACACATAATGTAAAAGATTTTCTTAATGACAAGTTGTAATATATGTTACAAATTGAACTGATTACCCTTTTGATTTAAATGGAGAATAATATTAGAAGAGTATATCGTGTTCATTTTATTTTCTAATTTGTAATTAAATTTGTCACATTCATTATTGTAATTTTGACATAAAACATAAAGTATTAAAATAATAAACCGGATAAATTGTAAACATAGGAAGAAACCGCTTAGGTGCAGGTGGTGCCATGCTGCTTCGGAGGTGGTAGTGCATGTCACAACATCCTCTGTGTAACGGAATTGGGCCGGCACGACCGGGGAGGTACTTCTCGCTAAAGTGGCATCTTCAATATCGTGTTTCGTGCGATTTGTGAGTAGTCGGTGGCCCATTGAAGGGGGATACAAGAGGAGAGCAACGCAACGGCACAGTAATTATGTGGATGTTCATAGGCGTCGGTATTTGTAAAAAGCACGGATTACTCGGTTGCCATCCTATTATATAAAAAAGAAACATTAATAGTATGCAAGAAAGTAGAAGTAGTAAAAAATTTGATTAAGTAGATAGCTATTATAAATTGCGTTCAAGATTTGCACCTCAAAATGGCAGAATATGTTGGAAACACACTGTGTTAAACACCTACTTTTATACCCGTATTGCATATTAATTGCCGGAAGGCAAATAAGACTATTTACTTCTTTCCTTCTTTCATTTTGTTGTAAATTAACTTTTATGTTATAAGCAGTGCTTATGTTATATGATTGTCTCGTGGTGAAGTGGTAAGCACGTCTACCACAGGCGTGACATCGCAGCTGGGTCTTGTGTCCCGAACTAAATCGTTATTAAATTTTACGATTTCTAATAACACTGCAAAGTCAGAAAAAATTGGGTATCCCTATGCCTCAGAGAGCACGTTGAGCCGTCCGTCCTGTCGCCTGCGGCTTATTTCTCTACAGTTGTGTCGTACTGTCATCCCATAGGAATAGGAGCGTGAGGGTAGAGTGTGGTCTTGTGCCTATTTGAGCCTGTGACGTCCTGTGCACTTGACTAGCCTCCACAGAGTTTCGGTTGGGAGTAGATTATACATAAACTAGTTAACAAAAAATAGTATTTTTTTATAGATGACAATAAGAAATTAGATAAATTGATCACATGAAAAAAGCATTTTTTTTATAGAATGGGGGGACAAACGAGAAATCGGAGCCTTTTTTTCGATTACCGACGCCCATGAACATAGGGACAATTATTATGTCGATAAGTTGCCCTCCTGCCCCCCCCCCCGCCGTCATGGGGCCACCGGCTACTCACAAACAACATGAAACGCGACACTGAAGATGTCAGTTTACGGCGATATTATGAGAGCGACAGTAAGCTGCCCGTTCGCGCAGGCCCAATTCCGTTGCATAGGAGGATGTAGTGTCATGCATGCATGACACTACCTCCTGCTGTGCAGCATGGCACTACCTCTTCCAAATACGTAATAATGCAGAGTTATTTTCTGTGTAGTAAATGAGCGACTGCCGTCACGCATCCCCCAGCGGGACAGACAAATCACCTGCATTAGCAACTGACGCCTAAATCTGCGAGGGTTATCTCATGGTGGGAGATGGGATTTATCATTGTGGATAGGTTTCAACGAATAGCCCTCTACAGAATCAATACAATCTTGTTATGTGTTCTACGCGAAAACGATAAGTGGCAGCCTTTTGATGTCTATCGAAGTCTATCGATGTCCAATAAACATTCGCATAGAATATGCACATGCACGAAGCTGAATGTTATGAACAAATCTTTTACATTGTGATAGGTTTTCTCAGAAATATCATGAGCTCACAAAAAGGCTAGATGCTAAAAACCTTTTGATTAATTGCTACAATAAATAAAGAAACAGTTTCTCAACTACGTATTCATAAATTTACATTAGAACAACAATAAAACAAGTTTTAAAATCATAAGCAGCCGCTTTAAAAGGTTACTATTAAATATTAAATTGAGCTAATCATTACTTAGCTCCATATTAATTAACATGTGAAATAACAATTTGTAATTTGTTTGGCAACTCTGTCCCTAATATTCTTATTGGGATTTCAGTTGAAACCTGCCAAACTAGCGCCGAGGATTGGTACTCGCGAAACTTAGACGATATAGATGCCACCCCAATCGACAAACAAATGAATACAATTTCAATGAACAGGATTATCAAGCAGATATTGAACAAAACGAATGCCTAACGTCACTGCCCCAGCAATCAATCAACCTGAAAGCTTTTGTGTGTCCAACAAATGCGCGTGTTCAAATATCTGAAACAATTCTGCTTTAGAAACAATATTTTAATTGAGATACAGCTGACTAGTGAGTGGAAAAGCGATGTTTTAAATAGAAAAGGAAGGAAAGACGTTTATTTGACCACAAACAAGACACGTACGCGAACAGTTCACATACAAAAATAATAAGAAATAGAAAGTAAAATTAAAACTAAAATAATAGTGTGCTCGAAATGGTATTAAGTAACAAAAGCGAGTGCAAGCGTTTTGAACCCTCTGCGTTATCTTTGCCGTTCTGTAGAGTTGGCGAGGTGCGTACACCGTGTCACAATAGTTTAGTTTAGAGAGAACAAGACTTTCAACTAACTGTTCACGAAGCTCTTCGGAGAGGAAGGGTTTTATTTGAAGTCTGTAAAAGCTGTCTTTTACGGACTCGCCCACTTTGTTTCTCGTATCTAAGCTGGCTGCCCAAAAGTGATCCCAAATTACGAGCTTCGTTGACGACAGACTCTCCTAATAACCCAACATCAAGCGACGTGGGGTGTCTTCCAATGTCTCGCTGGGGTTCAAAAGCATATACATCAACTTATTTTCGAAATGAAACTTTTTCTGAAAACGTAATGTAATGCCGGATTAAGTGAAATTATATCGCAATGAAAATACACTAGTATACCTTATAGCGGCATAGAAAAAGGCGAAATGCTATTCACTGATTAATCAAGAAATCTCAGAATCTAGATGCACAGGCATCACGGGGAATAAAGTACTAAAACCTCTACCAACGGGTGCTACTTTGTGGGGAGTACGAAACCGCGTAGCGGTGCTAGTATGATTTATCAATGATTTCAGGTGATATTCCAAATATTAGCTATTATCCTGAAGCATCGCATCAATTTATATCAATCAGTGCGAGAAGAGAAATCCCGGACGCACCCGATGCTGAGAGATAATAATAACAAATAAATAAACGGTTATCCGGTATCTCAGGCAACAAACATTCTTAAAAATATATACAAATATCACTTTGTTTAGTCTAATAGGGCAAACGAGCAGTTGAAGTCCACAGATAATAGATTATTATAACAACTATACGAATCGAGTAGAGTACAAATTATTTAAACTACGCTCCGTATGATAAAACATTTCTTGTATCAATTTTACCATTCAATCATACCGAAAGTAATCCTTTAATTCATTATTTGAAACTAAAATAAAAAATATGATTCATGATAGTTTTAAACTTGAAAGTTATATGTTGATTTGTTTTTGATATTTGATTCAACAAAAGAAGTTTCATTAGCACAATAAGTCGATTGCGTGTAACCGGTGGCTCGAAGAAAAGGAGGGTGTGTCCCCCCTTCAGCTCTCAATCTACATAAAAATTATCCGTTATCTATGGGCGTCAGCAGTCATCAAAACCCACTGAATTGATTTTAATATACCGCATAATCCGCGACAGCATAGCCATATCAGTTCACAACGTTCAAACTATCGAGGAGGCTTGAACTGGAGAGCAACCTTGCTAAAATATCCATCATTGTTTGTTTATGGAGATTTTAGGATTCAGATTTTGTTAAGTGATCTGGTTTCTGTAATTAGAAATATATTTTTTTTCTTTCTTTCTGTTTTTAGACATTTCATTAATGCTAATGGAAGATCGATTGAATTTGAAACACGACGCTTTTAAACCTTAATTTACGAAATAGCTTTTATTTGGGGGAAATTATAGGAAAATGTATACCTTAATTTGGGTCCAGAGCCCGAGCAGTTCAGGTAATAAGGCTCGACTCACACTGACGATAATTCGTCGTTTAGCGTCGTGAACTTTTCTCAACTGTAAAGCGCAATAACACGCATTAGTCGGTACTATTGTTAGAAAGTTGCACAGTTATTGTTAAAATTTCTAATAACAAAACATACAACACATAAGACATTCAAAGGACTTATCTAATGACTCCTCATTAACTTCAACACAAACAATAATTGATGTTAATGTAATAAAATTTAATAGTTTGTTTTTGTAACTAACTCTGGTCCTTTCTCAAGAATAAATGCATCATGCTACTACAAATACTATAAAAGTTACGCGTGTGAAGTCACGAGCGCTGCTTGTTATTTAGATTAAGGAGCGATGATAATTATTTTTTTTTGCCTCTATATGTTACTGGATATTGATGATTTAATAACGGATTCTTAAAATCAGAGAGTTCGATGACCACAAAAATTTTCATTGACCGGAAAAAGGCTGATCATAACGAATGTCCAAAAGAGTAAACGAAACTAAACGAAATAGGTAGGTAGATTATTAAGTAATTAACAGTAAGCGATCAAACAATGTTAAGTCTGCTAATATTCGTTTGGAGTATTAGCTGACTCGCGTTAAATACTTATTGTAAGAGTGAATTTTCAATTAACGTTCAGGATTGAATTTGCACCTAGTTACGTTTTATTATTAAATCAAATCAGGGACAAGAAAGAAAGGAAAAATGCTGATTATCAGACTATTTATTATTTGTCTTTACGCGGTAAGTTGGGTATATTAATGTGCCCATGTTATGTAGCACAGCTTTTGCTGCTGTCGGCAAACCCTAGTTCGTATAACATTTGCTAGTCTGATAAAATTATTGATCTGATAATCTGATAATGATGTTGATTGGAGTGTATTTAATCAATCATCTTATACGTTGTTCAATACACATTTATAATATTGTAATATTTTTAATTCCTCAGAAATGACTTCGCTCACCCTTACAACAATACATTAATCTTGCACGATTTGTACATTCTGCGAATAATTTGCTGTTTCTATTCCAACACGCGAATTATTATCACCTCCCAGTATTAAAGCAAATATTCGATTATTACAAATCCGTAACGATAATTGGAAATAGTACCACCTGTTCCAATTCTACCCAGACCTGAGAGGAACCGGCAAAACTAAAGGTGCTGTGCCTTCTTCGTTGATTTTGATGAATATAAAACATTACGTAAGGGCAGCATAATGACGCTGAAACAGCTTTCAACAAAAAAATGTATTTCTAAGATAGATACGAACTCGCTAGCACTATAATTAACTTTACCACACAAATGTACTTTAATATATTTCTTTATTTATTAATTGCATATGCTTAAATGATTTCTTCTTTACGCTTAACCGAGTTGGTCAGATAGCAGAACTGATACGACAAGCTGTCGACCGAAAGCATAAAAAAGGTTGTAGAGAAGACACGAGCCCTCTGCAACATGCGCGACCTACATACGACGATATTAACACATTGCTTGGCCTGCTACATTGTTTTCCTTTATAATTTTTATACAAGAAACGGGTTGTATGTGCCGTGAAAAAAAATGACAGATTTATATTCATTAAACATTCAGCTGATGCTTTGTGCTGCTGATGCTTTGTGAGCTTAATGCACCGATGGGAGTAGGTAGATGAAATCTAGCGGGAGTCATTGGCGGTTAGTCTGGATGTAGCGAAGGCCTTTGTTCGGGTTTGGCACAAAACTCTCTCTATACGGTCTTCTCGAGAAATTATGCGATTTGAAGACTAGCTTCTTAACAAATCTCATCATCAGTCTCTTCTGCGAATCAATGACATGCTGCAAACTAGTGGCATCGAATATTTGACGACCAAGTTATTTCCGCACAGCTCGAGTCTTTGGTCTTACGAAGATATGTCGATTCGCTGTGCGTCTTTTATCGTATTTTTCATTGGAAGTGTTCCAAGGAATTGTTCGGCTTAACACCAGCAGCTGAATTCCATCTTCGGTCATCGCGACGGAACTAAAAGTTCCATGCCCATCACTTTGATGTCAGTAAATCCACAACAGTGCGGTCCAAACGCACCTTTTTATCGCGCAAAACTATGGCACCAGCTGCTTCCCTCGGTATTTTCGATCCGACATGACTTGGAGGTCTTCAGGAAAAGAGCATACCTATCTATTCCTTAAAGGCCGGCAGCGCGTCTAGTCTTGCAAGTGTCCTTCAGCGCCAATACTCACTTACTAGTTTGCCTCCTGTCTCACAAAAAACACTCAGTATTTGTAATGCCATAGATAATTAGGTTAATAAGTATATAGGGATACCTACATCTGTGGTGGTGGTATCAGTAGCTACTGGATACCGTCGAGGATCCCAATCAAATGAGAAGCATATGGTGGGACTACCTTTCACCATTGCGTGTATTAAAAAAGAATGAAACTGTTAATGGATTGGTTTATAGTTTGAACCCTTACCTAGTTAGCGTACTAATATTTTTGTGCATATTCTGATGTTTCCAGAGACTAGAAACTTTCGCGAACAAAAATACAGGGTCGTATCATATAAAATTAAAATTTCAAATTTGCTTTGAGTTATACTTCAACCTCAATGACTAAAGTACATTTTGACTTGTACGAATATGCGGATATATTTGTAAGGGATTTAAGGAACTCTCACAATATGGGTAACAACGCATTCGAGGGTAATTAATAATAAAAGTGAAGACCATCAATTCAGTAGCAATTTTCATTACATATTTTATATAATTTCCATTCGTAACAATTTCTTAAATAAAAAAAAAAAATATTCTCGATGTTTTTATGTACCCTTTAATTTTATTGTATGTCGTTCTGTATATTTTGACCATGATAACGCTGCGACTGGATATAGCTATGCACGTGACGTGTGGTTTCTAAGGTTTCGATGGACAATTAGCGGCCCGTCCCGGTTTCACTACGGTGGACTTAGGTTACTAAAAGGCAATTCCAAGGTCCAATTTCAAGTGAACATATAGCCGCTACTAAACACCGTCGTGTTAAAAGCGTGCGGTTCGTGAGCATGCTGGAGCTGGCTCCTGCCATTATATTACATTTGATGAAGCGCAAATTCACACTAGGGAACACCGATTCCTTCCAAGGATGATCCGGGAGGCTATTGATATTGAAAAACATCCAAATTTCAATAGAGAAGATAACTGGGTTCTTCTCTCTACTTGGGACCCAGTGTTAACCATAATCAAATCAAAAGTAAACATAACACCACAAGACAGCAAGATATAATATGTAATGTTTGCGTTAATCGGGACAACAAAATAATTATAATTCTTCGGATACTTTTAATAATTTTTGACATCAGGACATCTGTCATCTTGACATGACTCATCTAACAATGGATATTGATTATGATGTAATATGTCCATCACTGACCAGTTTCAGTACGGGTTTCCTCACCATGGACGTCCATGGTGAGGAAACCCATCCATCCATCGAATGATCTGATGATGAAAGTTCCAGTTCACCTGACAGCACTGAGGATACTCGTAGTTGGAATTCAGCACGACCCATGACGCGAGCCACACACACCATCATACCTCACCCAGAGCCGTAAGTACATTTCGTCTCCACGTCATCAAAAATAAATATATAGACATCGTCATTCTTGCCCTTCCATCTCCATCTAAATATATAAACAATTTACTTAGTAAGTTGGAAGGTTACAGAAAGTAATACTAAAATTTACTATTCAATATTTTAGCGTAGCTATTTTTAAGAATAACAAGCGTTCGATGTACTTAATTATCTGCTGTTAATACGGTACGACTCCGTTTAACTCGCACCCTTTCACTCGACCATAATAATAACATACTATTACTAGCTGCGCCCCGCTGTTTCACCTGCGAAGTTTAGAAATATCTGGTAATAAACTTTACGACTCACTTCCGGACACAGCATTATTCAGCTGCGTTGAGCACTTACTTATTGTGTGAACAAAATCATGAAACTGGTGTCGTCTTCATCATATGGCAGGCAGCTACGCGGCGCGTGGTGATTACGTAGCTTCCACGTGTGCTACGTGTAACATTTTAAGATAGATTTAAGTTTTCACTTTTATTGGCAGTCCCAATAGCTACCTGTTGCCTTTTGGTAAAAGATTTATATAATATGAAGTTATATCTATTCGTGTAGTGTTACCACTAAGCTCTCCTTTGTGTCACTTGGGATGACAATGGAGGGAAGGTTATTTAAATTTTACATTGAGTAAAATGTTGCTTAAAATTGAATCGCGTGCCTCTCATATCGTATTGAAATGTGTAAGTTAAATTTTCAATATGAAAAATCATGTTTGAAGTGTTAAGGGATTACCTTGAGAGTCGCTGTCGTGTCGCATTATACACAGTTTGTGTGCATAGAAAGTGCTATTTGTAACGGAGATATTAAATATCGTATGATGAAAATTCATCAGATGTATCGAATTAAAATGTACCTATGATAAGTCAAAGTTTTAATTTAACTTTTAAATCATGGCTTAATTCAAGACTAAATAATTTTGAATCGAAAAATTAAACACACTTTGTATGTTGCGCTGCATTACATTTGAATTGGGCCGGCTCTACTACGAAGCTGCCTCTTGCTCACTCGATACCGCCGTACAATGATAGGTAATCTGTCGCATTTCTTGCGGTTTGCGAATTTTCTGATCTCTTCCTATGGTAAGCTCACATAGAGGACAGTTTTGTGGATGTACATGGACGTCGAAAGTCACCAAATGTGTCCGAATTTGACTCGATATTAAAAAAAAACACAGGATTACTATGTACATGCATGCTTAGCGAAAGAACCACACATAACTGGCCTTTAATTTTATGTACAGTTTACAGATGACCCTTACGCTGTAAAAAGAGCATGGTATAAGGGACTTGTGTCAAATGGTAGATATCTGCAACGGTAGAAAGATAATGCAACACTGGAGTTCAAAATGTTGCCGGTTTTCAAGTAATAAATACATGTAAGGGAATCCCCCTTCCAACAATAAAAATGAGAATTTATTTTCGTAAGTATATTGATCATAATCTTCATCATTATCAGCTCTTATCGGTAAACTGCTGGACGCAGGCCTCTCTTAATGAACGCCAATGCGACCGATCTCCTGTTGCTCGCATCTATTCCGGACCGGCTACTGCACGGAGATCGTCTTCCCACCTGGTGAATGGTCGATCAACACTTCGTTTGCCTAAACGGGGTCTCCACTCCAGAACCTTACGGCCCATCTGTCGTGTGTTCCTCTGAGTGTGCGACCAGCCCATTGCCACTGCAGCGAATTTATTCGTCGCGTGATATCGGATATTTTATTTCTCTGTGTTATGACTTCGCTACCAATTCTGTCGGATAGAGAAACACCTAACATGGCACGTTCAATAGCCCACTAACCTACCGCAAATTTGCGGACCATACCACAATTATGAGGCCATTTTCAGTCCCGTATGCCAACACGGGGACAACGCATTAGTTGCAGGCTTTCGTCTTCAAGCTCTGCGGTATAGGCGACATGAGAATGTGACGAAGCTTCCGGGATGCTGCCCAACCCAACTGAATCCCCCTGTCTGCTTCATTCTACAAAATATATCTACCTAATTAGTATACGTTGTTGCCTGAGGTAGACGTACTCGTCTACTACTTTGAGAATAGCACCATTGACGTTGACCAGCCTAGGGCGAATGTGCTCGTTGAACATGACCCTTATCTTGTCCGAGTCCATCCTAAGGCCAATACGTCGGGAGGATTCATTCTGGCTGTGCAACATTTCCTGCAAGCTCTCCAACGATTCGCATGAGAGCTTGCAGGAAGGAAAAACGAATATCGTCGGCGAAACGAAGATGTGAGGGATACTCGCCATTAATATTTATGCCGCATTCTGCCTAGTTTAAAGTCTTAAAGACGTCCTCCAAATCATTATTGAACAGTTTCGGGGAAACGACATCCCTTCTCACAATCTGCGATGCAATTGTATTAGATCCGTAATCAGAACGGACATAAAAGCAGCGTCATACAATGCTCTCAGTACTTCGACGTATCATCAATCGACCCGAGATCGCTGTAAATGTTCCAGAAACTCTTCTGAACAACTTGTAAATATGGCCAAGAAGTGAAATTGGTAGGTAATTTTGAAGAAATGATTTGTCACCCTTCTTAAAAAACAAAACAATATCACATCCAAGCCATGCTTTATGAGATACGACCCACTGAAAGGCTTAATTAAAAAACGTTTTAGCTCTCGAAATACAGGTGCGCCACCTGCCCTAAGAAGCTCGACTGTAAATCGGTCCTTCCCCGGAGCCCTTCCGTCTTTAACCTACAAAAGAGCCAGACTAATCTCACTCGAGCTGAGGTTCGGCAGATCGCCTGACAAATGTCGTGTTAAGCTTGCACGTGGATCGTTGTTTAGGATATCGGGATGACGAGCGTGCGACGTATGCAATTTGCTATTGATAGCTTCGATGTCAGACAAGATCCCAGTCTTAGAAGAAACGGTAACACAAGAATCAGTCTTATCCTTTGTCAGATGACTTCTTTCAAGCTTCTCCAAAAACCTTCGACCCCGTATTCTGCTGAATCGTTTCGCCTTGAAAGAAACCTGACATCGGAAGACCTAACGTCTTCGTGTTCTCTGCGTTCCCTCATAAATCCAAGTGTCTCATCTGAGAGTTTAGCTTTCTTGCTATGTCCATGTATGGTGTTTCTGCCTCGTTTTCTGACTTCGCGTAACCCCAGAACGTGTCATCGGATTTTTTTCAGTTCCACCTCTAGCTTAACCAAGTGGTTATATAGTCGAAGCGTTCGGCCGTTATACACAGCCAGGTCAAGTCGGTGGTAGCGATCCATAGCCCGGAGATTCTTAGCACCCCTTATTCCACCGTTACCGTAGCCGCTATCAAGGCTAGGACTGTTGGAACTACCGTAAACTACGGACCAAATTCTGCTGTTGTCGTCCATAAAAGCAGCCGGATTGGCAATCGCAAATTATATTATTAACAAATTTAAATAAACTGAAATATCTTTAGATGTCGGCAATTGCGATCAGATACTTAATGATAGCTTTTTTGGTCCATCGTCAAAAAACTCTCTAAAGCTACTTCAAATTACATTATGTAGCAAATTATGATAAATGACTTGCGTCACGAAAGTATTTCGACTGTGTGGGTCGTGTAGGGAAAAAAGCTATAGACCTTTGCCTATTCATCAAGCGCCCTTATCTACATAAATGTGTCATACATTGTTACAAATCCCTCTGGAGTCTATTACCTATGATCATTCCTTTAGATACTAAATTCCGTTGAACTTATGAAATTGTCTCACCATTTCTAGATATAGATTATATTTAACTCATTGGTTTCCATGTATGTACGCGACTATAAACTCTGTATATTTCGAAATAAGCGCTTAAAGTCATTGTTATCCTATCGGGTTTCGTGCGGTTTGTGAAGTGTCCGTGGCAGGTACGCCGAGGGCTAACAATAATGATGATCATGAATATTATAAAGAGGAAACTGTTTGTTTGTTTGTTTGTTGGTTTGCATTTAGTAGACTTGAAGTTACTGAGATAATTTGATAAATTCTTTTATCATTCGAATCCCACGGCAGTGATGAACATAGGATGTACAAAACTTTCACAAGAGTTTGGATCGTTGTTAAAACTTTCACAAGAGTTTGGATCGTTGTTAAAACTTCGATAGTTTAAACAAAATGCCAAAAAAGACATTAAAGTAAGTCCTCAACATATTTAATACATATGTATAATCCTCAGTATATACAACTCATAGCTATATATTGCTCGTTTTCCCCTCTATACTACAATAAAACCGACTAGGCCATGGGCTTGGAGGTAAGTGAATTGCGTCTTTATTATAAAGTTAGTAGGTACCTTACCGTACACGACTAAAACTAAAAGACCATATAAACAAAAAGCTTTCACTAAGTTATGTGAAAACCATAAAACATCACGTAAGTAATGTTCATGTACTAACACAAACTTGTACAAAGTTAGATGAAAATGTTAAGAGCGGTCCCCTAAGAAGCCGTAGCCTAGCTGCGGCAGTCTGTATAAATATAAAATATATTTAGTTGAAATGCGGATTGCAGGAAATAAGTTTAGCTCTAGAGTAAATTTGATTTGAACCTCTTTGATGCCTTAAGGAGACAGCTGATGTGACATTTGTTATTTTAGACGTCGTTAAAAATGTCTGGATTTATTTGCTTGTGAGTCTGAATGCAATTTAATTTTATAGCACACCTCGTGAACAGTGAAATTGTCACTATATCTAACAGTGACACGCTGTTTTACAATTCACCAGAGATTAGGGATATTTTTTTCCTATAATTTTTTTCCTATATATGTCAGGTCTGTGCCAAGTCTTACAATTATAATACATGCGCATGTTTCTATACATGTTTCCAATTCTTTCTCGCAAAAACTACTATAAAAGGATATATATTATAATTTATATATTATACTACAATATTAAATTTCGGCCGTCTTGACTTTCATTGAAAGATGTCCAGCAGTGGATCGATAAGGGCTTATAATAATAATGATGATTAAAATTTCATGAAAATACTTTTATTCCAAAACATATAATAGTTTCATTGTTCGCGGGTAAAACAGCAGGTCGATGCTAGTTTGTTCTAATAATATATTTATAATCAGTTAAAAATGTTGCATCATGCAAAGACTATTGGCTTCGCATGATAGAACATTTCCAACAAAAACTATGAATAATGTTTAAAACCTTCTAGCTACCATGGTTCATGAGATACAACTTGATTGCAGATATACAGACAGACGGACGACGGGGTCTTAGTAATGGAGTCCTGTTTTACCCCCTGGGTACGAAACCCTAAAAATAGAATTAGTTGTGGTTTTATAATGAACTCTGTGAATTTCCATGTAATTAGATATGATCTGGACTAAAGGATCCTGATCCTAGGATTGAAACCCCGACTGTGTAGTCAATAGCTATGTAGTCAATAGCTATGTAGTCAATAGCTATGTAGTCAATAGCTATGTAAGTCAATAGCTATGTAGTCAATAGCTATGTAGTCAATAGCTATGTAGTCAATAGCTATGTAGTCAATAGCTATGTAGTCAATAGCTATGTAGTCGATAGCTACTGAGCTAAGTCGTTACATGTTCTTACTCTTCAAATAAAGTTAATAACATTACTACGAGTACCCTCAGCGGTGTCACTGCAAGTATCTTCGGTCGCACAACTTAGATTGAATTTAATATCGATACCATCTACTATAAATTGGAAATTGAATTGGCAGTAATGTCGATATCTTAGGAATTTTGCAATCAATTTATGTGGCGTTGGGCTGGCGCACTATAAGAAAGGATTGCATAATATTCATATTATTAGCCATATAAAATAAGGAAATTAAATTTAGTATAATAATGTATATTCTAGTAAAAAGTGTCTATTTAAATACATCTATTGCATTTCCTATAACACTACATCAGCATCACACTGTTTTAAAACTTAAATATGTGTTTTTGAAAAATTAGGAATTAGGTACATGTGTTTATTAATAATTGAGAGATATTAAAATTAACCTTAGTTATGACATTAAGGGATAGTCAAGTTGCGAATAAATAACGATTGCTTTCGTTCTAAGAGAGAACAATTTGCGACAGTCGAACTAATTTCTTATAGTTTAAGCAGGCGTAAAAAAATGTCACAAGAATGCATAAATAGTATTCAAAGCTAAACTTAAATTTGATTAAAAAAAATTACACTGATATTTATGACAAATAAAAATAACATAAAAATAATCTATATTGCCTTGGGGTAGATTATTACGAGGTTGAAACCGCAGGATACCGCTAGTTTGTCGATAATCATTATACGCCGTTTGTATATTGAAACGCCATCGTCAGGTCCTTGGTAGACCACCGCTGTCACTAACACGTCACCGAGACTGGTACAGCCAGAGTAGTAAATGATTGCGTGACCACTGCGAGTCCGTGGCTATTTTGTACTAGCGGCAATTGGGTAGTTAAATAGAGGCAACATAGAAATAAAATTAAAAAAAGCAAAGGTTATAAAAAAGCCTTCCTATGTTTTCAAACACGAGCGACCTGCCGAACAGCCAATCTCTTGAATAAATGTTATTAAAATCTACTGTTATTAAAACCTAATTATTCATCTCATTGTTTCCACTTGCGAGTGAGAGTAGAATGTATACTGGCTTTACTTAGTTCTTTTAGAACGTTTGGGCGGGAGCGAGGTGCAGTTGAGTATTCCGCTGAGCCCACGGTGTTCTTCTTCACGGGTTCTTTTTGCACACAACTTAACACATCATGATATTATTATCTCCTATCAATATTGTAAAACATTTCACTAGTAATTTGCGATAAGCTTCTTTTAGTAACTTGCACAGATAATAATTGATCCAATGATTCAGTTTAATCAATAATTTAGAAAAATACTAAGATACAGACAGTGAGCGTCTCAAAGGTATCCATATAAAAGATCTGCAACTGTCAAATTATGCACTTGTAAAGACAAATTAAACATATGTTGTGCACAGAGTTACGCTACGATTGATATTTCAAGGAAATACGTTTTTTTTATTAAAATTTCACACCTTCCAAATATAATTTTCATTGTAAATACGACTTAAAATAGTACACGATAGGTCGTTGTTTATGTGCAATCACAGATGCTTTACAATTACAGTTCAGTATGAAATCGTATATCTAGTGTTTTTGTAAATCAATGAGTTTAATCGATATATTATATAAAATATTATAGAATATTTATTACATAACATGTTGCTTTTTTATTTTGTAATTTATATAATGATTGTTTATGTTTCCAATTTGATATTCATTATTTTTTCTCATTGTTAGTCTTATTAAAGTAGTTAACAGATTCATTATAATCATTATCAATATTTATTCGTGCTATGCAAAAAATATCAACTGTGATTTAAAGGTGAAAGCAAGACATTTATGCAGGGTGATTTTTACAAAATCACAAGCACATAGAAATAGATTTTTTTTATAGCACACGAGAAATGTAAACCTTTTCAGGACTACCGCCGCCCATAGACATATTATGCATTAATGTTGCCACGAGATTGCGTTACCCGACTTTCCCCCTCCCCTAAAATGGACCACCGGCTACTCAAACGTTAAGCATAGCTGCCATTTGACGGCGGTTCAATGTTTACACGAGATAACTTAACCCTGGTCTTGCCGGTCCGATTCGGCTGCAAAGCAGCATGACACTACCTCTTACGAAACTAACCTCATATATAACCTATTGATGCCTTAAGTTTACGCGAATTTACATTACAGTAAAACTACTTTTATGGATTTCATCGCGATTTATTTAATTGTTTAACCAGCCTGACGTTTCGGAAGCTTTACGGCTAACACCAATCCACCCGTGACCATGGTTGCTGTAAAGCTCCTGAAACGTCGGGCTAGTTTAATTATTAAATATACCGTGATAAAATCCGTAAAAGTACTTTTATTGTAATCATATGCAACGAACTTTTTACGTCTTTTGAAAATTTGTTTGTAAGTATATGTTTTGCACCAAAAAAAAAAAAAGTTTAATGGTTCGTCTGAATGTTGTAAACTCTATGCACACGCAAATAGCGGGTTAATAGGCTACCGGTTGATTGTTCAACCGGATGAAACGCGACAGCATGTCTGTCACTTTATCATGTCAGCGATAGCTGCTAGTCTAATTCAGTTGCAATGCCAAGACGACCGATCCCCTCCTACTCGCATCCATCCCGAACCGGCTACTGCACGGAGATCGTCGACGAACACATATACAAATAAAAAATTCTATTAAGAAGTCAGAGTAAATGTATAACCATTGTATATTTACTCTGAGTTGCTTAATGACAAAAAGCTCTGCAAATTAACACACTGTCTTAATTTAGAACTTCCGGGTTTAAGTAATCATCTCAAAAAGTTCTAATCATCTCAACTTTATTAAGTTCCATTAAAATTATCAAAGTTACTTCGAATACAAATGTTGGGCTACAGATATTGTTGCAAAATGTTAAGTTTCCAGACATTGCGGGTTCGAATACCGCCCAGATCATGGATGTTTATGTGTGTATTATATGCATTTCTATAATAAAAATATAACAAATATGAAATTTCTTAAATTCATATATATATATATATATATATAGGTTTAGAATTATAGAAATAGTTATAATACATACATGAACATCCATGTCCTGGGTGGGATTCGCACCCGCGGGCTCCAATGCAAACAAACAAACAATCAAATGTTTCCTCTTTATAATATTACCATGGAAATATTTAACAGATTCAGTCTGGGAGGGGAGGAGTATGTAACTGTCACCGCCACTAACCACACAAAAGCTACGCAGCCTTGAGCCGGTACTAGTCTCCAGGTTCCTCCCCGGTCCTGTGTTTCCCATTCGTTTCAATTTAGTAATGACACCATCTCCAATAATAATTACGTAATTATGTTATAAATACATAATTAGATATGAAAATATTATGTAACACAATAATGTAGGCTTTATAAAATAATGTTAGGCATTTTAATATAACACAGCAAAATTATTTTATTTTAGTTACTTTCATAGCATCATGTCGTATGGCATATTGTTGTGGGGACGTGTTGCTGACATCAACACTATTTTCGTGCTGCAGAAGCGAGCTATTTGTACAGTCTGCAAGCTAGCTTCTAATACATTACTTAGATATACACTTAAGGAAATCTGCATATTGACTGTTTACTCTCAATAAATTTTAGATAAGTCCCGTATGTACGTACGAATATAAATGACTGTAATAAGAAAAGTCATGCACATGTGGGGTCCGATGTGGTTGACATGTAGGGGTTGACCAGGCGGTCACCAGTATGTTTGAGCTGGCATGTGGAGACGGCACCGGTTCGAAGGGTAACGCGTGTAAAAGTTACTCGCTAAGATCGCTCAGCATTTATGAAGCGCCGACTGCTACTTACGATTCGATGCGCTCTCGACATTCAAGGGCAAAAAGACGTTACACCTTTATTAAATATTAGTTGTTATAATGTAGTTCTCGTGTTATGTACTTATCTATTTGATATTTATTATTTTATGTAAATGTCTATATAAAATCCTCGTAGGCTGCAGATGTAAATGTGGAATAGATATGTATCATATTATAGCATTGTGTATAGCCAGTAAATGGAAAATCTATGTTTTGTGTTTCGTTTGAACGGTAATAAACTCCGCCACATACATGTTACAGATAATAAATATATACAAATTAGATGTACCAGTTCATATCCTTAGCAAAGTAAATAATTCTCTTCGGGGTCGTACACGCCTCTACAATAGGATCCCAGAAAGGGCCTAAAAGCTTTCAATTAGATTTAAAAAGTTGTTAAAGAACGTTTTTGTGGTAAAGGATATTATAATCAAGCGAATAGACACAAACATTGATTTATTTGTTTGTTCATTTAATAAATTCACAAAGGTAACCATGTTTATATTGTGTTCCAATGATTTGTAATTATATTTACCACATATTCACATGTTGATTTCGAATTTTTATATTATTATTTTATTAAGGAATTGTAAGTTTTAGTTTAATTTAAAGATCGATTTTATATTTATTAAGTGATTACTATCTTCAAAATATCTAATTATTATTGTCGTGACAATGTTATGTATCTTGTATTGAATTTTATTTGTACAGATACCGAACTAGGTATCTGAACAACTGTTCAGTTACTTACATTAATAAATAGTTATGGCTTAATCTATCGTATTGGGCAACTAATGATAGATCGATAAATGTTGAAATAAGTAAATAAATAAATAAAAAATGGGATAGAATTTATGACAGATACCACACCGTGGGAATGTGCCGTGTGTGTGTGTGTGTGTGTGTGTGTGTGTGTGTGTGTGTGTGTGTGTGTGTGTGTGTGTGTGTGTGTGTGTCAGTACAGTGAAGATTGTACTAATTCAACAAAATGGTATACAATATGCCATTTGTAAATTAGTTGTCAATATTATAAACGAAAATATGGCTCCATCAAGCCAAGCACACCATCTCCATATCGTGTGGTATACCCCACACTCTTCCAGTATATGAGTTAGTTCACGAACAAGCGTATTCATTCATACAAAATACATATAGTAAATAATTTTTTTTTTTTAAATTACAACAAACGTCAAAATTCTTTGTATTTGTATAAAAGCATATAAAAAATCCTTGTATTATTATTATTTTTCTAAAGTTGGCTGAGTTTGACATATTTTGACTTGCGATCGTATTCGGGGAAATTTAGTTTTTTATCTAAAAATACTCATATCGTATTGCTTTCTCACAAATGCTCATATCATATTACTGTATCACAAACACTAATATCATACTGCTCTATCACAAATACTCATTTATATCATATCAAATTGTATTGCTTTATCACAAATCAAATAATCCATTCAACCGCTGGTAACAAACATTGTTAGAATTTATCGTATTTCGAGTAACCAACGAGATATTTTTATCGCAAGAAAGTTATAGAATAGTGGCTTATTATTTACTAGATGTTAAAATAACTTGTGCATGGAGGAACGATACACAAATAAAGCCACTACTTCCGCAGGACAGTTTCCACCATATATTATCCCACGATTCGCCGTTCGCCAATAAGAGGCCAGCGACCGTCGATTATTTTTAAAAGAGGCGTCATACACAATTCGTTGTAAAATGTATAATCTAGTTTTATAATGAATTATAATCGATCCCTAAGTACAAGCAGTGCCCTCATTCGTTATTTTTAATTGTTAGTAACTGTGGTTATGTAATCATTCCATGTAATGATATTCAGAGCTCAAATGTGAACAGGGAATCCGATTTGTCATGAAAGAACAATGCAAATCACGGGCGTCACCATTGTGTCCAACAGACTTATTAAGATATTTTTCTGTCAAAATCTGAAATGCTTGGAGACCTGTTGACCAATGGGTTGAGTAGTGTTAGGCATAGCTATTTTGTGAACAAATTAGGCATTATTATATGGTGGCATGAGTAGATATATTTCTTACTATAATCTAACCAGGTTTAGACTATTTTGATAAGTGGAGATATTAGAATAAGTCGCATGATTATTATGCTGATTTTAAACGCTAACCATCGAATACAAAAAAAAACACTTATATATTTATGTGCAATATGAACAATTAGAATTAAATTAAAGATTGAAAAACCACGAGCCCTAAAACTCTCCAAAACGAAGGCAAACAATAAAATTTCTCACGTCGTGCTCGCCTTCATAAAAAGTACTTAGTAATAACTTGATCATGAGTGGTTTCGTATCCATGAACCGTAGTATTATCAAGATTTTAGATTTTTGTTTTATTTGGTCCACTGAGGGGTCACTGCTAGAGAATTATTTATTGATCGAAATAGGATTCGATTACTATGAGCATTATCTCTCTGGTAACTAGTTGAGTCATAGAACAACCCCCAAATGTCGTACATGCTTAAGTACCTGGAGGTATAAATGTAGGATCTTTTTAGTAGATTTGGTAGTTAGATAAGGGGGTGTACAGAAGGTAGATTTGAATGCAACGGCATACAGAATATTTTATTGTAATATACAGTCAACCATTTACCTATATCTATATTACCGCCACCAGTAAGAGACGTGGTTTAATTATTTTTAAAAATTACGCGGATGAAGTTGCGAGTACCAGTTAGTTACATAACAATATAATCAAAGCCCCCAGCGGTTTCACCCACGTAACTGCTATTCGTTATAACGTCATGGCATATAGAAGAGTAGCTATCTTTTACATGAAAGCTAATAGAGAGTCTTCTTCTCTCAAGAGGTTGGACTAGATATATAGAAATAAAACCCATTTTAATGTTAACTTTATTCACATATCCACATATACAGCTTATTAAAATTTATAAGTTATATTTACTATGTACACATGAAACATAAAAGCTACACAATTACAAGTATTATTTACAATTTGTTCTTTATAATACGTTCGCTTTGAAAGTGCAGTGATATTAACATTGTACGCTATTGTACGAATAACCTTATCATTACAGTAGTACCCAAACATCATTTAGTATATTTTGAAGTGAACATTTCATTAGGCGCATTGGACATAAATTTAAAGAAAGTTTCTCCGTCACTCTTAGAACCGTACCATGTTTTTTTTATTGAGCACGAGGCGAGGTTAGTACTGCGGCATTCGAATGTGAATTACAGCCCAATGGCCGAGAAGGTACACGCCCACATGATACCGCCGCCAAATTACACCAATTCTATCACTTTTTGTGGGGTGCCTTAGGAAGGATAAACACATACAGAACTTTTATCCATGTGCTTCTTTGTGTTGCTGGTCACGACAAATCCGCCAATACCCGTAAAATATGTCATGAACTTCGTGCGCGTACTTATTATTACTCCCTTTATGTTGCCCAGGCTTGTTAGCTATACAATAAAATAGTTTTAGGCCCGCTCATCAGTTCCGAGGTCAGCGTGCACAAACATACAAATACACAATTATTTCTCTCCCAATTTTTACTCTACCACTGTCTCCTTATCACCCTATTATTATTTTTTACTGCTTTATTGTGTGTTTAGATATAGACATGTACTAGATACTTTTCACAATAAATAATTTGTATATTTTGCCATTAGCCTCCAC
>JAFELO010000461.1:380370-391517 GCA_017140195.1 Eumaeus atala
TGTCTTAGGAAGGATAAACAGATACAGAACTTTTATCCCGTAAAATATGTCATGAACTTCGTGCGCGTACTTATTATTACTCCCTTTATGTTGCCCAGGCTTGTTAGCTATACAATAAAATAGTTTTAGACCCGCTCATCAGTTCCGAGGTCAGCGTGCACGAACATACAAATACACAATTATTTCTCTCCCAATTTTTACTCTACCACTGTCTCCTTATCATCCTATTATTATTTTTTACTGCTTTATTGTGTGTTTAGATATAGACATGTACTAGATACTTCTCACAATAAATAATTTGTATATTTTGCCATTAGCCTCCACAATCATTGAATATATAGGATTGATCGTTTCCATAGTAGGAAGGATTTAATAGGCAGTGGACCGAATGAAACCGCTGACATCACGCCACTCCTAACGTGAATAGAATATTCTCGCGGGAGTATTGATGAGTATCAATTTTTTTATGACGTAGCCATCATGTGGACAGACCGTGGAGGCTTAACGACCCGTAATATATAGTGAATTTGTTTGTAAGAGGTAGTGCCATGCTGCTTACGAGGAGGTAGTGCCGTGCATAGTGATACTACATCCTCCTATGCAACAAAATTGGGCCGGCACGACCGGGGAGGTACCTTTCGCTCACTTGATACCGCTGTAAAGTAGCACCTACGGTGTTGCGTTTCGTGCGATTTGTGAATAGCCGATGGCACATGGGGGCTGGGAGGAAGTGAAAAGGAGGTGGTGGGCAACGCATCGGCACAATTATGCTGATGTTCATGGGCGTCGGTAGTTGTTTACAGCCTTCGATTGCTCGCTTGTCCCCCTGTAGTATAAAAGAACCATTGCAGAAATCATTACTATCCTAAGATTAAACGTATCAAGTTTAGAAAGTGATTAGCCGACTGATTAGTGTGATTTATTGCCTTGTAAAATATCCAAATACTTTTTTATAAAAGAGTGAATGAGGAATCTAAGCTATCTGGTGACTACCGACGCCCATTGGTATCAGCTCAGCATTTTCTCACCTTCGCCCTGCCCCTTTCCAGTAGGACAACCGAAGCTCTCCAATCGTGTCGGCTCAATTAAGTTGCAAGTCAGCGTGGTACTTATGCTAAAATTATACTGTATATTTCAATTTTATAGTTCTCTGTACTCATAGCCGAACCCTTACAGATATACTAAGCTGTTCTGGCCATTTTTCGACTACTTCGGTATCCTGAAAACTTCTCTCCCTCCACCAACAGGCTACAGAACTCGGAACGTGACAATACGGTCGTCACTTTTTGTCTGAGTCTGTGCCCCTCCAGTCTGTGCCCCTCCAGTCTGTGCCCCTCCAGTCTGTGCCCCTCCAGTCTGCCGCACTGACCCAGTTGAGCTATAACTTATTTGAGTGCTAAGTATAATTTCAGCTATAACAGTCGAGTAAGGATACCAAGATGTGTATATAAATATGTTTGTGCACTATACATGAGCATGCGGGTTACTTATAATGCAATTTGCTTGAGTAATGTTTTGTTTTACTAGGAAAATAGACCTCGCATTATATACCACGTCTAGTTTATAAATCCCTGACGAAAAGCGAGGGTTGTTATACATTTAGGTGAGTACCTGTGTGGGAGTGTGTGTGTGTATATGTGTATCTGTCAATGGTGCCGTATTCAGTTACTCAGTATTGTGTACGAGAGTAATGATTTCCCGTATGTATATTTTCAATTTCTACTAACAGGAAGCTCCAGTTGCTCGAAATATTTAAACTATCTAAAAAAACACTCATCCACTGATTGAGAGTTAAAACAAGAAAAGGAAATGGTAAACGATGTCTAATGGATACGAAACTTGCCAATTTTTATGTTTACTTGAAATGATAATTTCTTTGCGGCGCTAAGTGGGAAAGAATATTATGAGATCGCGTCGGAAACAATGTTATACATAGCATACGCACCGCGTAGCCGCCTCTGCCTCCATACTGGTATGCGCGTGAATCCGCTGTCTTTTTTATTTATTTATGATATATAATAACATTATTCTTCTCATAATATTCACCTTTTATCGTATTTTGTAAATAAATGCTTCTATCCATAATATGTAAAATATATTTGCAGTAAAAACTGACTGTACATTGCTTTGTATATTTAATCTAACCATCATTAACCTATAATTAACTCTGATAAATGCGTTAAAATCGAATCGTCTTTCATATTCTCTGCTCCTCTAAACACATTTTCAAAATGTTTTAAAATTCTTGCCAATTTAAAACTTTAATAGTGTTTTAAAGCGGTTTTTATACTCTCCCATACTTTTATTTGTCGACCCTGTTTCGGCTATTTTACAAGAACTGACTTTTTTCCCCTTATCGTTTGTAGTCTACATGTCCGTGCCTCTGCAACATCTCTACAGAAAGCGTATGCGCGGGCGCAGTGCGGCGTGACGAGCGCGTCACGTGACTCAGCTGAGTGGCGGGCGTGCTGCGCACCGGCGGCAGTCCGTGTAAGTGGCCGTTGTATCGCAGTGCGTTCATCTGTAGCAAAGACACTTAAGACATTAATAAATAATAATTAATTATTCCATCATAATCTCAATCTACTAGCGGAATGTATTCCGGGACAACATTGACGTATAATTTACGTAGCGTGGCACGCATGGCATGTGTCTCATAAAATGTTTTCGCTGTGTCTGTACACATAAAACTGCGATGCTCGACCCACAACTCCTACCCTACAGCGTTATATGTTTGACGGGTATCGGCATATTGTGTTGTATTCTGCAGAATTTCTTAGCCTTTCATTTTGCATTTCGTTGAAGAAACGCTTTCGATTCGCTGCTCAATTTTTTTTTTGGAATGACTGCGTCTCGCCTTAATTGTTTATTGCGTACGTCATAGACAACGTTGTTTATAGTTTATTTACTTACATGCGTACAGTCATACTAACATCATTGGAGAAAATAGCAGCGATCGCCTACAGGGTCAATAGGTTTTCCAGCAAGCATCGCATTCACCTAGTCCACTCTAACCGACGTCAGTACGAATATTGTCTATATTATTTGAAATCGTCTTACCACGACAATATTGGTGTTATAGTCGGAATAGCCAACATAAAGTTCTAGTGACTGGCATTACTGACCTGCAAGTAGCACCTCTTGTGCGGCTCGTGATAAAGTTCGAGTGACTGGCATTACTGACCTGCAAGTAGCACCTCTTGTGCGGCTCGTGATAAAGTTCGTAATCACTCGACGACCCGTCGGCTTTCTTCGTACATCT
Source organism: Eumaeus atala (assembly GCA_017140195.1). Taxonomy (NCBI): domain Eukaryota; kingdom Metazoa; phylum Arthropoda; class Insecta; order Lepidoptera; family Lycaenidae; genus Eumaeus; species Eumaeus atala. The sequence continues at coordinate 383,633 of JAFELO010000461.1, forward strand.
CCACTGCAAACAAATGTCGCTACAGTGAAGCTATAGTCGTCACGGATGCGGAAGATTTTGAATTTTTAGATTCCCCTCAGCTGGGCGGTGGATACTTTTTGAACAAAGGTCCATATTACGAGATACTCGTATTAAGCGTGATGTTGGAAACGCCGCTCGTCTGTTGTACTCGGCTCTCCCAGCACCACTCGCATCCATAATACATCGAGCAGCGAGCAGCAGCGAACATTATATGTATACCTTGACTCGACTATGAAGTAGTCATGAAATTATTGTAGAGTAATAAATCTATCTCTATCAATATTATATTTAGAATATAAATTACGAATGTGCAGCAAACGTACAGCAGAAACAAAATGGCCGGCGCGGGGTCCGTAAGCCTGTTGTGCCTGGACGCGCGCGTTAGTATCTGTTTGCTATGATGAACACATGTTTTGTAAAGAATGGCACTAAATTTGTAAATGTGTGTGTGCAGTTTTCTTTGTTGTTATGCAACATTAATGTTTTATAGGTTACGTAGAACAGTTACTATAATTAAGAATCTTTTACAATTCAAGTTGTGTGATAAATTCTATACTTTGTTGCGTCTCCTTAACGGATTTTATCGCGTTTCTTTAGATTTTGTTGTGGAATAAGACAGAATCACCGTCATGTACGAATATGTCAAAATCCTTGTGCTATCCTGCTATACAAATCAATGTAAAAACATGTTTGAGTTATAAATAATAAATGGATGAGATTATAATATTTAATACATATAATATATATATATGCACAAGGATTTTGTCATATTCGTTCATGACTATGATACTGTCTCATTCCACAAGAAAATCTAAAGAAACGCGATAAAATCCGTTAAGGAGACGCAACAAAGTATAGAATTTATAATGGTAAAATCGTACAGAGACATAACAATGAAATGAGTAAACTCCACAGACTATAAAACTGCCTATGTTATAGGATAAGATAAAGTTTAAATTATTTTTTATTTCTGGTTAATTATACTCGTGGTAAATTCCCAGCGAATGGACTTGCCTAAGCATGATTAATTTCGCTACGAGACTTGCGAAAGTACCTTTTGAGCCCATTTGATTGAATGTTTTGCCTTCCGTATTCGTAACCGATGATCGATAAAATGTCCTCAAATTGTATTTAAGTTATTTAAGTATTATAATTTCTGAAGTAAACTGCAATTTCACAGCTCGTTGATTCGTTCGCCGAATCATTGGTAACCGTTGTCTATACAGCGCATGGCACTCTTAGTTTGCTGATAGATGTCAGTTCGCTGTGCATCTTCTACCATATTTATCACTTCATAACAGGACTTGACAGCAACAATAAACAGCACCGCACTACCGCGCGCGTTGTATGTAATTTTCTTCCGAGCGCCACTTTACTAAGGACCTGTCCCTGAAATACTTAGATTTCCGGACCGACATCACTTAGGGTTCTTCGAGAGTTCATTCATGTCTGTTAGATCGACTGCATCTGAGATACCTTTACAATAAAGGAAAGAAGAAAGAAAGAAAATATATTTATTTGATCACAAACAAGAGACACTCATTTACGTGACACGTACATATTACACCATGCATGACACTACATCCACCTATGCAACAGAATTTGGCCAGCACGACCGAGAAGGTACCTCTCGCTCACACAATTCCGACGTAAAGTGACATCTTCAGTGTCGCGTTTCGTGTGGTTCGGCACAGTAATTATGTGGACGTTCATGGGCGTCGATAGTCGTAAAAAGGCTCCGTTCCTTTCTCGTTTACCCCACAATTCTATAAAAAAACTCATCCCTACACAAAACAGTGGGACCTACATTCCTGCATATACAATATATCTACCGATATCCGATTATTAAATCCCAATGAAATACTGGCGTTTAAATCCCCATAGAAGACTTTATGCTACTTTAAACTTGGTTAATAACAGCACTTGTCAAAGAGACTTGACTAAATATGACAGAAGAAGTCAACGAAAGTTATTGATAACAGGCTATGGTCCTGAACTGTGTACCTGCCTTGTACCTGGCTTCGCTCCTATATTTCACGAAATATTGCAAACATTGTTTTGCAAAAATATAAAAATTGTGAATTTTGATATCAGCCTCGTAAACACTGTCGAGTGTAACACGTAAAAATGACAGAACAACGTATGTCGGGACAGTTGTCAACAATTTCTACAGCTATTTATAAGGATTTGCTATGATATTTTTTTCACATTTTAGTTACATTATCAACATTTCCGGAATGATCGAAGCCTTTTAATAAACGTCATATAGCGTACGTTCATCATTCATAATATATGATTGTAACGGTACAAGAATCTGCCACATAGGTTCAGTAGTTTTGGAGCCTTTTCAATGCAAGTAAACAAACAAACATTGAAATGTTTCGTCTTTATAATGTTATTAGTAGAAGTATAGAATTGTTTTCGTATATTTACGCGGATGTCATTCATTGTTATGTCTCTGTACGATTTTACCATTATAAATTCTATACTTTATTGCGTCTCCTTAACGGATTTTATCGCGTTTCTTTAGATTTTGTTGTGGAATAAGACAGAATCACCGTCATGTACGAATATGTCAAAATCCTTGTGCTATCCTGCTATACAAATCAATGTAAAAACACGTTTGAGTTATAAATAATAAATGGATGAGAATATAATATTTAATACATATAATATATATATGCACAAGGATTTTGTCATATTCGTTCATGACTATGATTCGTTCATGAATACCATTGGCTGGGAATTTACCACGAGTATAATTAACCAGAAATAAAAATTAATTTAAACTTTATCTTATCCTATAACATAGGCAGTTTTATAGTCTGTGGAGTTTACTCCTTAATAAACTATATAATGAAAATAAAATCGTGTGAAATATTAACATTCAGCATAGCGCGTTACGCTTTACCGCGGCTACGTGTCTAAAAACGCAGACGAAACAATGTAACTACAGCTCATGATCTAAGGCATCTGCCGGTGCTGACAGATACGCATTATTTGTTGCTTAAACTAAAAAGAATATATCGTTATATGCAAGAATATAGTTAAAATGATGTTCCAATACTCGTTATATGCACAATATACTGTTTACACGAGTACCAAATCAAAAAAAAGTAATATCAAATTCCCGTGTCGCAATGTACGTATAACCTTGCTCCTCCGAAACGGCTTTACCGATTGTTACCAAATTTTATATGGATATTCAGTACGTCTGACGATCGGCTGCTATCTATTTTTCATACCCTGAAGCAATAAGAGTTGATCACCCGTAACACTTTTTTAAATGTTTACACGTTACAATGACAACAAATACAATATATGAGAGAACACCGCCTGCGGGGACAACTTGTAATCCCTTATTATTTTCTTTAATATAAGATATTCTTTCTTTTTCATAACTTCTTGAATATGCAAACAATCGATTGTCGTATTAAATGTATTATACTTCCTCCATATCACATTTTATACCAAAGGTTACATTTTATTGTAAACTGATTTTAAAGCTGTGGATCTTGAAACTTAAGAGCATATGAATGTGCTTACAGTAAGCTTGGTCTGCTTGCAAGCGCCCCGGCCACACAACAGCTTGTGGAGGGAGCGCTGGAAGTTCCTCGTCATCAAACAATATACAATCGGATTGATTGCGGAGTTTGCGTGACCTGTAAAAACAATGTAAAAGTGAAATCGTATAAACGTCGATGCTGTGGCTACATTGTGGCTGAATCGGAATGGAATTTTAAGGGCGTAAGTAGCCACAAAAGACTCCAACTGTTTGGTAGCCATACGTTACGAACTTTACAAACTTTTGAAATGTAGCGTTAACCATAGCAAGGAAAAGTCAAAAGCCACTATGTAACCTCATCTTATAAGGATAATATATTTTGGCAAAAGCGTTTGTTTTACGGGAATCAAGTTAAAATATAGCTAATATCTGAAATATAAAATATGCAGTCCCAGGGACTGTCGATGCCTAAATGTGTGAACTTTAAACTATCGAAATAGGGTAATCAGCAGTTTCGTAGCGCGCCTGGGCTACGAGCGAGCGTAGCTTTTTGTGCACGAGCTACGTGGAATGAAACTTGGGGAAAATCAGCACAATCTTGACGACCGACACAACTTTAACGACCGGCTGGCTCAGTTGCTAGCGCAGCGGATAGCGCGCGTGTCACGCTAGAGTTAGCTGATACGAATCCCGCCTAGGCCATGAATGTTTATATATGTATTATATGTACTTATATTACAAAAATCTTAAATATATAGGATTCCTATCACCTATTTACATATGTAATATAAAAAAATTGAATATGTCCCCGTTGTCTACTACATGTAACACAAGTCCTCGGATTACTCACCACAGCACTAGTTTAACGTGTTGTGATTAGTCAACAAATGTTATTATTATAAGTAACTATTTTCCATAACAAAAATCTTCTAAATACGTTATAGGATAAGGGCGAAAACGAGCAACGGTGGTAGGAAACTACCGCCGCCCATAGACATCCGCATGACCCGAGGCTATGCAGGCGCGTTGCCGTCCTTTAAAATGAGAGTAAGCTATTTTCTTGAAGAACCCCATATCGTATCGGTTTGGAAATACCAAAGGTGGCAGCTGTTTCAATAAGTTATGAATTAAAAAAGTAAGTATTTGCACAATTGCTCTCACCAATGAACAAGGCGTACGGCAGATAGTCGCTCAAGTCGGTGGGGCTGACCAAGTTGACGTCCAGCAGCAGCTGCATGATGTTGTAGGGCATCCAGCAGAGAGCGAACAACACCGCCAGCAGCAGAAGCAGCCACGCCACGCGCTTCCTCTCCTTCATCAGACGGAGACCCTGCGAGACATTCTATTGTGAGCCGTAACATCACAGTGTATAACTGTTGCGACACTTTTACAAGTGCTGCAGTGCAAGTGCTAATAGGCACGTCCACACGCCTTGCGATAACTCGCTCATGAAGGGCCCTGCCGGGGCTTTTCCTCTGGACACCTTAAAGTCTTAAGTTTCAAATGTGATATGACGCTGCAAATTGGACTGCTTTGTTCCTTTTGTAGAGGCGGACCCATCACACTCGTGTCAGAAATAGTAGACGACACGTGGGATTTGGTACGATTACAAAATGTAAACAAGTGTAAATGTGATAAATATTCATTAATATGTAATAGCTTCACGACAGTAAACTGTGGCAACGCGCCTGGCCTGTATAAAATTTATAATCCTCTGAAAACTAAACATCCTTAGGTCCCTAAATAGAGCCTTGTTGTGAAATTTATTTTAAGATTACGTTTCCCTACTTATAAACTAGCCTTTGACGTATTTCAGGTATCTAATGTAAATAAATTAAAGAACTTTTAGGGCATAAATTTAAAAATACTATATTTATTTAAGATATACGATATACGAAGTCCATATATATCAGGATTAACATGACATTTACTTCGAGCCGCAGTAGCGAGCCCTACAGTAAAATTTACACTGTTTTAAAAAGTTGGTAAAATTAAATAAAAATATACGGGGTAAAATGAATAGATCACGAGCAATATTTGTCTCCGCCAATTTCGCTCATACCGTTTACACAGTAGCGTACACGGAACTGGGAATACGAGCGAAGGTGGATTTGCAAGTCATGAGACATAATTAAATTCCAGAACAGTTTTTTATTATTTTATACGTAGCTTCGAACTTCCTGCTGTAACGAACCGTCTGAGCCCGATTCTCCGTAGTTCCGTATAAACAAAACTTTAAAAAAAAGTAATATGCATAAAAGAGAATTTTGAATTAATAATCACCCAATTTTAATATATACATTGAAATTAATAATGTTTTCAATAGAATAAAACTGTAAAATACTGCGTACGTAATATTAATATTTAAATTAGCTATCGGGACATTCTCATATCGTGATTCACCTCTCCCATTTGCGGGAGTCTGGGGGGATTTTGTTGCCCTTTTCGAACCTAGTCTCGTCCCACGGCGGCTTGATCTCATAGCAGTAAGATCAAGCTGTATTTGACTTCTCGTCGCTTCAACAGCATAGGTTCAGGTCCGAAAATCGTAAAATCAGCGTAAAAAGTGACAATTGGGTAAAAATCACCGTTTAGTTTAAATTTGTTTATGCAGTTCTACGGTCGAAAATTATTCAGCGTGACGTGAACTTACGCCAAAACACACTACAGGTTTTTCGGCGTATCACTAAGAAATGGAGTAAACTTAATTTTTTCGCATTTAACCTTATTTTGTTGCTGAAATGTTATTTTGTGAACTAGTAGTCTTACGCAGATATTATAAAATAGGATTCAAAATATCAACTGGCCTATTGTATAGTTCTTATGGGTAGGGATGGGAAGAGACAAAATGATACAACGAAATTGAACTGCGGGCAGAACCATATTCAGAACGAGTCGCGATGGTCAAAGTAATTCGTTCTACATTATTCATATTGTTGGCTGATAATACAACGTACGAATAACGCTGGCTTTTAAAAAAGGTGTGCAACCTTTTAGCAAACACAAACAATTCTAACGAACTGCTTACGCATAGACACGCGATATCATGTAGATGATGGTTTTTATAGATCGTAGTAATTTGATAACTACTGGCGCCCATTTACCACATAATACTTTTATGAACTATTTCCAATAGGTAATAAATACCGGAATTTTACGAACCTGACAATAAATTTATCGAGAAGTACCTTCCCGATATTGGGGGGCCTATTCGGCTGCATTACAGTATGGTACATAATTTCACGAACTGTTTTAACACACGTGAAAAATTACAATAAAACTACTTTTACGGATTTTAACATGTATGGATGGTCAGTCCACCCGTGACCATAGTTGCTGTAAAGCTTCTGAAACGTCGGGCTAGATAAATAATTAAATAAACCGCGATAAAATCCGTAAAAGTAGTTTTATTGTAATGACTAACAGTCGCGTAAACTTAAGTCTTCAACACGTGGAACATTTTTGGGTAGATAAATCAAAGCAGAAAGCTTTAGTTTTTCCGACAATTGATACAATTATATCTTCAAGCACAAACCACACACTCCTAACACACACACGTGTGCGTGTGTTAGGAGACAACACTATATGTATTATATGTATATGTGTTAGGAGCAAGCGTTGTAAATTAAAGAAATGTGTAAATAAAACCATCATTAGAGCTAGAGGTATCTCCTCCAATGTGCTAGCCAATTTCAGCTGTAATGTTGACTCTTATTGAATTTCCTGGGCAAAAACTCAGCTTTTTTCAGTCAGCTAATGTCATTGCTGAATTGTTGCTGAATCGGACTAGAACGACTAGAGTGGTCCCTCTTGCTCAGATATGCATCTCATGCTGATGCATGTCACTCTGACATGAAGTGACAGCCATTTCGAGTGCTGTATAGTCCTGAGACCCATTGGGAAAAGAAGAGCGACACATTTGAATATACTAATCGTGCGTCGGTAGTAACTTAAGTGTCGCGGCTTATCCTTATATAAAAAATGCTGGATAAAAGTAGACTTCGTTATTAAATAGTGCTAGATGACTGCCTTGTGGTCTTGCAATGTGTTGAACCATAGGTCGTGACGGTTGTAGTCCGGGTAAGACCAAAAATATTTGTGGAGTATTTAATTTATTTACAACTGTTCGGTGTCTACGTCGGAGATGTTACACCTGCCTGGGAGCGGTAATGGAGCCTGCATCTGATTTGTTGGAGATGTTACACCTGCCTGGGAGCGGTAATGGAGCATGCATCTGATTTGTTGGAGATGTTACACCTGCCTGGGAGCGTTAATGGAGCATGCATCTGATTTGTTGGAGATGTTACACCTGCCTGGGAGCGGTAATGGAGCATGCGTCTGATTTGTTGGAGATGTTAC
>JAFELO010000461.1:391567-461328 GCA_017140195.1 Eumaeus atala
ATCTAATTTGTGGGAGATGTTACACCTGCCTGGGAGCGGTAATGGAGCATGCATCTGATTTGTTGGAGATGTTACACCTGCCTGGGAGCGGAAATGGAGCATGCATCTGATTTGTTGGAGATGTTACACCTGCCTGGGAGCGGTAATGGAACATGTATCTGATTTGTTGGAGATGTTACACCTGCCTGGGAGCGGTAATGGAGCATGCATCTGATTTGTCTGTTGAAATTGTCTGAATGTTAGGATTGTGGTAGTTGGCGCTCCCTCTATTCCCTCTACCTACCCCATTGAGGAGCTGGCATGAAGATGTGTTATTATTACCTTATCAATCTGTCGTCTTATTAGTGTAGGGGGAATTGAGAGTGCACTTGTGCCACATCGCAAAAAAAGCTTCTATCAATGAACACCTATCTCTATAATACAAATAAAGTTTAATCCCGAGCCACTATCTAATAATAATAAGTGAGAATGCATTCAGAACTTTTGTTTTAAGGAGAAATGAGCTGTTGCAGGTATTAATTAACGTGCTTCTGTTGCAGCCGGGTTAAAAGTAAGAACAAAGGGATATTATAAAATACAATATATACAACAATTGTGTTTTTTTAACTAAACTAATGATAGTACAAGGACACTATTTGTATTTACTGGGCGACGGGAGAGAATCTACTGAGGTCACCATGATTGAACCGACTACCTAGCATGGTACCCGAGGAGGTATCTACAATAAAAAATAGGACACCATTTGTAATGCACCTCTTCGCACTACAAGCCCTTTTTTGTTGACGTGGGGAAAAGCATTTACGCGCCCTCACTGGCCCTGGGTGGGGTCCAGTGGTGTGTGGCACTCGCAGCACATTGAAGTGCCAAATACCCACAGAAACCACAGCTAGTGCCATCAGTGTTGCCCTTGGTGAGATGCCCTGGAACAACAAATCATCAGGGCACCTCGACGGCTAGTCGGTCCTCTATGGGACCGACTTCATTTCCACAAATGTGATAGTCCCGCACTACAAGACAATCCCACCTACCTTTGGACAGTGTAGTGTGGTGAGGTTTCCATCCTCGTCCCAAGGGACGGATCAGGTCCGTGCGCAAATGTGCCGCCAACTTTTGCTCTTTTGTCGCCGCTTCTTATAAGAGGGGTACACCGTGCGGCTCTTCCTACTGCTATTTAGTCCCCTCGTCTTATAAGAGGGGTATAAAGACCACCCGCCTCCTCTGTTCAATTGGCTTTGCCCAAGCTGTCTAGGTTCTACCCAGACTACAGAGCCCCACGGCCAGGACAGGGCTTGAAGCATGGTGGTATTTGTTCAGTATAATATAACATATGATAAGGGTTAGCATATGAATAGGCCACAGGGAACTAAAAATGAAAATCTGAAAACAAGACCAGACCAGAAAATTAACAAGAATCTTAAAACTTGGCATAAAATATTTTTCTTGAGGTAGAAATAGGAAGGGGGAGATGGCTATAACGCGTGACGCGCCTATTATGTGATTTTATCTGTGAAAAATCTATCGCAACTTTATAAGAATAATAATAATGATTTTTGAAACTATATATATATATATATATATATATATAGTAATCTTCCTCATCTGTTCTATTTCAACTTATATTTTTAAGTCCTAGTATAAAATGCAATAATATAAGAGGTTTTTCTTAAAGTCGATCTAGAAAGTAGATCTTTTGCCCCAGAGTCGTTTTACTCTGAGACCGCAAAGTATTGTCCACTGGAATATTTTAAAACGTGGAATGAAATGCTGCCACAGCGTGGATTTTTTTCCTTTTCTTTTCAACGATAAATGCTTGAAGCGATGCTGACATTGTGACGAGCTTTAAGTGGCATTGCAATATGAAAATGGAAGTACCAAAGTAATTTATTAATTTATTATTGGCAATTTTATTTATAATTTTTAGCCACAGCGCTACAGTTAAAAGCGAATAAATACCTGTTTTAGGGAATCTTCACTCTCAATCCCTCACAAACGTGACCTACGTTTGGAAGTCAGGTCGCGCGAGGCACTAATTCTGAATAATTCTCACCTGTTGCATGCTGACGTTCCCTTCGTCGATGTCGAATGGTGGCCGTACGGAACAGAGGGTCCGGCCCATACACGCGTATGAAAGGATGGTTATTGAACCTGCAACCAACGATGAATCTGTCAGTTCGTATATATTCTGATTAGAATAACCGTTGCAATAATTTGACATAAAATTGATAAACAATACATCATAAAATATGTTATAGCTAGTGACCGCGCCGGAATAACAAATTACAAAATTCTATACTAAAACTATCAAGAATCACGCCATGAAATTTCGTTCAGTAGATTTTGAAAAAAAAAACATAGAGACAGACACATTATGAGGACTTTTTTAAATAAAAAGTATCATAGATCCGACCTGGTTAGACCTACTTTAGTTACCAAGTTATTAACAAATTATACTCTAAAACCTTCCTCGGGAGTCGTTCTATCCACCGTACCGTGAATAAAGACGGCATGACGATCCGTTGACTACATTTTGAGCAAAACGATAACAGCCCTTCGTAACTTTGTTTTATATGTAAGAAATAAGATAGATGGATGTACCTAGTCGCACTCGCGTTATAAGGACGACGACATTTAATACTCTGAAATCTATCAATCCGTTTTACTTTTTCAACGAATCTCCTTCTGACGCAGTAGGATAAAAATAAATGAACGTGCCGAACACCATTCTCACTAATTTAGTGTCCGCAACAACTCGACAATGTTAAATTTGTTGTCGAATGGCGTCGTGTTTCAAATGTAATGAGCACGGCCTTCACCCTTGAGGTAGAAATCCGCACACGACGCTATGATCAAAAACAGAAATGCAAATTATGAATCTCGATTGAAGCGACACCACAGAACATCAATTAAAAACAAATTAGTTTCATTTCACGTCAACTAACAAATATACGAATCCGACGCAGAGGCTGCAAAGACATATACTTCGCTATAGAGACCGCACGATCGCCCTTAGCAAAAACAGAGCCTCGGTCAGCAGGATTAGGCAAGTCCGTAACGCCGTTCAAATGGCTATCATAGCCAGAGTTAACACTATTCCCTGGGCACTAGGCAAAGCAGAGCTAGTCGCATCATGATCCCAATAACCCTCTGCGGCACATACATACCCGAGTAAACTCTGTGAAGTATGTCGGAATCACTGTTGATCGTGCTCTCACATTAAATAGCACATCTTACATAAGCTTTATTACCTAATAAATACTAAAAGTAAGATGTCTCTTAGAAACAACGTTGTACGCTATACAAAGTCTGTGTCCACCCGATACTGTCATATTCCAGAGTTGTATCCACTCACGCTAGACCCTCTCACATAGATAATTACATAAAATTCCGAATCGCCTACTGCGATTGGCCACAGGCTCTCCGTGGTACGTACGCAATCTCGAAGTACACAAGGGCTTAGAATTGCCTTATGATCAGATGCCCCGTCACCCCAACCCGCTCGTTATAAAAGCAGTACACTATGATGCAAACTGCGTGACTATCATCGGTCATCGTCTCTGGCACGCTCCGTAGGACGAATACGACCACAACACGACTACTGCAAAACACTTTGAGCAAAGACGCTTTCTGGCACGACACCGTATATCTGGTGTAGGAACACGCAGACATCCCCAGGTGAAACATACGCTACAACCCAGACACTCGCCAAGTAAGACAACAGTACACACGTTCGACTAAGAATAGTTCGAACGGCGCCTTCAGAGCAGGGACTAATTCCAATACGATTTGCGACCGTTTAGCTCAAATAATAGCGCAGCACCGGTTAGGTATTCCGAGACTGCAGAAGGTCGTTGCAGTGCGGTCGATCCGGGGGTACCGTACGGTATCGTGGGCTGCAGCGACAGCCCTAGCTGGCGATCCCCCGTGAGAACTCGTGGCGGAGGTTCTTGCCGAGAGCTGCTCCTATATCTCGGATAGGAGACGAGATCCTACGTATTCGCCGGTTGGGGCATGTGGCGTTAATGCAGAGGTGGGGGGATAACCTGGTGCGGCAGCCGTACGATAGAGAGATAACGGCTGCTTTGCGCCCGGTCCTCGAGCGGTGGATACGCCGTAGGCGCAAACCCCTCACCTACCGTCTGACGCAGGTGCTCACCGGGCATGGTTCCTATCAGTCAATGGCTTCCTTCTGCGAGACCGTCATGTCCCAGAAGAAGACGGCGACAGGAGAGAGAGGAGGCTGCCGACGCGGCCTCCCCCGCCGACCACGAATGGGAGTACGAAAAGGGACACGGCGAAAAACATGGCCAAAGACACGGCGTCGTGGGGACTGTCATAGAGTAGCCGGACAGTCTCCGAGGAGTTGAAGTCTGGCCTTTTCGCCGAGGGCAGAATGTCGCAGGAGGGGTCCTCTTGCAAGCAGATCCGGGACCCTCCACTAATAGCGGCTGAAGGCTCCCGTAAGGTCTTAGTTGGTATTGCTACCCAATGGCCTAGTCCAACATAGGTCTGGTGGTCTACCCGGGCTCCCAGGTTTCATGCGTAAATGCATTCATTCCCTTTCGTCACCAAAAAAAAATTCCAAGACTACCGCGCGCGAGTTCTTTCACCCGTCTATGGGTGAAGGGGGACACGGAACTCGCTGTCATTATGCTCTCCATGAGCGAAACGTTAATACCAGCGCCGAGGTCTTTTTGGCTATCGCATACGAGCTTCCCCAGACGTCAGATTCGGGGGTGGAGGGACCTCTCGGTCGCTCTGGCCATGATAATAATAGTTAAGTCAGCTGTTACAAACACCTCCCCTCTCACTCTTTTGACTCCAAACCTGGTCTCGTCGCCAGACGAGCACTCATAGCAATACGATGAAGCTTTATTGGGCTTCCCTTCGCTTCTATAACATAGGTTCAAGTCCGGAAAAAAAGGACAAATTCACGCACAACGCACATCTTAACATCAGTTACCTAGTGAGGCTTAATCTAAAAGGAAATAAATTATTAATTTCTTTTAATTTAAGCGTAATTTATGACATTATATTTAATAATAGAGCTTGGTGAACCCTCGCCTGCTTAAGACGTTAATGTTATATGAAAGAAGTATAAATTCGAATATTAAATATATAATAATCTACCATAAAATTTTGAAAAGGAAAGGAAATCGATATGGAAACATACGAAATGCTTTTGCTTTTGATACCACCGTAAATGAAGGGTGAAAGCATCCAGGAAACATCTGGAATGAAGAATGTTTACTGCAGGTAATGTTTCTAGGAAATGCCTGCAAACGACAATAATAGTTTATAATAACGACTTTTATATACTATAATACGAGCATCCAGAGTCTTTTCGTGACCACCGATGTCCACAAGCCTCCATGATGTCCTCTACCGAGACCCTGGCACAGTGCACGAACACACACACCGAATGTACAGTATAGCTTACATGTTCTTTAGCCTCTACACTATGATTTTAAAGCTGAAGAGTTTGTTTGGCCTAAACTTGAGAAGCAATGGTCAGGTTAAAAAATATTTCAGTTTGAATCGAATCCATTTATCTAGGAAGGTCGCGGTTAGGATTCCTCTGGTGTAACATCAGAGATATCCGTCTATGGGCGTTGGTGGTCACCTACAAGTGGCCCAACTGCTCCTTTACCTTCTATGCTATCGAAAAAATACTTAGTCTCTACACTATCACGCTAAAATGTGGAAGCAATTGCGGGGCGCCCAGTGATTCATTCATAGTTTTGCAATTGTTCAATCGTCGATCATCAAATAATGGACGTAATACTATCACTTTCTCTATGATCAACCAACTGTCGGACAGTAGCCGGATCGGGTGCATGCAGCAGATGAGCAGCTGGGGATCACGCTGGTATATGAGAGGGAATAGTGGACAATATCGTGAATATGTGCGCAACCTCTAGTCCCTAAACAAATGGCCGCCGTAGGCTAAATGCGATTAAGAGAACATCATCATACATAAAAACTGATGATTATGATAGTTCAGATACTGTAGGCGTCCACAATCATTAATATCATCAACGCGAAGGGCTTTGTTATCAAAAAATTACATTAAGATTTTTATAAGTTTAACAATGGCGAGTAAATCTCATTTATCAATTTGCAACACATTATATTTGGATAATGAAGTTTTAAGCTTATTTATTGTTAGTTAGTCGAGTTTGAGTTTTTGCAACGAATTACTTTACTAACGCGTTTGCTTTTAGTCTACCAAAATGTATGGAGTTTTGTCATCGCCTCTAGCGGACAGTTCAACCAATAACACTGCGAGGTTTCATTTATCGTCTACACTAACTTTTTCGTCAAGGTTAAATGTAACGATACGTTTGAGTTAACACTATGCTTTGACATAAATGGGAGTGGCAGTTGCTATTTTATAGTTAGCTAATAAAACATACTCTAACGCTTAGTAGTAGAGTTACTCACTTCAAATTTGAGCAGTGAAGCAAGAATGAAAAGAATTTTAGCTAATAGTTTATTATTTCTAATAAACTAAGAAAGTGTTTTACAACATGGTGGTATGGAGCCGAGTAGAATTACTTTCCTTGGAGGGACGATACGAGATTTCTTCAAAGCACTTGAGGATTTAAATAAGTCTGAATTTAGAATTATACCTTACATAAAGTAACTTCGTACACAAAATGACACATTTAAAACTTCACTTTCTGTTTCATAAGGTACATAAACATTCCAAATTGTTGTAGCTCGTTTCCGTCGTTTTTGACGGTTACCGAAATTTTTATAGTCATAATCATGTTCAGCCAAATGTTGAAACGTTTCGGATACGAGACTCGGTCGGATCGTACAAATGTGGACCCGAGACTTGTTCATTCTCTTATTGTTTCGGATACGAGACTCGGTCGGATCGAACAAATGTGGACCCGAGACTTGTTCATTCTCTTATTGTTTAATTTCACATATTGGACCTGTATAATGATCACTTGTGCTTCTCTTAGCGGCTAAGTTTAAATTGAAGGTTCGCAACGAGACCATGTCAGATAAGATACCCACAATAATAATAGTCCCCCGTGCCTCCGAGGGCACATTAACTGGTTCTGCGCCTTATTTCACTCCAGTCGTCATTCGTGAGGAAATTGAAAGTGCACCTATATCAATACCTGTGCAATATAATGTTATATATATAATATTATATTGCACAGGTGTCTTTTTTCCACGTTATCCCTCCTACAGCCTGAACGTCGTAAGATATATAACGCGAGTACCAATAGGTGAATGAGACAGCTGTAATATTAACTAGTCTTTCTACCTTTCACCTGGCAGTCGTGTTTTTTGTTTTCCATTTTTTAAATGTTTTATACGTATCTTTTTATGATGATAACTCATTAACGCGCCTTCACTGACCCTGGGTGGGGTCCAGCAGTCTGTGGGACTCGCAACACATCAATGCGCCCACAAAAACCACTGCGAGTGCCATCAGTGCCGCCTCTGGTGAGGCGCCCCGGAAATCATCAGGGCACCTCGACGGCTACTAACACCTAAGGGACCGACCCGACCTCCACGGATGGGGTTGCCCGCACCACAGAAGAACCCCACCAACTTTGGGACTGTGCAATGGGGTGAGGTGCCCATCCTCGCCCCTTGTCTCATGCGCAAAAACGCCGCCTGTTTTTCTCTTTTGTCCCCTCTTCGTATAGGAGTTACAAAGAGCGGATCATCCTCCTGCTCGTTCGTCGCCTCCTCCTATGAGAGGGGTACAGAGGGCACCCGCCTCCTCGATTTAATTGGCTTCACAGAAGGCGTCCGGATTCACCCCTATACTGAGCCCCACCGCCTCGATAAGTCTTGAACCGTGGTGGGGACACATTTTATCCTTATTCAATGCTCACTGTTGTCACTTTGAAGGTTTGAAACTTTTATCACAAAGTTTTATAATACGACTTCTAAGAATAAGCAATTAAACACTAACTCACCAGGTATTGCGTAGACCAGTGTGAAACTCAATATGCCGAAATGCTTTTTGGATTCTGCTTTCGGCCATTCTTCCGTGCAAAAGTGAATGATTTTTGTTTCTATCTGCAAAAAAAAAGATATCGCTATAAATACTTTTTATAAATTCCTGTGTTTCATATTCACATATAATTTTTCATTCTTTTTATTATCTTGAATGTAGACCATGTATTTTTTCCTCACTCCGTCCCCAAATGGTCTATCCGGAATTTCATGAACCGCACAAAACGCAACAATGAAGACAACTTCAAGCTGGATTCACGTGAGCGGGAAGTGAGAATTACCTACGGCCACGTGGACTCGGTTCGGCTTTTACTTAAGGCTTCCTGAAACGTTCATCATGAACATTGACGACCGCAGTGCGCAGTGGCACCGTCAGGGGTGTGCCGCGCGAGCTCCGCCACAGATCACGGGTAGGAATCTCGGCCAGCTATTAACAACTATTAAAAATATATAACACGTATACACGTGTAACGCGTGTAACGCGGTGTGATAAGTCCACGGATTATATAACACCACTGATATTTTGAATCGACATCAGCCTTGTGTTTATTGCATTTGGGAGGTAAATTTTATTCTCTGTAATTGATATTGTGAGAGGCCTATGTCCAGCAGAGGACCGAGAGGGGCTGATAATGATATGATGATGATAAGCTCCTAGGCCGGTCCCATTTCATTATATAATTGGTTCCACGAATTAAATCTATTGTTATATTGTATTGCGTGTTTTGTCTGTTGAATCGAGAAATATGATAGCAGGAGCAAATATAAAATGACGCAAACAAGTTCTTTTGCCGACTTTTTTCAGCCGACTGCGTCATAAGAAGGGTAATTTTACATTACGTGTATGTTATAGTAAGGTAGATTTCAATGACTCTCGCTTAGGCGCGACGGCTGGACGGAGCAGGCGTCGTAAGATTCATCACGATAACACATTACACGGCATTAACATGTAGGTATCTATTAACATATATCAAAGAGCCTACGGTAATCCGTAATTATTTCTAATCTAATGTTTTTTTCTATTCTCTTTCTCCTATGCTACGGAATTGGGCCGGCAAGACCGGGGAAGCACCTCTCGCTCACTTGATACCGGCGTAAAGTGACAGCGTCGCTGTCGCGTTTCGCACGGTTTGTGAGTAGCCGGAGGCTCATTGAGGGGTGCGTCGGTACTTATGCTATAAAAAATATTTCGTGTCTAGTTTTTTGATGAATTATTGTTAAATAGCGACGAACCGAATATACATGACACACCATCATTTGGACGATTTACTCTCGTTCATATGACGGTTGCTCATTTGATTTTCTGTTACAAGTGATCATTATACAAGTTCGACGTGTAGCTCATGCTACTAGTATTATAGATACTTATATTAAAAATATATGGATATTTTAACAGGTCAAATTTGTAGCCGTATTTACCAACGAAAGTATACGAAAGACTGTAAATCTGGGAGAAGTGAAAGAGATCGTATTCAGTGGTAACTTTTATACACAGAATTTTAATTACAGAATATTTTTAAATCAAGAGCAAGTTGTTAGGAGTAAGGACTTTTGGAAGTTTCTTGGACAAAAATAAATATTAACGTAACGTTATTTGAACCCAAGGCGCTCTGCAAAGACGGGATAGAAGGTGAGGCGGCGCGGCGCTTGCGTCTTTAAACATTACTTTCAAAAGTCACGACAACACAATGAAAACTTGAATATTTATGTAAAGTAATGTATCAAGTTATGTTAACAGTTGACATTACAGATCACTAGCATCACCCCGTGATTTTACCCGTTTCTCCGGTCCTACTGGTCGTAGCATCACAGTATAAAGCCCATAGCCTTCCCTGATAAATGAACTTCTCAACACAAATTCAATTCGGGCCAGCAGTTCCCGAGATTAGCGTGTTGCAATAAAAAAAAAACTCTTCAGCTTTATGTTATTAGTATAGGAGTATATATAACATACGCTATATTAAGTCACGTTAGCTGTCAACTAGCTCATTGGGGGGAGACGGAAAGAAGGGCAACGAATCGGCATTGTAAATATGTGGATGTTTATAGGCGTCGATAGTCGTACAAGGTTCTGATTGTTAGTTTGCTGCTATACTATAAAATGAACTGTTAAGAGCTTGCTACTATTTTAAAAATAATTCTATATACACTATACAATTTATGGAAATTAATAATACACGATTGTATTTTGAATCACTTTTGTTTGCACAATCTATATTGTGCACTAATCTGCATTATGTAAAGTTTACTGACAAGAGTCAGTCTAGTAGTCATGATTAATACGGCCTATTTCTTTATATTTTATGATGAAATCACAATTCTGTGTTAAAAGTATGAGTTCAATAAATTGGTACTTTATTTATAGACTATTCTATAGTTACTCTTTGGGTATGTACACATATACAAATTTAAGAATTTTGATCTTGCATACAGCATGCCTTATTTATATGAAGTCGTGCGAACCGTATTGTCAAATTTTATTGAACAAATGAATTGTAACGATCTTCATGTCAAATGTCAGCAGTGTTCTGGCAATATCTGCTCATGTCACGTATTCTTTTGCATAAAAAAATATTGAATCGATCCTCTTGCGCGCGTCATTTACAAACATCTGACCATTCCGATAACGTTCACATAAAACATTTCCACTAAAGTAATTCCGAATGAAAACGATTAACTGATTCAGATGTTTTTTTACCTTGTTCTTGTTTTAATATTTGTACATACGTAACGTGTAAATATTAACCTGACTGCGACAGAAGAAGAAGTAGGAGAGTATGTAAGCCCGTAGATTTCTATGTTCTTCACAAAATGTTGAATGGCTTAACAGATTTTAACGTATAAGCTATCGTTTCATCAGCAGCTGTCACCTTTGATGCAATGTGATGCGGGCGAGAGATACCTCGCCGTACCATCTCAATTTGGCTGTCATTCAGTATCGAACTACCACTTACTGAAATCAAAAAATATACCTAAATTGTCAGGGGGGGGGGGGTGTTTCGGGCATCATTTTTCGAGGAATCGGAGACGTTGCATGGGAGGAAGTAGTGTCATGTACCATGCGTGGCCCTGAAATTAGGTGAAATGAGATGAAATGAAACTGTTTTTATCCAAAATAGAATTATAAAAATTACTTTTTGAACGTCACTAAAAAAGCACTAACACTGGTTCAACCCTAACCCTGTCCTGAGAAGAGCTGGCGAAAGAAACTAGATGGGTCTGTCATCAATTATATCAATTAACTCAGTGACAACAAGTGATTTTTGAAATAGGTGGTACCATGCAGCATAGAAGGAGGTTGTGCCATGCATGGTGCATGACAGTACGTCCTCCTATATCGGAAAGACCGGGGGGTGCCACTCACTCACTTGATACCGGCGTAATATGACGGCGTCTCTGTGGCATTTAGTGTGGATTGTAAGTGGCTGGTGGCCCATTGGGGGGTATGATAGGAGGGCAACGCGTTTGCATAGCAATCATGCGAATGTGTCCACCATGGTCGTCGGTAGTCATCAAAAGTCTCTGATTTCTCGTTTGCCCCCTTATGCTATAAAAGAAGAATAAACAGTCAGTATACTGTTTTCTGTAAATTTATCCCTAAGTTATGCTCGCTTCTGCAGAACAAAGATATTGCACATGTCAGCAGCGTTTCCCCACAACAGTATGTCATATGACATAATGCCGTGAAAATAACTAAAATAAGCAAATGTTGCTGTATCTTCTCTGTATATTAAATTTGTCAGATTTTTCTTACTGCGAATGCTGGTGAACAAACTCTATTCGCAAGGTTTGTGATATGGGGACACCACTGCAGTCCAGAGTCTAGTGTTATTCCAAGAAAAATTAGTTCCAATGTCTCACCACTTAAAAGTACATTGGTTGAAGCTTTTTTTTGTTGAGGCGCGGAAACGCATTTACGCGCATTCACTGGCCTTGGGTTGGTTCCATTGGTATGTGGGACTCGCGGCACATAACACCACAGAAATCACCGCGAGTGCAATCCCCTCTTCTTATAAGAAGGGTGCAAAGATCGCCCTTTGTTAAATTTAGCTTCGCCTGGGTTCACCCCAAGCTACTAAGCCCCACCGCCACGGCAAGGCTAGAACCATGGGGACATTGGTTGGAACTTGCTTAACATTAGGTAATGTAAATTTAACGCATTTAGTGCTTTTTCTATTCAGTAATAATTTATTAATGTTACACCAATGTAGCATATTTGAGAGAGAGACATTTACCTCGTCACAATTAGTTTTAGTTACTTATCATTAATAATAAAAGACGTATCATCAGCAAATAGAACTATCTCTTGAGTATCTTTAATGCGATATGGCAGGTCATTTATATATGTTTGAAAAATAAACGCCCCCGTAAGTGACTCTTATAGGCCCCCCTTTCTATTCATTATGGTGTTATTTCCTGAATAATGTTTTTGCTGTACATAGTTCAATGCTTTGGAGAGGTCGCAAAGGACAGCTATCGTATCCTACGTCTCCTCCCATGCCTCAAAATAGAACCTATTAAACTGATACTAGGATTTTTAGTAGAGCGTACTTTAGTAAACCCGAATTATTTGTCGTGCAATAAATTATAAGAATTAAAATAGCATTGTAAATGATTTCAGTATATATATATATTCAGATATATATATATATATATATATATATATATATATCATATATATATCATATATATATCATATATATATATATACGTGGAAAATTCGAAGGACTACTTATGCTACATTAAGAAAGAAATACCCGACACGACAAAGATAAATAAAGTGCAATGACATAATGACGTCAACTGTCAACTTAAAAACTTTTAAAGATATACCCTATAAAACAGTGGTATTCCTCATACATAACATCTTAAAAGTTAAAATAATATATCGAGGCTCTGTTTTATGAAACTGGATGTGAACATCACATTTCTTTACATAGCCTTTAATTAATTATTTTGTAGTTGAAAGAGAAAAAGAGATTTTTTCTGCTGACATTTAAAAATTCACAAATATTGTCGCAACTAACTAATTTATCTTTTGTAGAAAGATGAAAATCAAAGCAGCGACTTTTGACTCGTCCAGTTTGTCTTTACTTTATTTTTGGAATTTTTATTTTTATTTATTATATGTAGAGATTTAGCCACAAAACAAAGTTGTATAAATATCTTTGAATATGTTTCCACATAATGTTTAAAGCATTCGCTATGATTAGTCTTATCACTAGAAAGCTCATATAGTCATTGCTTGCTTTTATAAATCCTAACTTTCTAAATCAAACTACATTAGAAATGGAAATAGAATCATGATTAGTGAATATTGTTTATCTCACTTCTAAATCTCTCAATGCATTTTGAACTTATTCTTACTGTTACGGCGGGCTTCTATAAAGCCCTTAAAAACACAAAAACACATTTTATTTAAATACAAGACTTTATTAATGAACTTAGAAAGAACTAGTAGGATTGAATTAGAAATCGTAACTGGCTGTCCGACGCAGCGGCAGTCCTACATAAGGAGCTCGGATGAGCTGACTCGACTGTAAGCCGTGCCTGCGTCATCCCTAACATATACTAACAAGGGGTATAACAGGGGCGTGTATTTATTTTCCTACAAACTTCGTTTCTATTATAAATATAGTCATCATCCGGCCAGAGATCAGCAGACTTATAATCTTTTCTAAAGGAGGTACTTTACTGAAAACATTATCTGTGCATGTAGCAGAAGTTTCGCTAATTCTAGTTGTCTCAATGGATTAATTGGTTGGTTTATGTGTTTTAAACGAAGAGCAGAATCTAACAATGATGGAAGTATTGTCTAATGAATTTTCATTAGGATCACCACAAATTATTAAATGTTTGTTAGATACACACAATTTAGTTAACTGTTTATCCATAACTTATTCAAATAAGTCATATAGCCCTTTCGGAGTCAATAAATGCACCACCACCGCAAAAGACAAATATTCGTAACAGGCTACCTCAATTGTATGCTAAATGAGGAGGCGCACAATATCTTTGCGTGCTTTGAATTGAAATTTGTTATTTATAATAATTAATTAACCCACTCGTATGACTTTCGCACTATCAGATGAACTTACAATCCGCTAATTGCTTAAGTTAAACATATGTTCATAATTCTTTAACCAATGCTTGGTAACACAAATTATATCTTTATCTTAGTTCTTTAAAAATAAATCAATTTCTAATTCATTACCGTACCCATTTACTGTACGGGATTTATTATTATTTTTCTATACATTTTTAACACGTACGTTATCTTTACATGCTACACATGTGCCGCAGACTAACTTTGGTGCCCTTAATCAAATTTAAATAATAATAATTTGGAACATATTCCTAGTTATTGATATTGTCACTATACTGGTCAAAAACACCAGTAGTCTGCGTCTCCAAACACTTGGCTGTGCCTAAAAATAATAAAGAGTGTAGGAAACTTGGTATTTGTCTCTTAGAATGAAAAGGTGGAATGTCAATTTTGTTATTATATGTACTTTAATATGTCAATTATATCCATTTTTTATCATTTTTTTTCAATAATATACAATTACTTCTAATTTTAATTTCCTTTGGCAAATTGTTTACATATATATGAACAAAATCATCTTTTTAATATAATTTGCGCAACATTTAAAATTGTGTTAATTACTTGATCGTAATCAGCCCCTGGCATATAAAGTGAGTGAGATAAAATGATTCGAGAGCGCATTTTGTGAATAACCACACGGCTGTGCCCTCCTGAATCATTTTAGATAATGAATGTAGAATTCGGTAGTAACTTCGGATTCGATTAATACGCATCGCGATGACCCGTTCCAGTATTTTACCAACTTCGTCTAGAAGGTAGAGTGGTAGTAACATAAAAAATCCGCATACAACACTAAAAAGTTTAGAATAATCACATTAAGATCATCAAAATAGTAAAAAAAATATTGAAGTAAGTCAAAGATAGGACCCCGCCTTTAAAGGGGTAAAAAAATAGAGCAAAATCCACATGACATAGTGTATATAGCCCATAGATACACCTGTAGCAATGTTCGTGACGTTATACTAAAATTTATAGTCAATCAAGTACCCGGAATAAAGTTTAGCAAAAGGGTTAGCGTTAGCTTAAGACAGGAACAGACTTGCATTAACCCGAGTGTTCCCTAAGATTACCTTAAGGATACCATCATCAACCCACTATGAGGGGTTTAGTAGCAGAAACCAGACACCTTGGGCGGAGCCAATTGAACTGAGGAGGCTGATCTTTGTACCCCTTTTATAAGAAGAGGGAACTAAACCACAACCACTTAAGGCCAGTGAAGTGGTGGAAAAACGCATTTACGTGCGTAATGCGTTTTCCCATGTCACCAAAAAAAGGATTCCATCATCATATCGTGACTTAGTAAAAATGGAAATAATTTCATAACCAAACAAAAATAATCATCAAAATTGGATCAGCCAGTAAAATTTTCTAAGATAACAGATGTAAAAAAATGAAAACCCAGCGACGATTTTATCAATAAATCATATTGCTTGCTGCTGCTGATAATGGTGACAAAGAAGTGGCGACAGTCTAAATGAGTGGTGGGCCAAGCATGTGGCGTATTGACATGCTTGGCCCACCACTCATTTAAATGTTACTTTAGACGTTTAATAAGATCACTAACCGAAATAGTTTTGTTCTCCTTAGGTATGACTGGTATTGACTCCTTCGTCACAATAGTGACCACGATGAGAGGTATGAAGATGAGCAGCGCTGCTAGCCAGAGCAGAGCTATGAGCATCATGGCCTGCCTCCGCCCAGGAGGCCTGAGCCTCGGCTCGGGGGCTATGGACAGCCAACGATCCACTGACATCGTCGTGAGAGTGAACACGCTGGCCGCGACTGCAACACCTGGGGAGATGAACTCCTTGTTTATCATTATACTTTATAAAGTCATTCGATTTAATAACCAATATTTTTGTTATAATTCAAACACCTTTCGTAAATTCCTAATATTCTCATCATGGTCAACTATCAGCTCCTATCGGTCCCCTGCTGGACATAGGCTTCTTTCAATGAAGCCAAGACTACCGATCATCTGCTACTCGCATCCATCCCGGACCGGCCACTACACGGAGATTATCTTTCCACCTGGTGAACGGTCGACCAACACTTCGTTTTCCTAAACGCGGCCTCCACTCCAGAACCTGAGTGAGTGATCTGAGTGTGTGGCCAGCCCATTCAGCGAGCTTATTCGCCACGTGATATCGGATACCTTAGTTCTCTGCCTTATGACTTCATTACGAATTCGGTCGGACAGAGAAACACCCAACATAGTACGTTCAATAACCCATTGAGCTACCGCAAACGTCCTTATATTTAGAAAAATAAATTACAAATAATACTGTCGTTTATATGTATATATATTTGAAAGCTAAGCCTGCCGTAAAAAAGTTTAGAACGGACATTGTAATTTTTAAATTAAATAAATTTATAATAAAAAGTATTATTTATTCGTGCAAGTGATATTTGGTTGGGGTGCCGTTCCGTATCATTTCCGTCTTTGGTGAGGTGCCCCGGAACAACAAATCATCAGGGCACCTCGACGGCTAGTCAGCCTCCTAAGGGACCGACGCGTCCCGCACCACGGGACAACCCCACCAACTTTAAGACAGTGCAATGGGGTGAGTTTCCCATCCTCCCCCTTGCCCCGTGCGCCTAACGCCGTCTCTTTTTGGAGGACTGCAACTGAAGGGAACTGCAATGGTAGAGTAGCAATAATTTCACGACGGTTTCTGTAGTCCAATATAAACCACAGTGTCCTGAATCAGGATCTACTGATTCAGTCAATGACGCAATCCACTATATAACAGATATAGCGGTGGTATCGGAGCCGTACCATGTTTTCCACGTAGTGATTGGATATGCGTTGAAGGCTCTTCGACAGCATTGGTGATTAGTGGAAGGGGTCGTAAATCCTGCCGAAATATTTAAGGGTCGTGGGTTTATTCATGCTATCGGATCATTCCCAGTGCTTGTTGCTGACGATTTCTATGCAAGTTCTATATAATGGGCGATCTTCAGCAACGACCGTGATAGATTCTGTATTGGATGAGTGGTTCGTAGCTTTAGAATTAGTTCTGGTCTATCGAGGTTCTTTAAATACTTGCGTTAGAACTCACTAGGTTGTATGTAGTGTGTATGATGAGGCGTCGAACACCGAAGAAGGAGGACGATAGACCAGACTTCCATGGCTGAGCTTTATAATCGAATATCACGTAGCACGTTGTAATCTTCATCAGCGTACAGGCCGATCGTCCTTCCAGAGGAAATTGGTAAAATACTGGAAAGGGTCATCGCGATGCGTATTTATCATATCTGTCGGGCCCGACCTGAGTGCCAATCAGTATGGGTTTCGCGCTGGTCGCTCCACCATGGTACGTCTGGGCGCTATTGCTGAGGACGAGATATTTCAGAAGTATAATCGCTGATTACTTATCGATGCGTAGTGTGTGCTACCCAACGCAAGATGAAGGATGACATTTAGAATGGTGGTATGCGGAGTTCCACATGGGTCTCCATTAGGCCCGCTCCTGTGGAGCATAGGATACAATTGGTTATTGTGTGGATACAACTTGCCTGGTATAAACATTATTTAACACGCGTTGCTCCACGCCACCGCACCTGTTGCACAGAATGTGTGCTCAATTCGGATCTTGGTTTACGCATGGCCCAAGGAAAATCCGTGTCTATTTTTTTTCATCGGCCTCAAAATTCGCCTCCTCAAGAGATGGCAGCCGTGGTTGGAGGCACGAGAATCGAATTATGAAGAACGATGAAGTACATGGGCCTTGACCTCTACGTGACGTAATATATATGAAATTAATGTATATAATACAATCAAATGCTGCCGGCAGTGCGGCACAATCTCCTGCCTCCCTACCGATACATTGGAACTCAATTGAGTTTTAAGCGCCAATATAAAAGAAACATCGTTTATGAAGTCAAAAGCAATTATTTTTATATGTGTTTATTTTGAGTATGTGTCTTTGTGTGTGTAATTGTATGTACCGTATTATAAACAGAATGTCACTAGCGAACATCCGCCCGTGACCATAGTTGCTGTAAGGCTTTTGGGACGTTGGGCTAATTAAATAAATAAACCGCGATAAAATCCGTAAAAGTAGTTTTAATATCATTATATTCATTCGCATAAACTTAAGATATCAATAATATATAAATTATTTAATGATTTTTTTAATTTTATTTCAAGCATGTGCTATTCACGTGGATGTGTAGATGTTGTGTGTATTTGGTTTCACTTTGTCTCAAATTATAACGGAAGAATGTATTTTAAGTATATTAATGATGTGTGTGTTTACACTGCCGCTAAAATAAAATAAAAAGCCATGGTGATCCTGAAAATCAGTGTTAGGTTTCAAACCCTAACCTAACCTAACGTAACCTAACCTAACTAGAAGAAAAAATCCCTAACTAAATGCCGGGGACTTACTTTTTGTGAGACGCGCTGCTACATCAACTCTGTAATTTGTTTTGTCCTGCAAATTTAGTAAATGTAAGTATTTTGTCGTCTTTTAATTGATTATTTTATTTTCTTCTGAATGGATCTTGTCATGCGTGGGGTTTAGGCAGAGAGCTCTCCTATCCGAGATATAGGAGCAATTCTCGGCGAGAACCTCCGCCACGAGTTCCCACGGGGGATCGCCGGCTAGGGCTGTAGCTGCAGCCCACGATACCGTGCGGTACCCCCGAATCGACCTCACTGCGACGACCCCCTGGGCAGAGCGCAGATGAGCCTTACTTCTCGCAGTGAGACGCATTTCCTCTCTGATCTGCAGAGCGGAACCCGGTAGGGGCCTTATAGCCGGTACCGCAGAAGAGAAGGGCTTTGGTCTTTTTCAGTCTGACCCGAAGCTCTAACCTCTCTATGCGGCTGTTCACGAGAACAACGCCCACCTCGGCCAACCGCGCCGCGTCCTTGTAGTGTCGTCCCCAGGTATAGACGAGAGTGTATTCCGCGTATCAGATGACACCCATCACGGGGGAGGAGACGGCCTCGCAGGACCCAGTCGTAGCCGACGTCCCACAGGATGGGTCCAAGCACAGAACCCTGCTGGACGCCGCACCCGACTCGCCGCCACTCCACGGACCCCGACCGGTTCTCGAGAGCCACTCTGCGACCGGAGAGATACCGGGGCCTCACGAGATAGGGAGGCACCTTAAAGAACACCAGTGCCTCACGTATTACGCTGTGCGGGAGACTGTTGAAAGCGTTCGCGATGTCCAACGACACCGCGACTACAACCTCCCCTTGTGTTCCGCCTCAACAGTCACCGCTTGAGGGCATCGATCGTCAACCAGCGTGCTTGAAACCTGAACTGTGACTCCGAGAGTCCGGGTCCCATGCCCTCCTCCAGATGCTGAACGTGACGGAAGGCCACAATCCACTCGAAAACCCTCCCAGTCTCGCTCAGCAGCACCACCATTCGAACCGACGATGCCGAGTCCATTGGCCACTTGCCCTTGCACTTGCCCTTGGAAGCAGGCAGATCCGACCCTCCTTCCATGCCCCCGGGAATTGACCAGACCGCGGTGCTCTCTTCTTACTCTGGAAGTGAATCAGAATCACCTCCATTTCAGCCTCCGAGACGGGTGGCAGAACATCCTCCTCCTCATCCAACGTCTGTCGGGGAGGGGGATGTAGCTCCGGGTGTACTGCCTCCTTGCAGGCAGGCGGCCCGGAAGCCGGATAATTTGGTCGTCTACTAGTATATCGCCCGTTGCTGGGGCGGACTCTTCGCGGATAGCTTGGCCGCTCCTCACACTGCAGGGAATGCGTCCTAGAGCCTACCAGCCGCCTCATCCACCCCTAACCCCGACAGCAGCGGGAGGCTCCAACGGCCGACGATGGCGGCCTCCTCTGCCAGCTCCCGGTTGAGCCTAGTGAGAGCCAAACGTGGAAATCGGATGTGCTCCCTAAGTGACGACGATGATGACGTGGGACGCACGAAAGCTGGAGACACCCCGAAACGTAAATAGCGATGGTGCGAGAGTGTCTCCACGTAGCACCACCACGTACCCGAGACTCCTCTCTTTAACTACGAGGGGGTGGCTGGCTCCAGGCCGCACCACGATGGCCACCGAACCGTTGGTGCCCCCAACCCAGCTTGGACTGGAGGGAACGACGAACGGCTCGTCTACGATCGCGACGTCAATCGCCCTACTCCACCATGGACTGCAGGAAGGGGTCCTGCGCCCTGGTGGAGTGGTTGATGTTCGCCTGGAGAACACTGAACTGCCTAGCCATTATGCCATCTCAACGTCCGACCCTTAACGGTCCTCCCTCTGAGAGGTACAGAAAACGTTCCCGCGCTGGACGGGGGGCTTACAAAACATGCCCCTCATCACGTTGCCCGCCGGTCTGCCGGCGTACGCGCCCACCGCGCAACGAGCGGCGGCGGCACACCCATCGGACTTGTGTCCGGGCTGACCACAGCGATAGCTCAAAGGGCTGCGGTCAGTGCCACCGGGGCATGTACTAGGTACGTGCCCCATCCCCAGGCAACGATAGCTGTGCCTGGGGTGCGCCATCATGAGGTGGGCACCAACACGGCTCCATCCCACCACTAACATCCCGGGCGGTAGCAACTTTTTGCTGCCGTCGCAGGGAGCTCAACATGGGCTGTGCCCGAGCCGAACTGACCCGTGCGCAGGTTCCGCACGATAACCTGGCCCGGGTTACAGCCCCTTTACTTGGCCACCGCGATCGCAAGCCATTCCGCGTTGACTGTGTCACTCATACCCGAGTCGGCTTTCTTCTCGAGTCTGAGTACTAGCCCCTCCCTAAGTATGTGAGCCTTTTCGTCGCCGCTGAATTAACCGCGCTCCGGTAGCCGATTAGCGAAGCGGACCTATGCCCAGCTCCTCGAGGTTTACCTCCTTCTCTGCTTTAAGTAGAGCTGAAGTATATGACACTCCTTTCTGCGCCGACTCCAGCGGTAACTTGATAATGACGGCCGGGGAGCGGGGGAGCGTCAGCTTCGGCTTTGCCTCCGTTTGCTTCCGACTTTCCGACGGACTACGTTAGTCCATGCCGCTCCTGGCTCTGGAAGGCCAGCAGCCTTTGAGGTGGAGGTACCAAAGGCCGTCCAATCCCCAAGTGGCCTGTTGTCCCCGGCAAGAGGGGGACGGCAGGGTGGAGCAGCAGATACGACTCATCTCAAGGCCCGAGATGCGCGCATCGACTATATTGCCCACCAGCTGGGGAACCTCCTTCATAAAGTCCACCGATTTGGAGATTTCTTCATCTTGCAATTAGTGTGCATCGCACATTTTCCAGAGACGCTGCTTGTGTACGCGCTGGTAATGTCTCTTGGGATCTTGAAACTAGACACTATCAAAAGTGTTTTGGCAGAGAGAGCTTGCCCGTACAAGCGGAGAGCATCCGGCGTTAGAAGAGGAAAGAAAGTGGAGAGCGTAAGCTCGGTGTTAGCGTGGAGCTCTTGAGTGCCATATGGCCTGTCTTACGGGAGTGGTTGAATCTCACCAATGGTGCTCTTACTTTTTGCCTTGATCAGATTTAGTTGTTTTGGTCGACTTCTGTGTGAGGTGATGAGTCGTGAAGAGTATTGTGATGAGGCGCAGATACAATTTTATCATCAGAAGAGATGTGGAAATGTCAGTCTCTTTAAGTATCGTAAGTCGCAGGGGAGTGATCGAAACTAGCAACCGCTCTTTGACTTGAGTCTAAACGAGCATCCGCTAACGGAGTCACGAAAGTATGCCAACGTGTTCCCGTGTCTCCATCAACAGGCAGATGTGTAGTTTTAGTGGGTAGTCGGTGGCTTTTTCTGCACTGCGAGACCCAAATAACCACCGAGCTTCTCCTGGTTCGGTGGCACGCCTAAGAGCATTTCCTCAAAGTGATATTTGGTTACCACGATAAAAATGTTATTTACCGATTGGCTCGGAAATTAATAATACAATATTTTTAAAAGAAATAAATAAATAAATTCACATGTAAAATATTTTAATGCAGCAATCTAAATGTCTTAATACCTAACATAATTCATTTGATAGTTCACGTATTTGGAGCGGTATCGTGGGGCATCATCATTTTTGAACAGCCTCCAACTTTCATGTTAGAACTGTGGAGCTTAACAAAATTGCAACCCTCTAACGATCACCGAAGCCCATATACGTTCTCATTATCGTTATGCACAAGCGTTGCCTTCCTGTCCTCCTTTGCCTTTTGGTCACCTGCTACTCATAATCCGCTCGAAAGGCGACAACATGGCTGTAACTTTACTGTGGTATCGTGTGATCGTGAGGAAACACCTCGGTCGTACCGGCCCAATTCCGCTGCAATTCAGCATGGCACTACCTCTTACAAAGTGGCTTGTACCTAATAGTTAGTTTCAGCAATAATGTTTAGCAACCATACCAATATAGTGGTCGTATACAATTTCTTTCATGATTTCCTCTCACTCATCCATCACAGACATTTTTCTTATCTGCGTAATAGTAGCGTGGTCTATTCTTATTTCTAAACTTAACAAGGTCTTTCAGATATATATCACGTGACGTAATCAACTCCTGACAAGAAAAAGTGGGTCACGTCTCAGACGCAAGGCCGGAAGTGTCGGGACGGCTTGTGTCTGATGGAAACTGGAAGAAACGGGACGGAACAACCTTTTCATAACACGACTAGCAGTCCGTCCCGGCTTAATATAAAAAATGGCAAAAATTCATTGATTTAGAAAAGAACAAAAATTTTGGCCTTGTAAGCATTACATCTCTGTTGAGACAGCTAGTTGTCAATAAATTCTTGCAGTTACATTATAGAAGTTTTCATAATAATGAAAAGGTTTTAGAAACTGTTATGTAGCCAGTGTTCATCTCGAATAAATATGAGTTTAATGGTAAGAGATGTTTTCATAGGTCCGTTGGTTTCGCCGCCTATTCAATGCAAATAAACTAACAAGAAGGTAATGAATGAAATGTTTCCTCTTTATAACGTCAGTATAGGTTCAGTGAACTACTTTCATATGAGTGAAATAAGGACCTTGCTATAAAACAATGCTTCGCCATGAAAAATTATGCCGTGGAAGCTCACTGGCGCCCTTAGAAGTCTGCATTATTGTCATGCAAATGCGTTGCTCTCTATACTTTCACCACTCCAGGCAACTTACAAATTTATAGCTCTTTTTGTGCGGAGAAATGAATTTACGGGCCATCCCCGACTCTGAGTTGGGTCCAGTGGTACATGGGGCTCGCGGCATATTATAGTGGCGAATAGCAACCAAAAGTACCAGCATTGGTGAAGTGCCATGGAACTGCAAATTATCAGGGCGCCTCGACGACTAGTCACTTTTCTAAGGGACCGACACTACCACATACCCATTGCACTGTCCCAAAGTTTGCGGGGTTGTCCTGTAGTGCAGGACAACCCCGCCAACTTTGAGACAGTGTAATGGCGTGAGGTTCCCATCCACGCCGCGTGCCTCGAGGCGCTCCACCTGCTGCTCTTTAGTCTTATTATAAGAGAGATGCATAGAGCAGCCTATTCGGTTCAGCTTGCATGGGACAAGGTGTCTGCCCTATTGAGCCCCAACGCAATGACAAAGCTCGAACCATGGTGATGCATCTGTATATGCGAATGTCCATGAGCGTCTTCACTCGAAGGCTTGGATCGCTTGTCCTCATACCCAGTAAAAACTCAAATATAATTGTGATTTGCCTAATTTAATGGGAAGGGGATTGCCAATACATTGTTGCCAATGTGTTGTACAGTAATCGTTTTTTTTTCCATAACGTAAAGGATTTTCACATAAATGGCTACTTGTCAAGCGGGAGCGTCTTAATTAATCCTGTATTAATTTAGTAACATATTCGTGAAGCACAGGTTATGTTACATATTGCATTTCGCATGTTCATGAGTTTTCGTGCTCCATTGCAGGGGAGGAGGCATCTGCATAACAATGATACGCATTTCTATGGATAGCGATAATCCTCCAACGAATCCGACTGCTCACTGTCCCATGTATTATAAAGAGTATACAATATGTTTCCTTGTATATAATATATAAACTTGTATATAATACGTTACCTTGTATATAATTAACAATTTTGCACACCGTCTCCCCGTAGAACCAGACGAGCGTCACTGCCTTGCTCAGCTGGATAGGCATGCACACTGCGGCCACCACTAGGTCAGCCGCCGACAAGTTCACCAGAAATATGTTAGTGACACTGCAAACAAGAAATATACAAATTTATACGAGTGTTTTTATAATATCAATCGAAGAAAACGAGCAATCGGAGCCCTTTTACGACTAACGACGCCCATGACCACCCACATAATTACTATGCCGATGCCTTACCCTACTTTCACTGCAGTGCAACAACCTCTTAAAATTAACGATGGTTTGATGATTCGCATTGTATTTTATAAATACACTACCCATGACAATAAAATATTTTACCAGCCCTAGCTTTACAGTGTTATCTTTACAGTAATTACACAGCTTTACAGAAAAAAGGGCGGAACCAACTGTGATAAAGTCCGTGAAAGAATTCCTATTGTAATTAATAACATTCGTGTTAAGTTAAATCATCAAAACAGTACCTGTTCATGATAGTTTTTGTCTCAGATCTAACGCAAGTAGGCGAGAGTCCCTGTCCCGAAGAGCACTAAGCGACCACCGCCACTACCAGCATCTCTCCTTCTCACTATACATAAATTATAAATGGAGCTCGAGTACCGACTTATTTTTATTAGCTCTGTTTGTGATACTCATACCATTGTAGTTCTAATTTTTTATATTCCTTTGTTTGTGCTGTAAATTTTGTATGAGTTAGGCATAAGCTGGTAAAGGTTTAATTTATGTCCCCACCATAGTGACTTGAATCAAGATTTTCCGTGGCAGTGTGGCTCAGTAGACTAGGGTGGTAAACATGTAGGGCGAAACCAATTGAACCGCGGGAGCCGCTCTTTGTGCCCCTCTTATAAGAGGAGAGGACTACAGAGCGAGACGAGGACAAAAGGGTATGCGAAGGCAATTCTCCACTTCAACAAAAAAAGAAGTTTAGTTTATGTAGCGGTATTTCCATACTGCATTGCAACCGAATTGGGTGTACACGCCCGAGGGTGGGGGTCCTCTCGTTCACACGAAACCGCTGTAAAGTGACGGCTAAAAAGTCGCGTTTCGTATCGAATTGTCGTCTCATCGGAATAGGGAAAGAAGGAACAGTAAGTGCACTTGTGCCTGCGTACACAATTTTTCACTACAATATGTCCTACGCAGTTGGCTCGTGTCCATAGAGAGGGCCGCCTCGGCTGAAATTCAGCTAGGATGACATTATTATCATTATTATTACTACGTGGGTGTTTATGTGTGGCGATAGTTGCCACAAGGCCCGCTGCTCGTTTTTCATCGTACAAAACGAATGAAATAGTAACTAACATATAACATAATTCACAAACTTCCTTATTTGTGTTTGCTAGAATGTGCCAGAAGCTTAGCGTCTATCCTTGTAATCTGTACATGGTTATGCTGAAACAAAAGAAAGCCACTCGTGTTTTAAAACAAATCAAACTGCACCGTGTCTACAGCGGTCTAAAGCACCTTGCCTCGAACTAAAAGCTTGCGCAGTGCACTTCAAGTGTGTTCGTGCGACACTTCGCATTGTCTTTGAAACGTTGCCCTTAGAAAACAAACGAGATCAGTCCAAACCTTAAGAACGCACTAGTGATAGTTTATCGAAATAGTTCGGAAACTATTAGCTATCCATGCGGACTCTATAGGATATCAGTAGTTGTATCATGTATCATCAGTATGTGTAAAACCTTTTAGATACTCTGAAAACTTATTCTATATTTTTTTCTTTCATTGCAATAGTAAGATTATCGAAAAAAAACATAAAAAACAACATAAATTAACCAGCTCTCTAAAGGCGTAGGCAGACAGAGCCGCGTGTCATAATATGTTAAAGATATTTTGAGAATTAGTTCTGATTTTTTCCATTCAGTACCTCATCATTATCAGCCCTTATCGGTCCACAGCTGGACATAGGCCTATTTCAATGAGCGCCAAGACGAGCGATCTCCTGCTACTCGCATCCATCGCGGACCGGCTACACGGAGATCGTCTTCCACCAGGTGAACGGTCGACCAACACTTCGTTTTCCTAAATGCGGCCTCCACTCCAGGCCCTTACTGGCCCATCTGCCATCTGATCTTCTAGCTGTGGGACCAGCCCATTGCCCCATTGCATCTATAAATAAGATTCAGTAAATTCCACTTTTTTTGTGTATTCTGAAAAAAATCAAAAGATATCGCCCAATAGTACAACTTATATTATAAATGCAGGATACAATATATTGTTCCGTGTAAGACAAAAGCACGGTACCCCTAGGTATCCCTAAGGGTGCCATAGCGACGTACAAAATTAAATCCAAGATTCATTTGTATATTGGAAAGGAAAATTTATTTTAAACAGATGCCACGCGTCTCCTCGAGAGAAATAGTACATGTTTCGTGCTGGTGATTTATGATTGAACATCTCATTCGCCGTTCAGTTTTATCAATACTGACGCGTTAGTCACATAAATAACAGCATCTTAACGTTTGTAGATAACATTTATAACCTTTTTGTATCTTTATATTTATAACATTCTAGTGCATCGAGACTGTTGAGATGTGCACTTTTCGGCTAATATTCTCGACATTAGTCTAGCAACTGAGTACTTCTGTATTTTTATGTTTAACATTGATGTAATTGCATTATTTCATTTTCACATAAATAAGGACAGTCATTAAACTTTGTGCCTATTTACTAAATTTGAAGAAATCTAGAGGTACTTTAGATGAGGGTTTTAAAGGCACCCTTTCGACAATAACATAAATAGGTACTTACTACATTATTACTTGTTAGGGCCTGCCGCAGATATTCCGATATACTTATTATGATTCGATTTCGATTCTAGAAGAGTAAAATGGCCAGCGGAGGCAAAATGTCGGTGCCGGCCATGTGATTGACTACCTTCCACTTAAATACAGATTTTTTTACCTTTTTCACACTATTTTCAATTGGTAAATCTGGACTCTCGCAAATATTGTAATACTTGAGAACATAACTACTTTTCTTATCATGACTACCGACGCCAGAGACGGATGTCTGATGATCCATATAAGAGTTATGCAGATGAGTTACCCACCATCTCTCCTCTCTTCCCATGGGCCCATAAGGGATACTGGCTCCTCAAAAGGGAATATCGCCCACCACAAGTGTCTTATAAGAGGAATAAAATGTGTCGTCTCGATTTAATTGACTTCGTTGAAGTTGGCTGAAATTACCTTAAGGTACTGAGTGCCGCTACCAGGATAAGTATCGACGCACAGTTAAATTTCAGAACGTATTATATAGCAATGAGAAAATAACTATAAATGTAGTCTACATCCAACTCGAAACGAAAAGTGGCTAATGAGATGAAAATAAACTAGAAGTTACACAAGATTTGTGACATATTTTATTATATCACTGTGAGTGCCTAACGCCTGTGACACTGGTCACTCGACATCAGCAAGACGTGGACGCGTTTTATGGACGCGTTGACGGTCCTTGAGGACTTAGGTTTTAGACCTGTACTCTTAGAAGGATAAGAAAACGATTCTACGGCAATGTAAACGTATGAAAATAATTTAAAACATGTTCCGTATCATAAACAAGAGTGTGAATGAATGATATCTTGGCCTGGAGCCAAACCTTGTCTGGAACAAGGCCAAGTAATATTTAACAGAAGCTTATGCGGTATCAGATAATAATAAATATGTCCAAGGTGTGAGAAATTCCGTATAAATAGATAAAGACGAGTATTTGTAAAAGCATAAAACACTTGTTATTTTCATCGCATCCCAGTTGCGCCCGTCCTCGTAATTCATACAAATTTTGAACACCTCCTTCACTCCCTTAGACATATACATTTTTGTCGCATTTCGGGAGGTAAGGAGGACACCGTATGCACCATAGACACCTGCACTACAACGTTGTGCGGGTGTCTATTTCGTGAAATGATTTGGATTACTCGTTTACCCCCTTAAAAAAGATGTAAATATTTCTTAGCGAATACCTACGTACGCTTTGGACAATTTGCAAAATTTCCCTAAAAAACAAATTTTAGCTAGATAAATATAGAAAGAAACAGAAAATACTAAATTACAACTTGCTCAGTCCAGTGGCTTCGGCTGTTCAGTCGGTCTACTGACTGATTAACGTTCCGCCAATAGTAGGGACATATTATTATAATATAAAGATAGATAACGCATTACATACAGACGCTTACTTCCCATTTGTCATATAGACAGTTTTATGAAGAGGTAGTGCCATGCATGTTGCATGACACTACATCCTCGTATGCAACGGAATTGAGCCGGCACGCCCGGGGCAGTACCTCTCCCTCAAATAATGCCGCCGTAAAGTGACAGCGTCGCTGTCGTGTCTGTTGCGGATTGTGAGTAGCCGGTAGCCCTTTGGGGGCATGATAGGAAGGCAACGCATCTGCGTAACAATCATGCGATTGTCCATGAGAAAATAAATCAATCACAATCTCACCGAGACCGTCGCACGACGTGTCATTTAATAAGAGATGGAGCTTTAGTGAACACTTCCGTCAGCAGAGGGCAGGTAAAACAAAGGTTGGGACGCAGGGTGTAAAAGCAACTCGTCTGCATAAGGTTTATGAGAACGTTAATGAACGTCGTGCTTAGTGCACTCATGGTAATAATAATAAATAATAACCATAATTTCTCATAATCATGGTCATCAGAAGATGACTGCTTACCTTCTTTTATGCATTAGAAAAAGGTAACAAGTGGACGGACCATCTCGCAATCCGAGGAAAATATACAGATGCGTGTTATTCTTCTATTTCAGTTTGTAACCCATCGGTTGGGCCATTTCTTAGTATGTTAGTAGTTGTGATAAGGTACTTCCACGTTCATGTCACTTCAGTTGGGTTGGATTGCAGCAACGACGCAAAGACAGCTCAGGACAATCTTAAGATAAAGGATACTCGTAGTATCCTTAATGCTTAATTACAATTCTATCTTACCTATAGAAAATAGTCTTATCTCAGCTATAGTCAATAGTCTTAATTCAGCTATAGCTCGCCGTGTGTTACGAATTCTAAAACAAGACATGAAACAAGTTTCATAAGTTTTATTGTAGTGTAAATGTTCATTTAAACAGTTCTATAACAATACTTCCGGATATGTGACTTATACCAAGCTTTGTTGTGGGGTAATGTTATATACGCAATACATATTACTACTCAAAGGTAACTTTGATAATTGTAGAGAACAAAACACAGGATAGTTATTTTTTACAGCATACATCATCATCATCATTATCAGTCCTTATCGGTCCACTGCCGGACGTAGGCCACTTTCAGTGAATGCCAAGACGGCTGATCTCCTGCTACTCGCATCCACCCCGGACCGGCTACTGCACGGAGATCGTCTGTCCACCTGGTGAACGGTCGACCAATGCTTCGTTTTCCTAAACGCGGCCTTCAGGCCAGAACCATACTGGCCCATCCTCCATCCGATATCCTGAGTGTGCGACCAGCCCATGGCCACTTCAGCGAGCTAGTAAACATACTTTTTATAATATTTAATAAATAAGGGGGCAATGAAGCTGTTGGGGCCTGCTGTACCACCGCCAATACAAATCCATATTTCTGTTATGTACACGTTCTATCCTCCTTTCCTCCTCCGAGTAAGAAGCAATGCCATTCTACATTGCTGTCGAATCGGATCAGCACGACCGAGGAAGTACCTCTGCTCACATGACACCGCCGTAAAGTGATATATACGCTGCTTCGTTTCGCGCGAATTGTGAGTGGCTTGTGTCCCATTGCAGGAATGCGGTGAAGGCGGGTAAAGTATCTGTAAATGCATATGATAATGAGTGTCAGTATTTTATAAAAAAGGCGTCGATCACGGGTCAGCAGAGAGGTGTCAGACGTCCTGTTCCTCTCTTTGTCTATTCCTACTGGGCTCCACCACAGCAGTTGGGTGCTAAAAGCTTAGTAGTAATAGTACTAAAGTAGCTCCTACTTCAAGATTTCATCATATGGCAATGCGTATAGACAGTTTTTATGACCGGACGCAATGAAAGCAATGTATTATCATCGTCATCATTATCAGCCCTTATCGGTCCACTGCTTGACATAGGCCTCTCTCAATGAACGGCAAGATTACCGATCTCCTGCTACTCGCATCCATATGACCAATGTATGGTTGATTAAAGATTAGGCAGACCGACACTTTGTCTACAGAATTCCCAGAGCCTATTTTCTCTGTATAAAACAGTATTTTTACCACCGATTTTCATTTCTATCTCTTTCATTAATTCAATCTATCTAAAATATAAAAAAAATAATTAAGAAATTCTGCCTGTACATTCAATATTTTTGGAAAATAAATTTTGGGGTGATAAAAAAACCTCCACTAGGGATAAAATTTGAAATAAAATGTTTGTCTGTTTCTACACGCTGCAAAATCAGCGTCGATCATAGCACTACACAATTTATTGGCATGCATAAATGCCTCTATTGACCTCAGTGATATTGCACAATTAATTACTTTGTTATGTTACTAACCTATATATATCATTGTGATCGATAAAAATCGTACTTTCTTTCTTATAGTTCTCTTTCTATTTAGTGAGTGATAAGAAAGTGGCACAGTGGGAAGTGAATATTGAGCTTGATGAGCATTTTCAGTTGTATTTTGTATATAGTATTCAAGAGCTGAAAATGCCTCACGCGAAACTGTGAAGGATCCAGCCAAACCGTTTGATGCATCGGTTGACTATCCTACAAAGTCTACGCAGACGAAGTTACGGGCACCAGCTAGTGCCTGAAGGTAACACAATTATGTTAAAACATTTTATTTTTACAGTTGTGCTACAACGACTCATGTGGGTATATTATAAACTTCTACGTGATCTACGAATATCTAAATACCAATTTATTCTTTTCAGAGATGACTTTGTATCTAGTATTTAATATAATCGTGGTATTTTCCTTATAAAAAGATTCTCAGCTATGAAACGCGCGGCAGCTTCAATGTAACGAAAACGCTATAGATCACCATGCGGAGGAATGCAGTTGGAACGGTCAAGTCACCGTACAGCCAGGGATGGCGGAGGAAGGTACGCAACACAGGAGAACTAGAAGCTGACTCAGGGACGCGTAGACGGTGGCCGTAAGAAAACTGACTTAAACATGAGTTCTCAACTGGTCCACGCCTGCTCTATGCCAGAAATGAGTATAAAACGAATGCACGAGTTTGGCAACCAATTTATTATATAGAAATAGAGGATTCGCTGATAAGGTAAGGGTAAATAGCGTTTAGTTATAATTGAGGCGAATAATTAATGTTCATCCCGACTTTGATAAAGGTCAGATGTACCAGCCTCACACGCGGCTCTCCTCGAAGACATCACACGGAAAAGTGGATACAGCTCTCCACAATCAGTAAGATCTCTATAAAATAATACAAATGTTAATTACTTTAGGTAAAAA
Source organism: Eumaeus atala (assembly GCA_017140195.1). Classification (NCBI taxonomy): domain Eukaryota; kingdom Metazoa; phylum Arthropoda; class Insecta; order Lepidoptera; family Lycaenidae; genus Eumaeus; species Eumaeus atala. Next base: position 423,150 of record JAFELO010000461.1, read on the forward strand.
TACACAGACTAATATTATGAAACCAGCACCGCCTGCGCAATTCCGGACCTGTTTAAATACAAGGAATAAAATATTTTTAAATAACAAAATACAAAAATTTGGTCGCCGAGAAATAAAAATGATTCCAATCTATGTAAAGGCGTAGCTACGTCTGACTATGTTATCTGATATTCCACATAAAACTAAAGTCCTTTCGTGCTTTTCAGCGGAGAATATTCATTATTTTATATATAATTGGCTTTTTTCAGCTCCCCTGAGCAGAGTAAACTCCTTACATTTAGACGTGGGTCGCCTTGTCGCAGTTACTTAACTTGTGAAGGTAGGCTACAGCGGAACAACGATGTCTTCTACATACCTTATATACAAAACGTGAATATTGTGATGTAAGAGTACAAATCCTGCTGATATTCTAAATGCGACACTTTGTGAAACTGTTGATTGCCCCCTCATGCAATAAGAAAAAATATATCTACTTTATATATTCCACATATTGCACATAGTAATGAACATAAAGTAAAGTATTCTATTTGAGGTTATGTCTGCAGTCTGAGACAACTAGAATACATAAAGTCGTAGTCGTATCTGGCATATTTAAGTCTCCCAGCACTTGGAGCGTCGTCGAACAAAAATACTTGGCATTATGGAGTACGTCTAGTGGTGTGTGGGGCTCGCGGTACATTATAATGCCAACAACAAACTACCGGGAGTGTCATCATTTTGCCATTGGTGAGGTGCCCCTGAACAGAATATCATCAGGATACCTCGACGACTAGTCATTGCGACTAAGCGGCTGACATCACCCCTACAGAGAACGTTACGTGGCAACCCTGCCAAATTTGGACAGTGCAATGGGGTGAAGGTCAAATTATAAATTCTACTCCGGTTACTACTGTGTCTTGTTTTTGTTTCATCCAGGTAACGCCCTTGTTCACACGTCTGTGCAATCAATGGCGGAAATCCACTCAGGCACCGTCAGACTTCTTTCTGTTCCCTGACCAAAAAAAGGGGGAAACACCAATAACACCAAGGTTCTATAAGAGGTATGCTGATGATACTCTCAGAATTTTACCTAAGGATAAATTAACCATATTCCTTAGCCATCTAAATAAACTCCAAAATACAATTTACAATGGAGTTAGAGGCAAATAATTCTTTAGCTTTCTTAGATGTTTTGATCATCCGTAATCCCAACAACACCTTAAGTCGCACTATTTTTCGAAAACATACCCATACAAGTAGGTATCTAAACGGTAATTCTCATCACCATCCCACACAGTTGTCTACCGTGGGTAAATGTTTGTTTCAGAGAGCACATCTGTGACAAGCAACACCTAGATACCGAACTTCAACATATCAAGCAAGTTCTGCAAGACAACATGCTTCGGGCTCCCCGACTGCTCCACAGAGGCCGAGTGAAACCAGCCACTGTCAAGCGCTTACCTGCAGTATTACCATATTTAAAAGGGGCGACTGATAAAATTGGCTATATTCTCAAGCGAGCCTCAATAAAAACTTATTTTAAGCCGCCAAAGAAGGTTAATCAGTTCTTACCGTCAGTGAAATGCCATATCCCTCTGCAAGATGCAGAAGTGTACAAGCTTCATTGTGAATGTGTGAATGAATCTCTCATGTAGGACAGACTAAAAGAACTTTAAAAACTCGCATTAAAGAACATATAGCCGATATGAAACACCGACGTGTTGCAAAATCGGCGGTCTGTGAGCATGCTGAAGTTGGCCCCTGCCATTACATTAGATTTGATAAGGGGTACATCCTCACTAGGAAACAACGATTCCTTCCAGGGATGATCTATGAGGCTATTGAAATTAAAATACGTCCAAATTTCAATAGAGAAGATGGTTGGTTTCTTCTCTCTACTTGGGACCCAGTTTTAAACATAATCAAATCAAAAAGTAAACACAACACGTCAAGACAACAGAATACAATAAGTACTATTTGCGTTAATCGGAACAACTCAAATTATAATCTTCGGGTACTTTTAAAACCTTTTAAAAATTATAACATCAGGACATCTGTCATCTCAGTCTACCCGTGACCATGGTTGCTGTAAAACTTCTGAAATGACGGGCTAGTTAAATAATAAAAAAAACCGCTAAACAATCCGTATAAGTAGTTTTATTGTAATGAGTAACATTCGCTTTAACTTAAGATATCAGCAGTAGTATATTTTGACTCTAAGGAAGTTTTTTTTTTTCAACGGTGTAAATGCTTGAAATGGGAGATAGCAAAAGTGTATCAAACTTGGTGGTAGTTATGTAGAAAAATAAAAATTTTACTATTTTAGTATGTTTATTTTCTTGGTTAGGGCCAATACTTTTCAATCCTACATCTTTATTCTACTTCCTATAGGGTGAATAATTTTTCCATGTTAGATTGCCCATTTACCGAGGAAGCTTATGAGCTAAATACCTCAGACTTTATGACAAATATAAGCTGTGTATGCGTGTTACGCGGGTAAAGCCACTGAGCGCTGCTAGTCTTTTGTATTATTATACTTTTAATGCAATCAGTCAACTACTACACATAGGCCACTAACTAAGAACGCTATTTTTGATTATTCAAGCGCAAGACCGACTGCTTAGTATGACGCTATCTAAGGATGAACAGACTTCGGTCCGGTCGTGTCGGCCCAGCACGGCATCAGCACACCATCTCTATATACATTGCTCGACTCAAGAATCCTTCACGTGTTCCAATCTAAATCAACAACGCAAGAATTACTTATTTAAAATAAATTATAGAAATTACTGACTAATCAGAGTAGAATAATTCCCGAGCAATGTGATTAATTACAAGTCAAAGTACGTAACTTTGTTTTCATTGTCTGGTTATTGTAAATGTTGCTGAGTAATTTAATAATAGAGGTACACGGGTGGCGTGCGTCAGATAACAAAATAATTTAATTTCCTTTTTAGCTCATGATGATAAGCAGAAATCTGATCAGATTTTTTTTTAAATCCGCTCGTTTTAGTTCAGGTTAATAAAATATAATTATTATGTAAAATTAGCTGACCCGGAAACGCTATTTTATGATGTAACTTTTTTGTAGCAAATATTTGAGTTTACTTAGTAGCTGATAAGCTTATATCTCGGATAATATTTTTTATTTCTTTTTACTTATTTCAATTTACATTTATTGCACTTACAGTAAAAACTAAAACACACAACTAACAAACATTTAAGTAAATACATCAACAAGTAAATGTATACACATCACATGACATAATTACATTTATTGTAATAAATATCTACGACACTCATAATAAAATTAAACACGTTATATTACATTAACACAATTCTGAGAATTGACAACAAACACTTTGACAAATTGGGAGGAGTTCATATTAAATATGTGGGCCGCTTGCGTCTGAACACATTACAGCGGGGAATGCTTATACCACAAGCCCTTAAGGTCGTAGGGATATCTCTTTTATTATGTAGTAAATGGTGGTAGCGTAGCACATGAGCACACTTTCGTCGTAGCTCCAATGTGTCCAAGCCAACCGTACCATTTACATACAGAGAGGGATACAAATAGGGATAATATCCAAATATTTTAAAATACAGATAGCGCGCAATTTTTTTTGCACCCGCTCCACTAAGTTTGTATAAAGTTTTTCGTGCGGATCCCAAATTAAGGCATTGAATTCCTATGCACTTCGGATAAAGGCATAATACAATATTAGAATAGATGTTTTGCGAAGAAACCTTGCCGATTGCCTTATATCGAACCAAAGCGCTTTGTACGCCATATAGATATATATAGATATAGGTTTAATGTGTTGATTAAATGTTAACGCCGAATCAAACCTTACACCTATGTCACGTATGCTCTCGACAAAGTTTCGCCCTCGACGGTGTACGAGTAAGTTGTCGGAGAGCGGGACCGTGTATATGTCTTAATTTTACATTTATATGTATTAAATGCTAATTGCTCCGGGGATGGTTGATTCGGTGAGTATCTGTGTAGGGCGGTCCACAGGGAGCAGACGACTCGTTGTCACGATTGTGACGTGACGGTGCCCGGGATGGGCGGTGCTGCGTCACGATCTGACATCAGTTAAAGAAGGGGACTTGTCAAAGTCGAGCATCATCGTAGCGATCTTCGGCAGCGACGAGTCCTACCAGGCGATGGCTCCCTTCTGCGAGACCGTCACGTCCAAGAAGGAAGCCAACGAGCGGGTGAGAGAGGAGGCTGCTGACGCGGCCTCCCCCCGCCAAATGGGGGTACGAAAGGGGTGCTACCTGCAGCGCCTCAGTAGTGCCCCTGTGTTCCGTGTCGGGCCGAGATTTGAACCCGGTCCACTGCATCAAGACACGGCGTCGGGGGAATATCATAGCGTAGCTGGACAGTCGACAGTCCCCGAGGAGGAGTTGGAGGGGTTCTCTTGCCTGCAGATCCGGGACCCTCCATTAATAGCGGCTGTAGGTCCCCGTACGGGTTTAGTTGGTATTGCTACCCAATTGCCGAGTCCAACATAGGTCTGGAGGTCTACCCAGGCTCCGAGGTAAATGCATTCCCTTCGTCACCCAAAAACAGGTTCATATATTTTTTGAACATCTTTTTAAAGTGCATCGCAGTCTGCACTGTCTTCAAGATAAAAGAATACCTTGAGGTCGTCAACAAACATAAGACCTATCGCTTTTGTAGTACATCTGGGAGATCGTTAATCATATTTAAAACTGGGTGGGGCGTAAAGTACACCAGAGCTTACACCAGAATGTATAAAATATGGTTCAGAGCTAAAACATCCTAATTGAAGATATTGAATACGGCCTGTGAAAATATTTAGCAAAATATTTTAACAAGGCTGGTGTAACACCAAATTTAGAAAACACTTTTAAAGAACATCATTATTTACACGGTCAAATGCTTTTTTTTAAATCGAATTAGGCGGTGTCAATTTGTTTATCTCTATCCAAACACTTCGCAATGTAGTCGGTAAAATTAATGAGGTTCGTGAAGCGGCGGGTGCGAAACCTGTGCTGCGATTCTGATAGTTGGGGCTGTATTTGAGCCGTGATACGAAAATTTATAATCTTTTCCAAAACCTTACCAAAGCCCGATAGTATCGTTATAGGTCTATATTGATCACTCTTGGGAATTGGTGTAACTCGCGATAATTTCCATATTGCCGGATGCTTTTCAGATGAAACTGACAGAGTACAGATAAAGTGAAGAGGCCTCAAGAAAACAGAAAAACAGTATTTTATAAGGTATGGAGGAATACCACAAGGACCTACTGGCGAACGGGTCTTGAGACGGCGTACTGAGATTCGGATGTATGATTCAGACACGTAACTTAAAAAAATACGTATAGATGGCATACATGGCACTGAGCAAGCTTCAGCTATATTTGGGTTAGGCTTGTCTGTTAGCCGTATAGAGAGATTGGGCTTCGTGTTTGATTGGAGAAAACCGAAGCCATTTTATTTTGTTAGCCTAGAAAAGGGGAACTCTCCCGGGGGCACATCTCCTGGTAAGATCGGGAAAATTTGCCCGAAAATTAAATATCTTGGGTTATTCATAGATGGATTGTTGACCTTCGCTTCACATGTTTATGAGGGGCGACAAAGGTCACAGGAGTTGCTGGATCACTTAACCGATTATTACCCAATATTGGGGAACCCAGTTAAATCTGCGGAAGGCCTTTAACTTATATTATAATATGAAGCACCCGTGTGAGCCGATGCCCGCATGGCGCAAAATAAGGCCCAGCTGCGTAAGACGCAGCAGGTCGTCGCGGTAAGGGTAATAAGAGGGTATCACACGATCAGCTTTAGGGCGGCCACTGCTCCTTGAAGCTGTGGTACTGCGGAGGATACGGCCGAGCACACACTTGAGGTGTGCCCTGCGTGGTCTTTACACCGGTACAAACCTGCAGAGCGCGATTGCTCATACGATGCTCGAAAGTAACCAGTCCTAAGCAACGGTGGCCTCCTTTTACGTGATATCCCGCACATTTTTTTGTTTGGTGGTTTCTTTGTGGTAAACCACGGAGCGAGCTCAAGAGGAAGGTGATGGTGCGGACTCACTCCGTAGGCGACGAGTGGCAGTCCGCGGAAGACGATATTTAAGGCGTGTTTTACTAGTGTCCTGTTGCTGATAGATCCGGGGCACTCAAATACAAAAAAGGCTCTCGCAGTGGTTTTAGTTGGTACAACCCCCCCCCTCTCCCCATGTGTCGAGCCCCACACACCCTCCCGGTTTTCCCAGAACCGGTTGGATGGTGCATAAATGCATTTTCCCTGCGATATAAATCAGGCTTGTCTGTTTAAAATACCGACAAAAAATATTTTGGGAAGGCATCAGCAGCGTCCAATCCTGAAACTACATCTCTTTCAATCTCATATTCCGAATACAAACTATTAGACGAGCGCTGCTTTTTTACAAAATCCGAGATTACGAACGGTTTATTTTTTAAGTTACCTTCCGACGTACGTACGTAATTTGAAAAGCCATATGCATCAAAATGTTTTACTCTCGTTCGACAAAAATTTAACATTTCTATGCTAAATTCCTGAACCTATTTACTTACATTTTAATATTATGTTAATACATAATATTAAAAATTGAATATTTTTAAGATATTCTATATAAATCTATGATAATCCTCAGACCTTATATAGAATATCTTATGGGTCTGCAACATTATTATATCCATTCATAATCATCATTATCAGACCTTATCGGTCCACTGCTGGACATAGCCCTCTCTCAATGAACGGCAAGACGATCGATCTTCTGCTATTTTTTATAAATAATCATCATTCTAATATATACACAATTATATAAAATTTTAAAGTTATATAATAAATATTCTACAAGAAGTATAAAATGTAAAATGCTTGTTAAACCGAGAATGACTAATTATTATGGAGAAAGGCTGTCAAAATTTTTAGTACCAAATGTTTTTAATAAGAATAAGTTATTGGAATGTGTTGAGGTCAAATCTAAAAATGCTGTTTCTAAATGAATTATGATAACACCAACGCAGTCTGATATGGTATATTATATATACAATTTCAAAAAAATTATTTTCAAGAACCAATTTCAAAAATCTTTTCAATATTGTTCAAATATTGTTGTACGCCTTTTAAATTCAATATCTTTTTAATGTTAAGTAAATAATTAAGTTATTTGTGTTTTAAAGTTTTTTTAAAAAAAACGAGCGCATCTTACCCACAAATGTAGCAATTTTGCGTCTATGTCTTTCTGAACACATATGTTTGTATTTTTTTTTTTGAACAAATAAAGGAGAAAAAGATGTGAAACGTGCTGGGTAATTATAATGTTATCTATTATATTATGTGCTGTGTGGGGGCGGGCTAAGAATACCCTCACCCTCAAATCCAAACCCAGGGTGACGTAAGAGTCGTCAAAGGGCACTAGTCCCTTAACAACGAAGAGACTTCAGCGAGCTAGTTGTTTGGTGTCCCTTCTGTTTCATAGTGACAGTGAAATAGACGGGAGCACCGGACGGCGTTAGCGCCGAGTGATGGTGTTACCATTAGTCGGGTCGGTAACAGGCAGCAGTGGCGCTTGTCCAAAACCTAATCTGCGATTGCCAATCCGCCTGCTCAGATTGGCAGTTATGAGCATTAACCTCAAATGGACGACAGCAATAGAATTCGGCCCCAAGTTGTCGGTAGTTCCACTAGTCCTAGCCACGGTAGCGCCCACGGTAACGTTGAAACAAAGGCTGCTAAGAATCTCCGGGCTACGGATCGCTACCACTGATTTGACCTGGCTACGTATAACGGACGAACGCTTCGACTAGATAACCACTTAATTGAGCTGGAGGTGGAACCGGTGGCACGTTTTGGGGTTTTGTGTGGTCCGAAGACAAGGTGAAGTACCATAACTCTGCCATCGGGTCACCTGTTCTAATCCAAGACCTAACTTCGGGCGAACCACGATAGGTATCGAAAATTTCCAACTGGAATTATAAAACCGGTGCGATGGCCTAGTCGGAAACTACAATGGCAATTGACGAGGCCATGAGTGGCGTGATTGGTTGCATACGGGACGTGGATGAAAGATACTGTAGGAGCCCGAGGAGGTGAAGTCTTGCCTTTTCACCGAGGGCAGCCTGTCGCTGGAGGGGTCCTGTTGCCTGAAGATTCAGGACCCTCCACTAATAGCGGCTGAAGGCTACCGTAGGGATTCAGTTGGTATTGCTACCCAATGGCCGAGACCAACATAGGTCTGGGGGTCAAACCGGGCTCCCAGGTATCATGCGTAAATGCATCCCTTTGTTACCAAACAAAAAAGGAAGGATACTGTAGGAGTAAGTATACGAGCAGGAAAGGTAAATGAGACGCTTGGACTTATGAGAGAACACAGAGCACACGGAGATGTTACGTCTGCAGATGTCAAGCTTCTTTCATAGCAAATCAGCAAACTAATACGATTATATTACAAGTAGTTTTGAATAGTCTTGACGAATCGTCTCACCACAAAACTTGACGAATTCCAGCCACCGGAGCAGGCTGGGTTTCACAAAGGATTTAGTACCATGGACCACACTTTTATCATAAGGCAAGTTGTACAAAAGACACATGAGTACAATCAGCCACTGTGTCTTACCTTTGTGGACTATAAGAAAGCGTTTGACTCTGTCGAAAACTGGGCTGTTCTGGAAGCTTTACAGCGATATCAGGTCGATTGGCGGTACATCAAAGTACTGAGAGCATCGTATGACCCTGTTTTTTGTCCGTTCTGATTCCGGGAAGTCAAACAAGTTCAATCTAATGGCATCAAGGAGTACGACAGGGGAAATATGGTAATATTGCAGGTTAGCGCTCGACGGTGGCTAGTTTCACTCGGCTTCTGTAGGCCAGACGAGTAACCAGTCGGGGAACCCGTCTCGTAGAACTAATAAATATTCGGGTACTTTTAATATCAATATGACATCAGGGCATCTGTCATCTCAGTTCGCCCGTGATCATGGTGGCTGTAAAGCTTCTAAAACGTTGGGCTATTTAAATAATTAAATAAACCGCGATAAAATCCGTAATGTAAGTCCTATTGTAGAAAGTGTGATCTTTGGAACTAGGAGGTATATATAACACACAACATAAAATTATGGTTACTGATTCAATACTAACAAAGGCTGCTATAACCTCAAGGATATCAATATCACAGTAATCAATTATACGAGTATTAGCTTTATATTGATCCCGGACCGCTAACGTAACACCTCCCCGTCCGGAATTATTCTCACTATTGTATATACTTTGGGGAATATTTTTCTGTCACTGATGCTGACAGTTTAAAAATTTTTCCGTTCCGGCATATCGTAATTCTTACATATATTATAAATAGCACTGATATTTTGCAAAAGTCTAATCACGAACGTAGCGCACGTACATTTTGATAAAAAAATAGCTAACGATTTGACTATACGACGCCTGCGATGTTTTTCCCTTAAGAAATCCATTGCGCCAAGGTTTAATAAGCACATCCTCAGCCCAGTGTTTAGGAGATATATAGATATTCATATGTTTGAAATGCACAGTCAACTTGAAGGGCTTTGAGGGCCCGACAAGGCTTATAGACAAGGCAAATATCACTGGGACATACATTTAAACGGTGCCTTTTAAAAATTAATTATTAATTAAAAGATTACTTGTTCCACTTTTGTGCCCGATTTTAAATAGTAAAGGTGGAGATTACACTTTCGTTTCGCAGCTTCCAGTTCAGTTGTATCAGGTGCGGCGTACCACGAGCTACATTATTTAGCGAACGTCGAGCTCGCTTCGATCTTACAGTTACCCACTCGTTGTCGGGTTCGATGTAACCTCTCGGTTCCGCATTCTGAAGTTGGTGCGAGGCGAGATTCGAGATTTTCAATTCACTCATAGTAGGGTTCGAAGTAACGTCGCTTGTCTCTTTGTTAATCGGAGGCGTCGAAGGCGACACACTCCGCACTCCTCACACCTTAGGTTTCTGCGCGGAGCCAGCCGAGACAGCACGAAGTCGAGACCCTCGTACCGGTCGTTTCTTCAAGCTACAGGGCATCGCCTTCTAAATTCTGCATACCTGACCCATCTAATCGATTTTTAAGTAACCTGTTTTGCTTAATTATCATTGTTTCCAACGCGCTTACTTTCTTTTGTAGGACGAGAACTGAACAACTCACGAACACAAGTGTTAGCGTTACGGTGTCTATTAATTGATCTCATTGGCGTGATTCTTCACTTCACTAATGCGTACGCATCTCATTAGTATATTAGTATATAGTCTGTCTATATGTGGTCGTTTTTTTTTCAAAATCTACTGAAAGGATTTTCATACGGTTTTCACCAATGGATATAGCTATTACCGCGGAAGGTTTTAGTGCAAAGCTGTTTAGGTAACCATACGGTGCCTGTATTTCACGGACAATGACGATACGTATATACCATTTTATAAGTGTAACTTTAATTCATGAAAAACAATTCGCGCTAAATTTGCGAATAGTTCAATAAATTAGCACAATTTATCATACGACACCATATATAAAGTTCTTTTTTTGAAATATTAACAACGGCAATATTATATAACATATTTTTAATCAAATAATATATTTTTAATGAAAATGAAATGAGTAATGAATAACATAATGGTGCATTGTCCTTACAATACACTTACAAAAGAAATGTATGTATAGGGACACCGTCGTTACCTGCTGGTAATGAATATCTTCGTATTATTATATATAGCCTTATACTCATACCTAGAAAGCATCAACAGAAAGTTTCATAAAAATCGGTCCAAACGTTTCGAGGTAGTTCAAACACAAACACCATGATATGTAATGTTTAGATATACCAAGTATTTATTGTTTTTCTCGAGTTTTCTCTAATTCGACCGAGGCGGTCACTTCGTGATGACTGGGGCCCCGGTTTAACTTTTAAGACAAGAATTCGCAATTTTTCTCTTCAGTTTCAGAGGGTATGCGGTTCGTCTTCGAGTACTAAAAACCAACTGAAGACCGGTTGAAGCAAGTTTTTACTGTTGATGTCCTGATTTAAATAAGCGGTTATATTTATAATTAAGATCATAAGATTACTTCAATTTAAATTACATTAATTAAAATTCTATAGTAAGAACAAGTTCTAAACAATTTTGTTTCCCCGAGCAATATTCAAAACTCGTCATTCATTATGAAAATAATAAAGTCGTTAAAAAGTATATAATATCCATAATTGGCAATTTCGACTTATAAGTCGAATCCAGTCGTAAATATATATTTTAATTAAATAATTTAACAATTAGCAGATAAAGCATTTTTATTTATTCAGGTGTTACCATGAATTTCCATCGATAATTGACAATACATGCAATCATCTATATAAAGTAAGATATTTTGAAGAAATAAACTTGGAAATGTACAATGGTATTGTCATAGAGCTTAGTAAATTTTGGCATAATCATTGACTCGGATTCATCTTGGTCCGTACACGTAAATGAAGCGAGTAAGGGATTGCAGTACTCTTTGCATAAATTAAAGAGGTTGGAAAATTTTCTACCTTTCGCTACTAAAATTCTCTTAGCCCTATCTATTTTCTTTCCAGTCCTAGATTATGCGGACGCCTCCTATATAGATATGTCGGAAGAGTTTTTAAATAAAATAGAACGCTTACAGAATCTATGCATTTGTTACAGTTATGGGCAGCGTAAATACAACCATATATCGGAATTTCGTAAGAGATTAAAATGGCTCCCGATCCGCATTTGCAGGAACTTGCATATCCTGACCTTTTTTATTTAAGCTCCTTCCTCTCCCCCCTGTCCTTCCGAATGCTTTTGTTACACTCCTCCGAGCGACAGGCCTATTCGATCATGTGCTGTGAAAAAAGCTCTATCCATTCCTTCCCTTAGCACTTTATTTTGCAAAAATTCCTGTACAATCCGTGCTGCTCAGTTATGGAAACATCTTTCCCCTGGTATACAGCAAAACCCATCAGCTAGCGCTTGTCCTCAAGTCCCGGGTGAAGAAGGATTACATTTCATATTTACATATAGTCCATAACCCATAGTAGGTGTAGATATTATTTTATTTAAATATGTTATGTAGGTATATTTTGTATTTAGTATTATATGTAGGTCTATTATTTGTATATATTGTATATGTATAGAGTATAGTTATAAATTGTCCGGAAAAAATTGTGAAAGCATCAGCCACTTCCCTTGTCTAGTTAGCAATTAGTAGTTACATGGTAACATTACATGTAATCCAAATAGATCCATTAAAATATGAAGCATTTGGTATAGAGAGAGAGAGAGAGAGAGAGAGAGAGAGAGAAAGACTTTGCCCATTTTCATTAAGTAGTCCAATAATGTTTCAAGTGTTGTGTTTACAAAGACTTGAAATTTTTACAAAATCACGGACATAACGGCACAAATAATCTGAATAGACATTGAAATTCTGAAAAATCAACGTGAACATCAGGAAATGTTTTACTAAAAGCTTGGAAGCTATTAAGAAAATATTATGGAATTTTACTTATTTTCGACAAAGAATATTTTAACCAAAAAGTATATAATGAGTAACAATGAGAACTAAAATTCTTTCGTTATTCTGTGACCTTTAACAATGTAGTAGAGTGAGAAGGCTCGTTATACGCATTCTCATTAAAAATATTAAACACAATATTGTTTCATAATATTGAGACTAATCTCACAGACCTTTAGTTCACCGAAAAAATCATTAGCAAATGGTAAATAGTTTCTAAATTTACGAACTTATTCCGTAGCCAAATAGAAAAAAACGTAACCCTTATAATCTCGACATGTTCCGTTCCGTCCCACAGTATACCGCCTTAAAGTGACACCTTCAGTGTCACGTTTCGAGCGATTTGTGCGTAGCCGGTGGCCCATTGGAGGAGGGGGTGGAAAGGAGGTCTACACACCCGCATAGTAATTATGTGTTCATGGGCGTCGGTAGTCGTAAAAAGGCTCCAATTGCTCGTTCGCCCCCCTAGTCTAGAAAAAAGTGACACAGACGTTTTACTCGGAGATTTAGGGGTACCTACTGTTTGAAATTAATTAAGTTTGAAATTTGAGGTGTATTTTCATATCACCGGTACAAATAACATATAAGATTAAATCATTTAAGTTGATAATTTTTTATTAGATCGTTTAAATTTGATCACTTGACAAATAAAATTACTAACGGTGGCGCACCAAACGTGTAACCGAGAGACAACTTTTTTCGAGAGAGACTATATATGATGGATATGATGATAACTATCATTGGATAGTTCTTTCTAAATAAGATGGAAGTTTCTAAGGAAGTTTTTTTCACTATGCTAATTCTTCGTGAGATTTTTTTACAGCATGAGAAGCAAACGCAGTGTATGTGAGATATTCGCTTGTGAAAATTAAAAAGTTTATTTGTTGTGTCAACTCCCGCGAAAATTTTGAACTACCTTCAATTTAATAAAAACTACATATGCAAATTGGTTTGAAGAATCGAACTTGTTACATGGATTTTTCGTTTGTTGGTACGGAACCTTTCATTTGCGAGTGCGAGACTATTGATCGGTTTTTTAGATTAAAATCCGTCACTGCGTTATTCTAGCTCCGTGCTAGGTACCGTAAAAATATTCTACAACTCAAGTTTAATGAATATAATGTATTACCTACTGAAATGTACTAAACAAATTTTCAAGCGCTTTATTAACGTAACTATTTACTCACAGGTGGAGCCGGGGCGGATCAGTAGTGTCTTTTTATAGATTTTAGTAATTTTAGAAAATCTATCAATTTCATTTTAATTGTAGAGCTTTTATGAATGCCTCGTGGCCTATTGGTGAGCATGTGCAACCACAGTCGTGAGGTCCAGGGTTCGAGAACCGTGTAAGAAAAACCATATAAAATATAGAAAATGGTACAGAGCCTCCGACCACGAGTTTAACTCGCACTTATTAAGCTATTTCTATAGCCGACAGCGGTAGAAGTACATTTCAAAGTTCCCGGGGTACGCAGCAAACGTACAAAGGGACCGTTAGGTTTTTTATGTGCCAACTTTTTTTAAACTCTTTATTACACGAGCGCTCATTGACGAGGTTTTATAGCTTGTAAAATTGGTAGATAGTAACTGAAACTTTTTACTTTATTGTTCTGTACTCCTCATGGCCTCGCTTTACTCACGTAAAGCCTATCACGTACACGTCACATATATGTACTAAACTCATCAAAATCCTTTATGTACTTTCTTCGTGAAATAATGACAAACGAATTGACACACAAACTTTCACATGGTATGTGAGCGTTAGCAACACGTCTGCGCAACGTTAGCAACATGTCTGCGCAACGTTAGCGACACGTCTGCGCAACGTTAGCCACACGTCTGCGCAACGTTAGCAACACGTCTGCGCAACGTTAGCAACACGTCTGCGCAACGTTAGCAACACGTCTGCGCAACGTTAGCAACACGTCTGCGCAACGTTAGCAACACGTCTGCGCAACTCCTGGAGATTGACAACCTCGTGATCAGTGAACATGCTCAACCTGACGTGAGGCCCCGGGTTCGAGTCCCGGGGCTTAGCGCCTGAAGTGAACTAGGCGGTGTTACACTGCCGTGTCTCGGGGAGTATGTTAAGTTTCTTTTTGCACCCGATTTCTCGTCAGTCGTGTCGGAATGCTATACTATGGGAATACGATAATGAGAGAACAGAATGCTCCCGTGTCGCGCAAATCAACTCACATCAACAAATTAGTACTTATTCACACATATTGTACACATTTATGAGTTCCCAGTGGCCCGAAGCGAGAAGGTGAGCAACGCATCTGCACAACAAATATGAGACTGTGTAAGGGCGTCGGTAGTCATCAAAAGGCTCCCACTGATCGTTTGTCCCCTAATAGTATAGAAAAAATTAGAGACGTACACACACGTATATAGGTTGTCTCACTCTACAAGGCAACCCCAACAGCTTTGGGACAGTGCAATGGGATGAGGTTTCTATCCTCGCCTGCGCAAATGCACCGCTTCCTATTGCTCTTTTGTCCTCTCTTCCTGTGAAAGGGGTACAAAGAGCTCCTCCAGCTCTTTACTACCCTCTTCTTATGAGATCAATCGCCACAACAAGGCTTGAACCATGGTAGGGATGGCACTAACTCATCCTATGCAGCATAGCACTACCTCTTCCTAATTAAATATCAAACTGATTAATTATCCATCACAAATTAGAAACCAGAAAGATTGTATGTATGTTTGTTTCGTTTTCATAGAAAACCTACTGAATAGTTCTATTTGAAATTTGGTACAGTTATAGTTTGATCTTTAGTCTCAGACAAAACCTTGAATATTAAAACTGTATTCGGAATACTGTGTGCAATTGAAATAATTTATTGTCCTACGTCGTACATACAGAACTGATTGTAACATTGTTCTCACATCTTACGTAATTATGGTGTACAAAGCTATGTTATAATTAATGCCCAAATAAAATGTAAACAAAAAAATTATTAAAATATATCATTAAATAATTCTGTATGATTAGTAGAGACAGTCGAGTGGTATGTTTTAAGTATTCATCAACGCCCCAGTTCCATGTTGTTACATGTTGTTATTAAAGGTGAAATATTTTTTAAATAAATTTATTTGCACCGTTTTTGATTTATTTCAAAAATTATTATATTTTTTTATTGCCATTCAATACCATTTTTACTGAAAACCTCTTTATTTTGTACTGGAATTGTAAAACAGTAGTTTTAAATATATATTTTAATCAAACAAACCCTTTGTAATAAATAGAAACTAATATGTCATTAAATATCACTTACTTCTTGGTGTAATTACATTTAACAGCGACCACGATGAGCAGAACATTCGTCACCAATGATATCAATATCGTGGGCACATACAAAGCTATCAGGATCACATCTGGTTGATAGAGGTAGTTGTCCAGAAACAGAGCGAACTTTAAAGTCTTGCTTGTATTAACACTCACATTGAAAAAATCATCCGGATAACTGTTGGAGGAGTTTAAGAACATTTTTGAATGTTATTTATAAACATGTATGAAAATCACTTGACAACCAGCGGTCTTGGGGAACAAAACTCGTAAACAATCATCTTCACATTGTGATTCGTATTGTAAATTACACAGCAACTAAAAACGTTCGTAGTATGAAAAGTAAAGTTTAGACCGACATTTTCGCGTACTTCGCGCGGAAAAATCATCAAATGGATGCGTCCATTTGGCGAACGGTTTGAAGGAAAACTGAAACTACAATTTCTCTGAAAGCGGGAGTGAAAAGCTCGTGCGAAAGAGACGTGGGCGTAATGGTCTGTTTAAACAAGTTTTTAATTATTCTCAGGGAGAGTGGATTAATAGATAAATAATTATTTGTGGACTAAACAGATTATGTATGTAATATAATCTCGTGCCGTAATACTAAATTCAGTAATTTTACATGTCTAAATAATATTTTACTTTGTTGTGCTATCAAATTTACTAACTTATGTTAGCTAAAATTATAACTAATTTGTTATTTGCTTCGAAAATTTTAATATTTTGTTATTTGACTTCGTTGTAAGGCAACTGTATAACTTCACAGAATATAAAACTGCAGGTACATTAATTTTATAAAAGTGGAAGTTATATACAATTAAAAATTGATACTAATTTTACAAACTTTTCATATAAGTATTAATTAAATAGCAGCTGTATTATAAGTGCAACGTATACCCGGCGACTATATGGTTACCTGCGGCTAACACTTGATATCCGTTTACACACAAGATATAAAAGGATATGACGATATTGATATTCCAATAATGTTTATACTAAAAAAAAAAAATTCCACGACTACGAATTGTTTATTGTATATATAGTTATCATGTGACACTATTTTACGACAAAGAATGTATATGAATATTGTCAAACATAATGCGCCAGTACATGACGGAGCGGACTAAAAGTGACTGCAAAATAATTATAATGATGCGTTGCCCTGCTCCCTCCCTCCCTCCAATAGGTCACCAGCTACTCACAAACCGCACGAAACACTGAAGATGACTTTTTTCGGCGGTACTCTGTGAGCGAGAGGTCCTCCCAGGTCGTACTGGTCCAATTCCGCAGCATAGGAGGACATAGTGTTAAGCACTATGCATGCCACCACCTCCTCCTATACAACATGGCACTACCTCCTCGTAAAATCTGTAATTAGCATAGTATCCGCCAACTTCATTAGACTACGTGTTAAGGAATATTTCCTCTGGTACGATGTGCGGCCGGAGCAGTCTACACGACAGGAGATAGTTCAGGCGCGGGATCCCTTAACGCGCTCTTCGGAACACGACGAGCACCACCAGCAACTCTCCAACATGTACGAGGGTGGATCCAAAAGTTCTAAGCCCCACCAAGAAAATGAAAGAAAAGTGGATCTAAATTTATTTCTACTTTTCGACATATATAGTAGTCACCATCTAGTTCAACACACTTCTTCCACCTGACCTGCAACTTGTTTATCCCCTCAAACAAAAATGATTCCGGAAGGTCGGAGAAGTAATCGTTTACAGCGACTATGACCTCATCTTTGGTCGAAAATTTCGAGCCGCCCAAATGTTTTTTTTATATTTGGAAATAAATGATAATCCGAGGGGGCTAAATCCGGCGAATAAGGTGGGTGGGGCAGCAATTCGTAGCCATAATCATGTATTACAGACATTGTTTCAACCGAAGTGTGAACATGTGCATTGTCTTGATGAAACAAAATTTTCTTACGCAACATTCCCGGTCTTTCTTCTTATATTTCTTCCCGGAGTCTTCGTAAAAGGTTACAATAATAACTAGAATTTATAGTTTGACCTTTCGGTAAATAATCTACAAAAATAATGCCCTTCGCATCCCAAAAGCCATGACTTTGTTAGTCGACAAAACCACCTTAGCCTTTTTCGGTGTAGGAGAGTCTGATCTTTTCCACTGTTTGGATTGTTGCTTTGATTCAGGAGTCTGGTGGTGAACCCAGCTTTCATCCATGGTAACAAATCTAGACAAGAAGTCCTCGGGATCAGTCTCAAAAAGTTTCAAACAGTCTCGCGAAATTGTGTATTGAACTCGTTTTTGTTCAGCTGAAAGCAACCACGGGACCCAGCGAGCAGAAACCTTATGGAACCCCAACTCTTTCGTTATTATGTGTTGCACATACCTAATGTTTGTTATCTCAGCCAACCAATAGTAAATTGTCAGTCACCCATTACGAGATCACAAATTTTATCGAAGTTTTCTTTCGTGGTAGAGGATGTAGGCCTTCCACTCCTAGGATCATCTTTAATGCTCTCACGACCGCGCTTAAACTCAGCTACCCACTTCTTGACACTGGAATACGATGGACCAGACTTCCCCAAAGTGCTCACCATATCTTGATGGATGTCTTTTGGTGATAGGCCTTTTTCATTGAGGTACTTAATGACTGCACGGTGTTCAATTTTCTCCATTATTGAAAATTGTGTCAGATTGCTTCAAACAAATAATCACAGAAAATTTATATTCTGCAGTATCGGAATGAAACTGCGCACAATAAATCAATATGACGGTAGATTTAGAAAGATGTCATAGCTCCATGTAGGTTAGGCCACGAACTTTTAGTTCCACCCTAGTATTTATTAGGAATTTTAAAATCGTATTATAACACTCTGGACCAACTCTGGACTCTCAAACCTAAGACCTTACGATCTAGAACTAAGATGCTTGTTACTGCCACGACGCAGTCAAACTGTGGGAGGTTCTAACAGAATGTCTTTCCGTAAGAGTTTTTTTTTTAAATAGTATAAAAGGAAGGTTTTATCTGTGACTGCAGAGCAAATTAGAACTCCGTGCCTTTCGACTATCGTCGTCCATAAACATTCGCAAACCACGCAGACACGTTACCGTCCTGTACCTACTCTCAATAGGCTACCGAAAGCTGACACCGCATGAAACGCGACATCATAACTCTCACTTTACCCTAGTAGTTTTGTATGGTGCATTGCAGCCAAATTGCGCCTCTTACTAGTACCTCTTACTTATGTGTGTTTGGGGGCCTTTAGGCCGGAGTATCAGACTGAAACAACTCTCATACACAAGTCGTTACTATAAACACAACACTTCGTTATGAACAGCATCCGCCGACTTCCGAGGACGCAGCACCCGAAACTTCATGATGAGTTTAAGCGTTACTAGCCACTTCATGTGCCTGGGATGACGAAGGTCAACTTGCTGGTTAAGCCAGGGTTTCCCAAAGTGTGCCACGGGTACAACGGGGTTACGGCATTACCCTGTATATTTGTTTTCCATAAATATACATAACTTAGAATAGAATAAAAGTATTTTATTGAGTATATTAAAGTTATATACACTGTTACACATTATCAAACGGTACAACATTATTCTTCAGCGGCTACTTAATTAACTAATAGTGATACATAAGACATGTGGCACACAATTTAGAACTTTAAAGGAGGCCTGTATGTTACCTGTACCTATATAAATTTAATGGGAGGTTTCGTAATTACATTACATTTTTAAAAAACTGTTGGTTAATTATGCGCCGGAAAATACGCAACAGTGTACCCATCATAACTTACCCTGTGTGTTTTCCATAAATATACATAATTTATCGAATTATATTTGTTTTTTTTTTTTATTAATTTGGCGTCAGAACATCCTGTAAATCAATCAAGAACGACGTCAATGTAACGTTCCGAGTGTGTTGTGAATGGGAACAGAAGTCGTCCCCTTCACTGTACCGAGAGATGCGTCCACAGTTCAATTAGGGAATTACTATTACTATGTAAAATTATATTGTCCAAAAACGCACTTGGACAAACAGTTTCTTAATAAAATATCTTTCAATAGTATTTTAAAGGGCGCGCTGTGGTCTAAAAAATGTAATAGCTATTTAATATATAAAACTCTGATAGGTATTTGAAACAGTAACTTTTACAAACCCTGGCTTAAAGGATATTGCTTTACGAAAGCGATATTCGTGATGCGAAAATTCCGAGAATGGTTAGAATAATAATGAACTTCTACCAAAATACAAGCACAGAACCATAAAAAAAACAAATTACATTTTCTGGAAAATGGTTTGTAGCATTTATTCTGTTTACGTCAATTTTAATAATCGTTGCACATCTTATCGTTAATTCTTAACTATATTAATAAGCTCATAACCGGGGTTATAAATTTGGCGAAGCGGGAAAAGCCATTTACGCGCCAACGTCGACCCTGGGGGGATCCAGTAGTGTTTGGGATCGCAGCACCCCATAGTGCCAAATATTCACTAAAAGCACCGAGAGTGCCATCAGTGCCGCAATTGGTGTGGTTCGGAAGTACATTTCATCAGGGTACCTCGGCTAGTCATTCCCCTAAGGGACTGACAAGTCCCCTAAGGGACTAACAAATCCCTAAGGGACAGAAACAAAATTTGGGATATTGCAATGGTGTGAGGTTCCTATTCTCGCCCTTTGCCCCATGCGCAAAGTCGCCTCCACCTCTTTCTCTTTTGTCCCCTTTTCTTATAAGAGGCGTACAAAGAGCGCCTGCTCCTACTACGTCTCACCTTACTAAGGGGGTACCAGGAACAGCGCCCTCGTCTTAACTGACTTCCAGGGTGCCTGACTACATACACCCCTGGCTACTGAGACCCACCGCTACGACAAGGCTTGAACCATGGTGCGGAGCTCAATCAATAACTTTGCTGGTAGAAAGTAGGTAATGAGTAATGACAAAAGTATTAATGTAATGAGTAATTTAATGCGTTTTGAGTTTTTATCATTGAGGGTTTATTTTAAATTAACTCACTACCGCCTGCAGGCATTGCCTATGCTTCAATCCCAACAACTTTTTTAAATTAACACTTTAAAATTTAACATTTTTCATCTGAACTGGCATTTAGTCTGAGCACAGACCACGCGGCATACGTGCAGCGGGTCGCGGGTGAGCTAGCGGCGGCGATGTGATCTGAGCTTTAATTTAGTCACTTCTCCCAGTCCACTGGAAACGCGTGCTCCACAGCCGTCGTTTTGTGCGCAAATAATTTCGATTAGTAAAAAACAGTTGGAAAACAGTAATTGCGACGCCGTATTGTTACACAAATACGAGATGTACTGAGATGGCAGTAGAATGACTGATGGCTGGGTGCGGTTATTCACAGAATGGTCTACCACTTTTTGTACGGAAGATGCAATATTTATTGGCTGAGCAGGTTATTCAACACTATGAGTGAACATTTATGGAGTAATGAAAACCCACATCAACATGGACTACATAATTTTCAACAATTTCAGTGATAATGTGTGGGCGGAAATGGTGAATTAATAATTATTGGGCTCTGTTTTTATGGGAAAACGGAACGGAGAAACATATATATTATACACTTCATCTCACAGAAATCCTACTGGTGTTGTTTGTGGATGTAACGCTTGTTTATGTGGTACGATGTCGCCCCAACGCACTTTGTTCGCGCAGTTAAAGAGACCTTGCACCGACCGTGGATAGGACGGGGAAGAAGTCGTGCGCGGCATCCTAGATTACAGCTATTACTCAATTGGACTTATATTTGTGAGAACATGTGAGAACCCCAATGCATTCCGGTGTGCTACCTTACCAGGTAGTTGGCCACATTATGTTAAAGGACAAAATGGATTGGGTCTTTGACAAAATTAAGACGGATTCGCAAGTACTGTCTCGAGTGTGTGGGCAGTTGATTTTCAGGCGTCGTCGTTCAGTACTATTTCGAACGGTATGTGCGTGATAGTCGCTGGCATCCACGAAACTTAAATGTTAAACATAATTTGTAAATAAGATAATATTTTTTTCTAAATAAGCTGATTCCACCTTTAAATACGCATCATAAAGTTTATTTTTCTCAATGCAGATTTTAGGTTTTTCATTTTTTAACGTGGCCAACCCTAAGCCTGATTCAATATGAAAGGAAAACGTATTCTGAGTGAGAGTTTTTAAATAGATTGTCATAAGATAACGAGTTATGAATAAACGTGCTCGAGTTTTAACAAACTTCTTTAAAGAAGCTAAATTCATAAATTGAATGTAAAATTCTAATAATTTGAATTAATTTTAACATAAGTTAATCAGAACTTATTTCGTAGTGTAAATTTGACTTCAAATGAACGCCTGAGAAAAAAAACGAGGAAAAATCTTTTTCTTTTCAGCAGGGGAAAGATTCCAAAGATCGGTCCAGTGCCAGAGGTTGAGCAGCTGGGTTATATGGGATTTTTACCCACTAAAATCCCAGCGATGGCTACATTCGGAATAACAGAGGGACTGCGGGAACTCGATCCGGATGACATCCGCAGTCCCTCCTTGTGCTGCACGCCGCTCTAAATTGAGAGAGTTCGTCTTTGGGAAACCTACTACTCCACTCGCCTTTTTTGTGATGTGCAGCGCCTCCAGTCTGAATATCTACGGCCCAAGGGAAGGTTCATATTATTAAGCGTCGGTCGTTGGGGCTGAAGAACCGGATTGAATAGTGGTGCGGCGGGATCAGCTCCTTGCCTTTTCCTTTCGTCCTTCTATATATAACGGTCTCGTAGAAGGAGACGACGGTTTTACAAGCTGGATATCCACCCGGCATCGCCGATACCACAGCTGATAGGGAGATATTGTGGCCAATTTTTCCTACCAGATTCTGCCGCTCAGCGTGCCTCAGAACACTTTTCGTACCTTCTATAGTAATGGCGAATTACCCTTGTCTCTGTACCGATCTTAAACAAGACACCCGGAAGTTACCCTGGCCGGTCATAATCGGCTTTAGTCGGTAAGTGACTTGGTTTTTTCTTCACATCCTTGCTTCGAATGACGGCAGAATTGCTCCAACAACAAGTTTGTGTGAATAGGGTTCATCACCCGGACGAGAACACGATATCTCCAAGGCTCCATCGTGTTCTTCACCACCTAATCACCTTTAGTAATGCATTTTCATCTCTCTGACGGGTGGAACGAACTTTGTTGTATACCCTTGCATACATGTCCGCTTGAATAACCAGAGGGGAAAACGCGCTAAGATTGTTGTCGCCTCGTAGGATATGCTGCGGTATCCTCTTACAATGCGAATGGCAACTCTTCGCTGCAGGCTGTACAGTTTGGTTCGACAGCGATGAACTCCTCTGATGTGTAGTAACCTACAACTATTAAAAGTCCACAGCCACGAACCTACGTCTATTCTATGGCCACGAAATGGCTAGGCATCTCAGCGTTTTCCAGGTGAACGTCAACCACTCCACCAGAGCCCAAGACCTCTTCCTGCAGTCCATGGCAGAGTGGACGATTGACGTCGTGATCGTAGCCAGGCGTGCCCGGTGCGCGGATCGGTGGCGATGGGGGTGTGACCTGGAGACGCCCCCCCCCTCGAAATCAAAGCGAGGGGTCGCGGGTACGTGGCGGCGGTTCGGGGAGAAGTTGTGTTCCTTCTTCTTCTTCTTTGAACTTCTTCTCTCCGAACCGCAATCTGGCGGCTCTATAACGCTTTCTAGAATTTCTAGGGCCGCTGGTAGAGCAGCTAGGCCCCTCCAGGTGTTCGTGGTAGGGGACCACAATGCCAAGTCCACGGCTTGGGGTAACCCGATCACAAACCCGAAGGAAAGGGAGGTGGAGAAGTGGGAGGTAGCTGCCGGACTGCCCCTCCTCAACATAGAGACAGTCCAGACGTGCGTGCAATGGTCGGGAGGTTCTGTGGTGGACGTCACTTTCGCCACGCCGGCCATCCCAAAGAGAGTGGAGGGGTGGAGACTGGAGACGTGGGTGGAGACACTCTCAAACACTGTCGTTGCGCAGAGGGCAGAGCCATTTTCCGCGTTGGGCGCTTACTAGGCTCAAACGGGAGCTGACAGAGGAGGCCGCCATCGTCGACCATTGGAGTCTGTCGGCCACTGTCGGTGTTAGGGGTGGACGATACACTGGTCGGCTCTGCGACGCATTCGCGGCGGTGTGCAGAGCAGCCATGCCGTCTGCGAAGAGTCTGCCCCAGCGGCGGGCGCTTTACTGGTGGAAGGTCGAATTATCCGGCCTCCGGGCCGCCTGTAACGAGGCTAGGAGGCAGTACACCCGGAGCAGGCAAAGGACGTTGACAGAGACGACAGGCTGCGTAGGATCTATGAAGAGAAAATGAAGATCGTGCAGCTGGCTATCTGCCGAGTCAAGTAAGAAACCCAGCTGGAGCTAGTAATTGGTCTCGAGAGGGATCCCTGGGGTCGACAGTACAAACAGGCGCGAAACAAGCTCCGCGCCCAGTCGGCCCCCATCACGGACGACGGACGAGGAGGAGGGTGTTCCGCCACCCGTCACGGAGGCTGAAATGTAGGCGATTCTAACTCGCCTCCGAAGTAAGAAGAGGGCACCGGGTCTAGGGAGAGTGTTAGCAATCTCTCTCGTGCACCGGGAAATTTTTCCTACGGGTTGGTCAGTTCCCGGGAGCATGGAAGTAGGGTCGGCTCTGCCTGCTTCCATAGGCAGGGCAGGCCCTGGACTCGGCTTTGTTCGGTTTCGGTTCGACCGGTGGTGCTCCTGATCGAGACTAGGAAGGCATTAGAACGGATTGTGGCGTCCCGTCTCGTTCAGCATCTGGAAGAGGGTACGGGACCCGGACTCTCGGAGTCGCAGCTCGGGTTCCGAGCACACCGGTCGACGATCGACGCCCTCAAGCACCTTCGGGTGGTGGCGGGTGAGGTGTTTGTACATCGCGAACGCAGTCAATAGCTTCCCGCACAGCGTGATACGAGAGGCACTGGTCTTCCTTAAGGTGTCTCCCTATCTAGTGAGACTGTTGGATGCGTGTCTAGAGAAGCACTTGGTATCCGTGGAATGGCGGTGAGTCGTGCGCGGCGTCCCACAGGTTTCCTTGCTTGGGACCGATCCTGTGGGACGTCGACTACGACTGAGTCCTGCGAGGCAGTCTTCTCCCCGGGTTGGGTGTTATCTGTTACGCGGATGATACCCTCGTCTATGCCCAGGGACGAGACTACAAGGTGGCGGCACGGCTGGCCGTTGGGTGGATCGTCTCACTGCCAGAAATAAGGCCCACCTGCTGTCTGTGCAGAGGGTCGTCGCACTGAGGTCGATTCAGGGGCCCCTAGCCGGCAATCCTCCGTGGGAACTCGTGGCGGTGGTTCTTGCTGAGAGCTGCTCCTTGGTCTCGAATAGGAGGGCGATCGGCCTGAACACCACGCATGACGAGATCCTGTGGGTCCACAGAGGTCGGAGGAGGACCTGTCGCGGCAGCCGTACGGTAGAGAGATAACGGCTGCCTTGCGCCCAGTGCTCAAGCAGTGGATGCGCCGTAGGCGCAAACACCCACACCTTCCGTCTGACGCAGGTGGTCACCGGGCATGGTTGCTTCGGTGAGTATCTGTGTAGGACGGCCTACAGGGAGCCGACGTCCGAGGGGATTTGTCAAAGTCGAGCATCGTCGTAGCGATGTTCGGCAGCGACGAGTCCTACCAGGCGATGGCTTCCTTCTGCTAGACCGTCATCTTCCAGAAGCAAGCCGACGAGCGGGTGAGAACGGAGGCTGCCGTGCCCCTGTGTTCCGTGTCGGGCCGCGATGGGAACCCGGTCCGCTATATCAAGATACGGCGTTGTGGGGACTGGTCAAAGCGTAGCCGGACAGTCCCCAAGGAGGTGAAGTCTGGCCTTTTCGCCGAAACCAGACTGCTTCTGGAGGGATCCTGTTACCTGCAGAACCGGGACCCCCCATTAAATGGGGGCTGATGGCTCCCGTAGGGGTTTAGTTGGTATTGCTGCCCAATTGCCGCGTCCAATATAGGTCTGGGGTTCTACCCGGGCTCTCAGCTATCATGCGTAAATGCATTTCCCTTCGTCATAAAAAAGGTACATCCTTTTCGACTTAAGATGACCCTCCTCGGCTCTCAGTATCCTCTTGGATGGTGGATTGACATACGTTGCACCCCTCTCCCAGAATACGCTGGGCAGACGGAACCAGAGGGCTATGTGAGGGATAACCCGGCTGCGGGGCAGCTGTTACCTAACCGTCCTGGGTTATTTCATGTTTTTCGTTTGCCATAGTTCCTTTTAAGAGTTCAGCCCCTCCTTTTAATGGTTTGATCCCTCCGTTTAAGGGTGTGGCCCCTTCTTTGAATAGTTTAGTCCATACGAGATATACTTCGCCCATATTGAGATACTAAGCTCTGCGACCAGTGCGAATGGTCAGTGTACAACATTCTGTACAATCACCACTCGTTACCACGAGAGCCACCGAGAGCAGAGTCGATCCAATTAGTTCACCCAAACTACAGGATTGCAACCACGGCCACGACCAAGCTTGGACCTTGGTGGGGGCAGAAAACTGGAGTTACTTCTGAAACGTTTGATAAAGTCGGGTGCCGGGCGGCGAGTAGAGGCACCCGAGCGTTCTTACAAAATGCAGAGTAATAGACAACCGAGGGAGCAAATTTTATATTTTTTATTTTTGTCTTATTTATAAAGATTTCTAAAAAGTCGTACAACAAATGTTATTGAGTTTGGTGTAGATAGCCTACCTGCTAGCGGTTTTGTGTCAATAAACGCTGTATAACCGTAACCTACGTAGCTCATTATATATTGGCGGGGGAGCTCTCCTAAGCTACGTCCAGTACAAATAGCCTAAAACCCATCATAAACAAAATTACTTTTTTTCTAATCCGTCTCTACTTTCAGAAGCCAACAACATTCGAATGTTTCTCTTATAATGTTACTAGGCGTCCTGACAAACGCTGTTCTGTCATAAACTTATTTTGTTGCCATTGTGACGTGTAAACATATAAAAATTGTTAAGTTGTTGTCAGTTTTGGGTAAGAAAAATTGATAGTAGCTGGTTCTCAGACCAGTATGAATGTGCATATAAAATTTGGTAGAGATCGACAAAGCGGATTCAGTGGTGTAAGGTATCTATAATTATGACACGATAATTTTATATATGAGATACAAGGGATACGTTTTTAGTTACTATTCAAAATTGAATGAAACAATGATTGAATGAATGTTTGATTGTTTATCTTATAGTTGCTTAGGTATCTATGAGAATCAGCATTCCATCGGGCGACCCACCTTATCAACCCTTTTTTTTTTTTTTTTTGGTGACGAAGGGGAATGCATTTACGCATGATACCTGGGAGCCCGGGTAGACCCCCAGACCTATGTTGGACTCGGCCATTGGGTAGCAATACCAACTAAACCCCTACGGGAGCCATCAGCCGCTATAAGTGGAGGGTCCCGGATCTGCAGGCGACAGGACCCCTCCAGCGACAGGCTGGCCTCGGCGAAAAGGCCAGACTTCACCTCCTCGGAGACTGTCCGGCTACTCTAAGACAGTCCCCACGACGCCGTGTCATTGGAAGTGGACCGGGTTCCCATCCCGGCCCGACACGGAACACAGGGGCACTACTGAAGGCGCTGCAGATAGCGCCTCTTTCGTACCCCCATTCGTCGTCGGCGGGGGGAGGCCGCGTCGGCAGCCTCCTCTCTCACCCGCTCGTCGGCTTCCTTCTGGGACATGACTGTCTCGCAGAAGGAAGCCATCGCCTTGTAGGACTCGTCGCTGCCGAGCATCGCGAGGATGATGCTCGACTTTGACAAGTCCACCTTATCAACCCTTAATTATAGAACAATAAAACCAGAATTCAGAAAAGAAGATGAAATTTCCTATCTGTAAACGACACACGATATATTTGTAGCGGTGATGGAACATCTACATCAAACGGGTAATAAAACATGTTAAATAGGCCAGTGGGGGGGGGGGCCGGGTCCGCGGGCCGTCGTAAACGTCGAATTGAGATGGTGATAGACTATAAAACTGGTACCAGTTGTTTACGATTTTTACTTAACTGAATCAACGTTCCTATTGACGTTGTAACACTCCAATATTATCATCAGCAGACATTCGATTTCTTTGCATAACAGAGCAAACGAGTTGTCGGAGTATTTTAGTAACTACATGCGCACATAAGGAGGATCTATAATATTAGAGTTTATGCATAAGCATTGCTTGCTCCCCATACTCCTTTAATGACCCAGCAGAAAGCAAGAGATCTGCTAAAGCACGACAGTTGTTTTTTTTTTTTGTCGGAGAAAGGCCTTAAGTCAGTGGAGAAAGTGTTTCAGATTCCTTGTGTTTTGTAAGCACCTTCGGCTGCAGTAGTGTAGTATCCGACATATCAGCGATCCGATATCCCGGCGACTGCCCGGTTCCCGGTTGTCAAGACTTCGTGGCTAAAAGGCGAACACGTTGAGGGCGCGTGGCGCGTACGCAACGAAATTGGCTTACGATGAATGAAGTGTATGAATCAGATTAGATCTTCAGATGCACAAGCATGACTCTACGGTATCGCCCCTGTGCGTCTGTAGTTTTGGTGTGACTAATAGAGATATCAGATTCGCAGCGACAACACTGATCCGTTAGAAAACACTCAGCTACATAACATCACAACAACAGGTAATTATACTAAATACATAAGTAAGTTTATAGTAAGAAGTAGTGCCATGCGGCACAGGAGGAGGTACTGCCATGCATGGTGCATGACATTACATCCTCCTACGCACGACCGGGGAGGTACCTCTCGCTCATTTGATACTGCCGTAAACTGACACCTACCACGTCGCGTTTCGTGCGGTTTGTGAGTAGCTGGTGGGCCATTGGAGGGGGAGTGAGGAGGGTACCGTTTCGGCATAATAATGTTCATGGGCCTCAGCAGTCGTTGAAGGGCTCCGATTGTTCGTTAGTTTCCCCTACATTATTAAAATAAACATGGGATTTATGTAATTCTGAAACAAGTTATTAATATTACGTAAAGAGCAGTGACGTATTCACTATAGCACTATTAACTCACAGTGAGTTACTGAGTACACTGTACGCAATTAGCAACAGACTAGAAAACTTAAGTGACATGTTTCTACGAGTCAAAGTACTGTGACTTGAGTTAATATTTAGCGACGAACCAATTAGCTGCTGCGCTGATGCAGCGCGACGCAAATGCGTTTGTTACAAATAGTCGCAGAAGCGCCCAATGTGCCAAGAGCAATCACAACTGCAATTGCACACACGCAGTTTCTGAATAACATGGCGATTTTTCATAGCAATAGCATCGCTGTCTCATTAGTCTGTAACACATTCGCTACGCACTCTCTCCGCCTCGAAGCCGCTCGCGAACCACTTGTATGATAATGCTCTAATTACCAACGTTCAAAACGTATTCTTGTGATTATATTTTGACTTCGTGTGTGGTGCGTTACTGTTCTATTGTCTATTATCGCTACAGACTCATGTTAGTAATTACAAGCAGCTAACCAAAGTTAACTCAGTAAATGCACTCTCGCATCCACCGGCCACGGGGCGAACTGTACCATCGTACAGTTACAAACATGCGCGTTGGCGAGTCAGTGCATATGAAAAATCTTCTTGACACACCTACAAGACAATGCTGTCTAAAATATAGAACGGAATGCACAGTGAACACGTGAATGATAAGCATGATCTCGCTACTAATCGCGTTTGCTCGTGTGGACGCGCTGTGCGAGTCATTTATCGCGTCGCGTAAATTTTGATTCTGTGAAAATATCGCCACAAAAAACACCACCCTCATTCCGACCTAGTCGGGTAAAATGAAATACAGATACACAAAAATGGTATGTGTCGGTCGTGCGGTCCCAAGGGAGATGGAACAGATAAACCGTGTGATTATATCGAATACCAACTAAGTTCAGCATTATTTGTGGATTATGTCCGTTTCTATTCGTAGCAATAAAATGTATTGTTATATTATTGAGGAAATTACGCCTGTTATAAACGTTTTATCGTCTTATACGTTTCTGGCATGATCTGCAATATTGGTCGTCCATTTTGTTGGTCCGTATCCGAAGACGACATTTTGTCGTGCCAGGGTTATTTTATCAATTCAACAACACAAACTCAAGGCCCAAAACTGGGAATTTTTCGGATATTTAAAACAGGATTATACCTAAACTTCAGAAGCCGCCAACGCACCTGCATACCTGCCACCTCGGTAGTTGAGGATGTAGGTAAGCGGCTCGCTGCGGTACTCCAGGCAAGTACCATGACCACACCATGATTCAAGTAGCCTTGTCGTGGCGGTGGGGCTCAGTAGCCTGGGATGATCAGAGACATCTTGGACGAAGCCAATTGAACCGAGGAGGTGGCGGCTCTTAGTACTCCTCTTATAAGAAGAGGGGATAGAAGCCGAAAAAAGTGGCGGCGCTTTTGCGCACGGGGCAAGGGGCGAGGATGGGAACCTCACCTCATTGCACTGTCCCAAAGTCGGTGGGGTTGTCCTTTGGTGCGGGACAACTCCATCTGCACTTCCCCGCGTCAACAAAACAAAAGGCAAGTACCATGATGCTATACTTTACCACACTAACTTTCTAATCGCTTATTATATTAGTTGTTATACCTATCACTACTACGAAAGGAAGCCGTTCGATATTCCGTCTTCTTTTTAACGAATATAACACCCCTCATACGTTCCAACGGGGTCCTAACCCCGACACCGTTCAGGGTGTAGCAGAGAAAATATAAATCTACATACATACATATGACATGCCCTCTAACAGCATAGTCAAAAATTCAAGTAGAAATACCCGATAGTTATTTAGCTCATTAGACCGTGTAAATACGCTACAACAATGCTTATAAAAATAAGTCAAACACAATATTGGAGATCGGCCAACATGTATTACCGGCAGCAGGAATTTTAAAACAGAATAACAATTTATTACAACCCGAAGGCGAAGAGAGATTTCGTATTCATTGTTTGTTACATTTTTTTATAGAAAGGGGTAAACGAGAAATCGGAGCATTTTTACGACTACCCACGCCCATTAACATCCACATAATTACTACGCCGATGCGTTGCCCTCCTCCCTCCCTCCAATGGGCCGCCGGCTACTCACGAACCACACGAAACGCGACACCGAAGATGTCACTTTACGGTGATATATATACCTGCCCGGTCGTGCCGGCCCAATTCTGTTGCATACGAGGAAGTAGTGTCATGCATTATGCATCGCACTACCTCGTCCTAATAAATACCATAAGAATGTGCACCGAATTGCACATTAATCATAGTGATTCTATCTGAATCTGAAAGTAATCTGTGTAGACGCCAGCCACGCCTTAATTGCATCGAGATGATTAATATAGATCAATCTACAGTTTTAGTCCAAGATCAGATAATACAAGCTTCAATTGACTATTTTCAGTTCATTATAAGGCACTTGTCCCCTGTGGACTACAACTTGTAAGACTTACGTATCATTGATCGTGTCCTTTTTATAGTCGGTACAGAGGCGCAAACAAGATTTTGCATGCGGCAGCGCCATGCTGCAAGGCAATCCCATTGCAGTGGAATAGGGCCGGCACGGCGGGCAAGGTACCTCTCGCTCACATAATATCTTCGGTGTCGTGTTTCGCGCTGCTTGTGAGTAGCCTGTGGCCGGGTGGGGGGCGGGGGCGGTTGAGAGGTTCAGCGCATCGGCATGGTGATTGTGTCGCAGGGGGCTCCGATTTCTCGTTTGCTCCCCTATTCTATAAAAAAAATATGAACAACGAGTCGAAGCTTTTTTAATGAGACTACCGTCGCTCATGACCCTCCGCATAGACACCACGCAGATGTGATGTCCTCGTTTTCTCCCCTCCTGTAATGTGCCACCGGCTACTGCACTAAGCTCGACAGCATAGCTATCACTTTACGGCGGAATCATATGAGCGATAGGTATTGCCCGTAGTGCCGGCACAACTCGGCAGCAACACAGCATAGCACTACCTCGTTTAAAATCGCTATTGTCTAAAAATTACATTTCGCAAGTACTCAGCGGGTTTGGTGTGACAGTGTATCAGACATTTATAATAAAAATGTTTTGACCTGACTGTAGAGCGGTTGCGTTTTTCACTCGTATCTAGTATTTGTATAGAATTGGGCCGGCACGACCAGGGAAGTACCTCTCGCTCACTTGATACCGGCGTAAAGAGACAGCGTCGCTGTCTCGTTTTGAGCATTTTGTGAGTAGCCGGTGGGCTTTGGGGGGGGGGGGGGGGTTCATAGGAGGGCAACGCATCTGCGTAGCAATCATGCGAATATCCATGGGCGTCGTTAGTCATCAAAAGACTCCAATTTTCTTGATTCTTGACTTGATTCTCGTTCGCCCCGTTATGCTATAAAAAATGTTGTACTAATTCGGCTGCAATTCAGCACGGCACTACCTCTTACTTATCACGACGATATAAAATAACACTTTGACAGTAATGGATGGAATGATATAATTTAACGCCAGCTGATGTAAAGTATAATTATGTGTATGTAGAACTTAACAGAGTTAAAACTTATAAGAAAATGGCACTGAACTCTTGTAAAGTCAATCCCACTTCATTAAGCTCAAACCCCAAGCTCTTAAACTGTAAGTCACACGAGGGTATTGTCGCCTAAGTTACTGGCGTCCTGCTAAGTAAATACATTTATATATTGATATTGATAAAGAGTGCCATCATTAAGAAAACACCGTACAGTATCTGGACGACGTCGCTCACTTGCCATTTAGAATAGCATAAACTAACTCACAATTATAAAAATAAATTAGGTTTTCTCTGCTAAACTCCTCCAAAACTGATTAAAATAATTTAAATCACTATGCTGTCGAAATAATCAATGGAAATAATCACTATGCTGTCGCGTTTTGAGCGGCTTATGAGAGTCCGGTGACCTATTGGTTCACAGGCTAAAGGATGGTAATTTACGTAATATTAGGTCATGCGTGTATGGTAGGTGGACCAGGTCATGCGTGTATGGTAGTGTACCAGGTCATGCGTGTATGGCAGGTGTACCAGGTCACGCGTGTATGGCAGGTGTACCAGGTCATGCGTGTATGGCAGGTGTACCAGGTCATGCGTCTATGGCAGGTGGACCATTCACGTGAAGGCTCAATACAATTTCTTTGCGTATGATATACAACAAGAACAACGACGGTCCGTCTGTTTGTTGTTCATCTGTCCGTATACCTGTTTGTGCATCCGCCTGTCTGTACGTCTGCCTATCTATCAGTCTGTGCAGGAAAATTAAAGTGACAAAAAGTCATGAAATTTGATAAAAAATAGGTGATAAATAGTGGTAAATAATTTCTAGTCTTATATCATAATTCTTGTGTGCAGTTCATTAATTAACAGTTACTTTCTATACATTACAATACATCATATGCTGCATGATGCATGCATACACAATTAACAAAACTTAATAGAATATTCAAACAATTGAATCAAGAAATGAAACGTGAGCAGTCGATGCGTATGATTTATTAAAATCAAATTATAAGCGTGGATATGAGACTGCGAGCTGTATGTAAGTAAAATAGATCCTGCTGATAAGTTACTGTTGTGTGGCAAAGGTAAAACGGCGGAAAATGGACATACTAATATTATTATCGCACCAAAATCTCTCACACAAATTTATATTTATATATATATATATTTCTATATTTCTGCTATATGGCTTTGAAACTAGCGGTGCAAAAAAATCAACCGTAACAAAATATAATAGTGTAATTTTGAAACAAAATGTTTAATGCTAGCACTCCATACATGTAACAGGAGGATGATATTCTTTCGAGTGGGGCATGTGGAGTATCATTGAACAGGTAATAAATGATTCGAGTTTAGATTTGTGATTATGCCAATATTTTGCGAGCACAGCATTAACGTGGCAGCACGGCTATCACTTCACGGTGGTACCGTACGAGCTGTACCTTAGGGGAATATAAAGATGTCCTCTATGGAATCACCATCAGCACAATAGCCATTACAAATGGAGTAGCTCCCAGCTAAGACAGTCAGTCTATTTCTGATCTTTGACCGGGCCGGTTGCCATTCATACCAGTTCAATACTATTATTTCTAAGTGAACTATATTGTGTTAATTTACAGTTTAATAAAAAGGACTTTATTTTAAAAAGGCGTCACAAATACCCCTAGTAACAGAGCGCAAGATATGTTCCCGGCCGTGCCGGCCCCATGCGGCTGCATGCCTGTACTTCTGTATATTTATATTACCGGATTTAGCCCCCACGGATTATCATTTATTTCCAAATTTAAAAAAACATTTGGGTGGCTCGAAATTTTCGACCAAAGATGAGGTGATAGTCGCAGTAAACGATTAGTTCGCCGACCTTCCGGAGTCTTTTTTTTTTTCGAGGGGA
Source organism: Eumaeus atala (assembly GCA_017140195.1). Taxonomy (NCBI): domain Eukaryota; kingdom Metazoa; phylum Arthropoda; class Insecta; order Lepidoptera; family Lycaenidae; genus Eumaeus; species Eumaeus atala. The sequence goes on from JAFELO010000461.1 coordinate 457,361, forward strand.
TAAAAAGTTGCAGGTCAGGTGGAAGAAGTGTGTTGAACTAGCTGGAGACTATGTCGAAATATAAAAATAAACTTAGATCCACTTTTCTTTCATTTTCTTGGTCGGGCTTAGAACTTTTAGATCCACCCTCGTATGTTTGTAGTAGGAGGTAGCCACCTCCTACTACAAACATACGAGGGTCCTTGCATCACTGCAGTGGAGCTGGTCCGGCACGACTAGTAATGATGCGGATGTTCATGGGCGTCGGTAGTCGTAAAAAGGCTCCGATTTTTTTTTATTGTATAGAGAGACAAACGAGCGCTTGGAGCCTTTCAACGACTACCGACGCCCATGAACATCAGCACAAACATGCCGATGAATTGCGAAACTTTCGCCCCCCCCCCCCTTCAATGGGCCACCGGCTACAAACAAACCGCACGAAACGCAACACTGAACATGTCACTTTACGGCGGTATTATACGAGCGAGAGAGAACCCCGGTCGTGCCGGCCCAATTCCGTTGCGTAGGAGGAAGTAATGTCATGCACTGTGCATGCAGCATGTGCATGCAGCAAGAGGTAGTGCCCTCTTCCTAGCACGGCATTACCTCTTCCTAGCTGTTATTTGTTCGTCCCCATGTATTATAAAAGTTCACTGCTGCCTGAATGGCTTAGCGGGCTTAGGAGTATGCTGGGAAGTTAGTCTCGTGCCTATAACTCGAGAGACGGGGGACATCCAAGTATATTTTAAGCAGTCGGAGTTTTCTCTTAAATTTAATTGTGGTTTCATAGGTATGTGATAATACAATAGATGCAATACGAAATCGTATAATACTAAAAGTCCCAATAAAATCTTAATTGCGAGTTGCATAAATTAAACTGTAGCCCGTGAAATATAATAATTAATATTCCAATTGATAGCGGTAGCAACTCTGAGTATACGTGTCAGATCTGATTAGAATTATTGCTTCCAAATCCAATCTCCTAATTAATTGTTAACGAATCGATTATATATGATCGGTTTGAATAGGAGCTTCCCCCGTTTGTGAATTATATGATTACTTAACACCAAGTCTGTGGATACGAGGGGAGGCAACGAGACGGAAGATACCGATGTCGCTACAACGACTCTGAAGTTCGTAAGTTTAGTATGAATTAGTGCCCTGCTGCACTACAGTGGAGGCTTCAAATCTAATGTCGCGGTAATGTGTCCTGTATTACCGAGTACCCACTGAAAAACTTTGCAAGAGGTAGCGCCATTACTGCCTAGCAGACGATAGATATAGATAGCCCTGGTTATGCCCCACGAGCCTACAAATATAACAGTTAGAGCTTTCCACACTACTTGATTGTTGTATTCAATTTTTTTTAATATAACAACGAAAACTAACAGTTGAAGCTCATAAACATCCGCATAGTTATCCAGAAAAGGCGTTGGCTTCCATTCCTACCCGCGTAAAATCAGCTGCCCGATATCACCACACGAAATACGACTCATAGTTATCATTGTATAGCTCTCATTTGATGGTAGCGTCATGTGATCTTGGACAAAAACTGTTAGACCACAGGTGTAAAATGCAGCAGAAGCATATCCAGCACATGTGATTCACGGATGAAGCCGGAGAAGATGGTAAGTATTATTATAAAACAAAACCCTCCCAATATGTCTATCAGTCCGATTTCCTCAAAATACTCTCAGCCATGGTTCGAGCGTATACCGAGAAATCCGGCCTCTGTTATTCACGGGCGAAGTGAACGAAAGCTCTTATTAATTATGTCACTTCATATTGTTGTTGACACAGAACAGAAAAGACACTGTTCTGTGGTTCTTTAGCACACACACGCCGAAGCTAAGTGCAAAGCGCCAAGCTTAAAACATGAATATTACTAAACCAGCTTACACGTGGCACTGGCAGACACCAGCCAAAGACCCGTCTGCTTAAAATATCCTAAGCAAAACTAACGACACTTCATACGCTACAATCCGTCCAGTCGATTGGGCTATAGACAGATATATAGCAATATGCACACATTCATGCAAACACTCGGAAAACAGTCCCTTGCGAAATTGGACAGAAAGCAATCACATCGCAGTGTATTTATAATTAATTTGTAGGATTGGTGTGGCTGACGCGAACTGCACTAACTATCGGAACATTCTTCTTTTTTTACTTTGTATTGGAAACAGCAAATGGGAAAGCCGAATATTTTGATTAAAACGAACTTGACCTACCGCTACATCTATATTTCCTGTATCTAAGGACGTAATCAACTGCCCCTGTTATAAAATGAAATGAAATGAAAATATTTTTTATTCAATTATAAAAATTACTTTTTAAACGTTAGCAAAAAAAGGACCATAGTGTATGGTTATATCTGTATAACACATCTGTGTTGCCAAGAGTTCCGCCCAGCGCTGGGCATCGGATGCTATCTTGTCTAGCGAAACGTTGCCTTCGAATACCTACTATCTAGTCCGCAGGTCACTGTACCGAGCATTTTAAATACAACTCCCCGGTCGTGCCGGCCCAATTAAGATACATACGGGGATGTAGTGCGATGCAATGTACATGGCACTACATCCTCCTATGCAGCATTACACTACCTCTTCCTAAATTGTCTATTAAGTTAATTAACAAAATATCTAACCAATAGTGAAAACATATCCACTTTATTTATAATTAGTTGCGCATGGATCGCGACATCTGCGTAACAAATATGTGGATGTTTGTGGGCATGGGTAGTCACCAAAAGGCTTTGACCTGTTATATGCACTATATAAATATGAAGCGTTTCTGTACATACTAAACAATTCTATCATTACGAGACACGCAAGCACGTTCTGTAAACACGCCAGGCCGACGAGCCGCCGCGACGGCCGGCGCAGACGACGCCGGGTGGCGCGGTCATGTGCGCAGATACTCTGAGACATAAATGTATTTGTGATCGAGATTAAAATAATACAATCTGTTGTGATAATATTAGTAATAATAAAAAATAAGCTGAATAAGCTCACTGAATTGGCCATGTGCTATGCAGATGGCGGATGGGCCAGTAAGTTTCTGGAGTGGTGCCCGCGTTTAGGAAAACGAAGTGTTGGTCGACCGTTCACCGGGTGTGAAGGCGGTCTCCGTGCAGCAGCCGGAGCGGCCGTCTTGGCGTTCACTGAAAGATGATAATGATGATGAATATAAGTAACGCGAGGTAGCGCGCCATCACCAATCCTGTAATCACTAGGCGGATCCAATGGTATGGGGATACGCAGCAAAAATGCCTACAAAAGCAACCGCAAGTACTACCAGCGCCGTCTGTGGTTAAGTGTAGCTTTCAACCGACAGGGAACCTCGATGGCTAGTCTGTCCCTATGGGCCCGACACCACGTGGCTTAGAGGTGCCCAAATTCGTATACACATTGTTGTAAGCTTGTCACCAATTGCTTATCTCTTGTCTTATTTTTTGTTGACACAAACAATACAAGACATTTTGATCCCTTGCTTGAACCGTCATGAAGTGTGAGCTACTCTGTCACGTGAGGTTTGTGACTTTCCAATGGCCCATTGGGGAGATGATACGCATGCATTCAATTATAAGAATATCTATGGTGGTCGGTTGTTAACAAAAGCATCCGAGATCCCGTTGGTTCCCCTTACACTATAAAAATGTAACAGTCCCGTGAGACGGCAAGGAGGTAGCTACCAAACCAACATTCTAATGCAGTCCATTTGATATAAACACAGACTTCTCGTGCAGAACTTTTAACGGCCTGGTGACGTTTTGTAGGTTTAATGAAATTTTTGCAGCTGACGGTCACGGGCTGTCTCTGTTACAGTTTTGAGCACTGTTATAGTTGTTAGCGTTGTTACAATTGCGAGAGCGGTTAAAGCTGTGAGCCCTGTTACAGTTGTGAGCGCTGTTACAGTTGTTAGCGCTGTTACAATTGCGAGCGCGGTTAAAGCTGGGAGCCCTGTTACAGTTGTGAGCGCTGTTACAG
>JAFELO010000461.1:466748-481030 GCA_017140195.1 Eumaeus atala
TTAAAATATAATGTTACGCATTTTATTCTTTCATTTTTGTTATTACTAGTTAACTAGAGACGACCGGTGGCAAGTCAGACGCTGGACCGACGGCTCAACGTGCCCTCCGAGGTACAGGATGTATCGCCGCCAACTTTCTACTCCGTCCTGCTCTAAGAAATTGGCAAATGTCCATTACACGTTTCGACCCGTCGCGGGGTATGTACACGGGGCATCACGTCTGCGCTAGACGTGAGACCACGACTTAATCAGCAACAAAAAATTGACAATCACACGCTTTTGACGTATTCTTGTAACTTTTAATTTGCGAGACGTAGTGCCAAATATAGAATGCTATATTTGGCCGAATTGGAATCCACCGAGAGGATCCTCTAACTCACATTATACCGCCGAAAAGTGGATGCCATGTTATATAGCTTTTCGTGCGGCTACTAGTTTTCCGGTGGCTTGTTAGAGGGAATGAAGTCATTATCAGCAAGACAGTCTAATGGCCTTGGTATTCATCCAAAGGTTACGACTGTTTGTTCGTAATTCATACTATAAAAACGCGAAGGTAGTGGAATCGCCATAGGAAGTTTCCACTTACCAACATAAACTGTACACTCATCGATATTTATATTCTTCTAGGCGATGTTACAATAAGATTTCAAGTTAAAATAATATTCTATTCCATTATCGAAATGGGTTTGTATTGCAGCTTCGTTCAGTTACTTGCAGAACCCCCCGTTGTTTACCATGGTACTGACACCTCGCCCAAGTATGTGCCAAAAGTTATACAAAATAATGAAGTCCTTTTTCCATTACTTATACATTTTACATTTATAATGTTGTTTTTGTAATTTGCTCAAATATTTGTCAAGTTTCAATTATTCGTACGTATATACTTACTTACTTACGTATATACGTATATACTTACTTTGTCGAGCTGTCTTGCTTATGAAGATCATTTTATGGACTGGCATGTCTTCTAAATAGTCACGTTGAGAAAACACACTTTAGATGCACTAATCACATGAAAACGTTACAAAAGTTAAAATAGGGGGATTTCAGAAAAAAATCTAATACGTTAAATATCTCCACAAGGGTTTAGTTTTGTACACAATATGATATGATCAAATCCATCAGAAATGACCTGAAAAATAACGTCCTTTAATATTCAGTACTGCTTCTCGTGTAACCTTGTGTAGTTGCATTAGCATATGTAGTAGTCTATAGTTCCATGTGTCCACCTACGGACATCCAACTTGATATATTTTATCGATAATAACTCGTTATAACAAAACTTTAATGCCTGGAATAAACAAAAGTAAAATAAGATAAAAGCAAAACGAACATTAAGGCTAATTCGTTAATTTTATTTGTCTACGTAATTTGCTTTTTCATATATCATTTATGTCATTCATGTATTTGCACTTGAGCCTCGTTCAAAGTATCCATCAATGGAGATATGCCTCCGGCGAATAAATCACGCAAAGAGCAGCCGATAAACGTCTGACGTTTTATCGCAAGAATACATTTTATGATCACCCATCTGTAGCGCTCGCAGAGTGAAATACGACGACGTCAAGAGCGGGACGGTTGACGGAGCTTGGCAGGAAGACATATTTCATTGCAATGTCTCTTACAGTGCAAGGGTTCAACGGGTTGACGAGACCTTTATACGTCTACCGACGCCCGTAAACAATCGCATATTTACTATGCCTTCGTATCTCCTGTAGCCTATTGGGTTCAAATAGGCTGCGAAATGCTATAGCATACATGTCACTTCACGGGAACATTATGTGAGCGAGAGATACTTCCAACTCCGCAACGCCCCCATTCGATTACAATGTAGCAGAGCACTAATTCTTGTTAAACATATCCTGAAATTACTATAGAAGCAGAATTGTCGGTGGCAAACATGACTATTTATGATTATATACACCTCTCTCCCTTGCCGGCAATATCCCCTTGCGCCTCACCCCCAAGCAGATCCCGAGTACACAGGCGCCAAATCTGGATCAAAAATAATTGGACGCCCTAATTAATTATTATTGGTAAGTTTAGTAGAATACACGTCGCCTTGATCTATCAAGGATATCATTACCGCCAGAACTGTACGTTCATACCTCTACAATGTTTGTAGTAAATTATGACCATCATTATCATCAGCCTCTATCGCTCCACTGCTAGATGTAATCTTCCAGTGAACACCAAGATAATTGAAAATTGTTCTTCATTTAAACTTTTAAATAAATCTACATAATATCTGTTGTTGTGAATCATAAATACTGTTAATCCGTCACCATCTTTTTGGTACTTTAACTATGCCCTGTATCATCATGTCTTTTTTCTATTTTTTCTTACTTTTTCGAGTAAAACATTTACTCATTAAGAATTAGAACCAATAATGGTAAATATAAGATTAAAACCCTACGAAAAATATAGCCCTGTGCAATGAAGATCTGATCTCAAATCTGCACAAGTGCAATTGGATTATCTGATGAGCATCTACGAAGAACCGTCGAAGGCTTGCTCTGATATATCAAAGAGAACTGCAATTTGACGGAAAACTGTCAATGAAATGAGCATTATTGGTAAAAGTTATTGATAATTATTATTTTGTTCGTTGCTTCCAAGGTTTCATCTTAATAAATGCTCTGCTGTACCGCGAGTGCGATATTGGGTGAAAGACACGTTAGGGAAATAGAAATAGATAAGTGCAGAGAATTGTCAAAATAATTTGAGGCTTATTGATATTTCAGTAAAATTTCAAAGTTCTGTGATATAGTCTGTAATAATTCTAGGCATTAATATTTCATAGATAGGCATTAATATTTCATATATTATGGTGACATTGTGCAAGCATTATGTTATGCGGCACGAATTAGTCGAAAGAGCAGGCCCATTAGGAAGAAGGCAGTTACCGGATAGAATAAACACGTGGCCGACTCTCACAGGACGCCGGAAATAGCTTTAGTAAATGGTAGCTTTGGTATATTGTTAAGTCACAGTAAACCAATGACGGCATATACAACAATATGAGAAAGACAAGAAAAATATTTAAGTGTCGTCTTAGGTGGTGCCAAGGTAGACATACTTGCCTCGCATCATGCAATTAAAGATTTCGCGCCTTCTGGAAGCAAACTAATAAGATTGTGACGCAATTTTCAATAATGGAGAAAATTGAACAGTCGTGCAGTCATTAAGTACCTCAATAAAAAGGCCTATCACCAAAAAACATCCATCAAGATATGGTGAGCACTTTGGGGGGTCTGCTCCATCGTATTCCAGTGTCAAGAAGTGGGTAGTTGAGTTTAAGCGTGGTCGTGAGAGCATTAAAGATGATCCTAGGAGAGGAAGGCCTACATCCTCTACCACGAAAGAAAACATCGATACAATTTGTGATCTCGTACTGGGTGACCGACGTTTGACCAGTGGTAAGATAGCTGTGATAACAAACATTACTTATGGCCGGGTGCAACAAATAATAACGGAAGAGTTGGGGTTCCATAAGGTTTCTGCTCGCTGGGTCCCGAGGTTGCTTTCAGCTGAACAAAAACGAGTTCGATACACAATTTCGCGAGACTGTTTGGAACTTTTTGAGACTCCCGAGGATTTTTGTCTAGATTTGTTACCATGGATGAAAGCTGGGTTCACCACCATACTCCTGAATCAAAGCAACAATCTAAAAAGTGGAAAAGATCAGACTCTCCTACACCGAAAAAGATTAAGGTCGTTTTGTCGACTAACAAAATTATGGCTTCTGTTTTTTGGGATACGAAGGGCATTATTTTTGTAGATTACTTACCGAAAAGTCAAACTATAAATTCTAGTTATTAATGTAGCCTTTTACGAAGACTCCGGGAAGAAATAAAGTAAAAAAGGCCGGGAATGTTGCGTAAGAAAGTTTTGTTTCATCAAGACAATGCACGTGTTCACACTTCGGTTGAAACAAAACCCACCTTATTCGCCGGATTTAGCCCCCTCGGATTATGATTTATTTCTAAATAAAAAAAAAAACATTTGATTGATAGTCGCAGTAAACGATAATTTCGCCGACCTTCCGGAATCTTTTTTTTTTTTCGAGGGGATAAACAAGTTGCAGGTCAGGTGGAAGAAGTGTGTTGAACTAGATGGAGACTATGTCGAAAAGTAGAAATAAATTTAGATCCACTTTTCTTTCATTTTCTTGGTCGGGCTTAGAACTCTTAGATCCACCCCCGTAGATAGTCTTCTGTTAAGTATGCAGCTATGTAAGCTTTGTTGCCTATTTAGTACTAATGAATCAGTGTATGATCATAGATACTGGCACATTTTAAAAACGCCATAACAGTACATTTGAATTTGGAACCAGTAATTCTTAAATTCTTAGAATATATGTTACGTTTTCCCATTTTCATGCCGATCGTTGTTCAACTCGTTTTCGTGAAATTAAAATCGAGCGGAACGATAAATATTTAACGCTTAATAAGAATAATAAGATTATTTAGCATATCCAAGAGTGGTCTCCTCAGCAAGACTCGGCACCACCCAAGCGTGGTTTGGCTTTGCGATCTTCATCAGAGCTAATGACCGAAAACTATCACGTCCCGGCCTTAACCTCTGCCTATTCATAAAGTGACAATTACATAACGTTTGATTATTTGAAAGATTGTAATATTCTGTGACGAATAAAACTGTTGTCTTTGAATTTATTGAATGCAAAACTTATTCAATTATGAATTTAATATTAATATAACAAATTATACCCTAATTTCCATGTTTAACTACATTATGATTTAAAACATATTTCTGAACGCTTTTAAATTAATGTAGAATTTACTTTAGAAAGTTCTTAAATTAAAAGCCGAGGGCATAGTTCTGTTATAATGTTAAAATATTAATTTATATTCTTTTCCTTTATGTATCTCAGACATGTGACAGTTTGATCTCAATGTCTGTTATTGTATGACATTGACATGTCTTATACATTAGCTGGAGTCTAATTCAAATGGCTCATATTTAGGTATTTAACTTTAGAACAATTAAAAATAAAAATATTATGATTACAATTCCTACGATATATTTAAATCAGTTGAGGCTTTTTGAAGGTTAAGACAAATTAAGTATGTAGTGGCTGATTAATAAGATTTAAAAATTATTGACATTTGTGCAGGCGTTTTTTAAACAGTCTTTAGTGAGTGTGCCCGTGATATAAACATAACTATCGTTACCGCTCGCTTCGTTGTAAGGCCCCCGTCGAAATATGTATTAATCTATCTAAACGCCCACTCATTACTAACTCCCAGATTGCACTACATCGATGAAATACCGGACTTTCTGCTAAGACTCTATTAAAGGATTACAATTACTGGCCGCTGTCGATCCCATCCCGACACAAGAAGCAGCGTTGAGAAAGTAATTTATTACATGAGTCACTCAGGCGCCGAATAGTCTGCTGTCCGCCGCTTGATGATGATTGTGTCAATAACACCATGTTGTGTACTATAAGTGCGTGATCAGCATTTTATCAAATATCTTATTATCTCCTGCTATCGTAGTCAACATAGCGGCACGTTTGAATTGTGCACAAAACTGATTTGTTTGAACAATTCTCTTTATTATGATCAAGTGTGTTATATGCGCTTCGCCGCGGCTTTGTCCGAGGTGGTCATTTAATTGAGTTTTTTAGTAACACAGGGTGACGCATTAATAAGCCGCCACTGGCAATAGTTGAAGCCTAAGGTACATAGCAATGGGTAAAGCCATAAACGGTGGCCCATTAGGGGAGAGGGGGTGGATACACCGCAACGGTATAGTCATTATGCTGATGTTCGTTGACGTTGGCAGTTGTAAAAAGGTACCGATTCTCGTTTGTCCCCCTATACTCTTACGGGCTGCTCTCAATAATAAATACAATCAGACAGAGAGAATCAGAGAGAACATTTTACATAAATAGCGTGATATAGCCAACCCGGACACGGCTGCGGTGATCAGGATATAATTTAATTATTTATCGCGTTCAATCAGTCTATACCACACCTTACGGGGCATTTCTTTAGGCTTTAACAATGAACGAAATATTCATCTGAACAAATTGCTAATTAATGTGATACTTATGTACTACAATAAAGGCTCTCTCAATTACACAGCGAAGTACATATGTCTAGCGATAGATAAGCTCAAACAACTAACAGCACCAATAAAGCATACATTAATCACTTTCAACGAATGTGAATGATAATTAAAAATATAATGGCACATGTCTTAAGAGTTTGATCAAATGGCCGGCGATGGCTGTACAGTTTCTTTCAATATAAAATAAAAAAAAATATTTATCAATCAAAAAAATAAAAAAGGATCCTCGTAGGTTTGAACCTGCTTGTGTCTATTGTATGTTTATAATTCACCGCTCGACCACAATGACTTAACTATGGTTCAACTTTGAATGTTCCATATATTATTTTTATTTAATACTATTGGAAACTAGCCGACACGTGACGTGACAATTTTACTGACTAGTATAGAAATGCAGGTTCTACGGGTAATTATGCAGGGCTCTGGTATCTAAAGTAAATTTAAAACAACTCGAACTGTTTAAAATTTACTTTAGATTCCAGAGCCTTTTAATGTACTTAAATTATTTCACACTAGATCACACCGCACCTTCATCCGCGTAACTCCGGTCCTATTATTCGTAGCGTCATGGTATATAGCCTTCTTCGATAAATGGACTATTCAGCACAAAAATAACTTTTCAATTCGGGCCAGTAGTTTTTGATATGAGCGCGTTCAGATAAACAAAATCTTCGGGTTTATAGTAATTAGTATATGTTAAATTATGTTCTTATGTAAGATGATTTTTAATTGAGGTACATTTTGTGGAAGTCCTGAACCTGACATCGGATGTTTGATCCGATGTGATGTAGGTTCTCCCCTTGTGTTTCTAATTAAAATGTAAAAACTATTTCGCGATTCGCATTATCAGTTTTTGTGTGAGTTTCCCGAATGGTTCAGAGTTCTATATTTACATTTTTTTTTGTGGAGTTGCAAACAGTAGCGGACGAATCTTTTACAAGCCTAAACAGAAGTGCTTTATTATGCTAACTTATACTTCCAAATGGGCCAACAGACTTTTTTTCGGAAGTGCCCCCAAGAAGAATCAATATCCCTGGTCCGAATCATCGATCCTGCAGGAGATGCTCATAGCGTCTCCTACGCTCTCTCGCCCGTCAGCGCCGTAACAAAACTGATATTGTTCCGTTCATCAGCCTCAAAAGGTGAGCTTTCCCGCATCCGCTCCATCCACCACTAACCGCAATTGAGTCCTCATTTTTATGAAATAGGGGGCCAACGAAAGTCTTACAGACGCGTTGCCCTCCTTTAAGGAATATTTATAAATAACACCTCTAAGTCCTATCGAAATTCCGAGGGAGGCAGCGGGTTCCACAGTACAGTTGTGTGCGGTAAGAAGTAGCGTTTAAACCGCACTGTTGTGGATGCTTGGACACCAAGGTGATGGGCGTGGAAATTAGAGTTCAGTCGCGATGTTCGCGAACCTCGGAACACTCCCCATAGAAAATACGGTAAAAGACACAGCGAACCGATATCTCTCCGTAGGACCAAAGAATCAAGCTATCCGGAAATAACTTGGTCGTCAACGATTCGAGCCGCTCTACGATGTATGTGGTCGAATGAATCGAGCTTATATTGCGGGGCCCCTACCCAGAGGTGGGTGCAGTACTCCATCTGCGGTCGGACCTGCGCCTTATAAAGCTGCAGCCGATGGGTTTGAAGTACTGCTTCGTCCAACTGTTTACGCCCAGTTTCTTTGAGGCTAATTTAGATCGCGTTTCCAAATGACCGCGGAACTGTCACTACTCGGTATGTCGACACCAGGTATTTCGATACTAGCTAAGGGTGATAGGTTGGTGTTTTGAAAACGAGTAGATACGACGAAGTGACTTTTTAAAGGTAAATGCGGAAACTTGTGTCCTAAGGGGGGTTCAATTGGACTAAATTTAGACACAACGGCTTTAGACGGCTTCAGACACAAGCTTGTTCCGATACTTGTTGACATATCGTTAATACCTGAAGGAAGGCGAACTTGTCTTTCGCCGATTTTACTTACGTGCTCTGACTTCGATTTGGAAATAAATTTTTTGAAGGACCGAAAAGCAGAATTGTAGCATTCGTAAGTTGGTATCTAATACGTTGCAGTATAACCATCATCGCTGGCCCTAGCCTGCTCGCTATTGAACACAGTCCGCTTGCAACTCAATTCACCTGATGTTCGAGGTCTGTCGAATATATCATTATTATTATAATCTAATAATTGAGCGCAACTGTTCACAGTTACTCACACGAGCAAGTGTAAAAGCGACAAGGCGATTAGACCAAGCCTGCTCTCATTTAATAGCATTTTCATTTATACTATAGGTTGTTATAGTATACTACCTGCGACGTATCTTTTTCATCAAATTATTTAAATTACGTTACCCATTCTAAGTACTAAGAAAATAAAAATTGGTCTTTTGAATCCCGAGTCTTTGGGAACTGGACACGATGAGTTTCTGGCAGCCATAGACAGACACGACTTTACACATAATGTCCCTGAACGAGACGTGGCTTAGGCAGGGGGAGGCGGACCGCGCGCCGCGAGTGCCCCGCTATCGTCTACAACACATACCGAGATCGGAGACTATAGGTGCGCGCGGGGGTGGTGTGGGATTCTACATAAGAAAAGGCACACACAAAACTTATTTGCATCGGTACCGCCTATCGGCGTCCTTGGATGTCGGTAAGATTATTTATTGACGCACTTACGGAAACAGTTGGCTCGTTTTAATATAAATTGTTTAAGTTTCAATAATAATGACTTCGGACAATTACATGAATTTCCTTACACTCATAATTTAAAACAGTGTACCAGTAAGCCTACACATTTAAATCGGACACTGAAACCCTGCTCGAACTGGTTTGTACTAACGCATACCTCTATCGAGTATGTTTAGATCTCATATCCGATCTATAGCTAGTAGCCATGCTTTGATATCATTTGAGGTCAACTTACGTAGGCAAAAGTTAAAAAGCAGAAAAATATACTACAGACATATCAGAGATATAGCATCGGATGTACTGCAACATACACTAGATGCTGTTAACTGGAGCCGCGTCCATGTACCACAGTGGTGTCAATGACATGGTGCGAGACTTTAACGCGTGTATCATGTGCACGTTTGAAAACCTTGCGCTTTTGAAGATGCTATACGTACCTACAATATTAAGCAGATAATGAGGCGGCGTGACGCAGCACACATGCGAGCACAGAGATACAAGAACGATACACACATTGCATTCTACAAGAAGCTCAAGGGCCAGGAGTCGAATGCTATCACTAGAGAAAAGTTAGGCTACTTCAAAACATACTCGTATGTCACTTGTGACGCTATCAAACCCCGACTGTTATGGAAACATTTAAACGATAATTTGAATATGAAGCGAGGTACGACCTTGAAATTACCGCACATCTACAAGACGCTGATAATATAAACGAACACTTCCTGTACATGCCAAGGAGCAACCTTATCTCGTCTACAACCATTAATTACTTTAAAACCAGTCATTTAGTCCACATTCCCACACTCTGAGCTGCATAAGCAACACGGATGTGTAGAACATACTTAGGTCACAACGATCAAACGCGATAGACGCTGACGGATTCAGCCTGGATATGTTACTTTTGATCTCCCAGTTTCCTAGTTGCCTAAGTATGATTACCTACATCAACAGGTCTGCTGCTAGTGTTATATTTCCTGGGTGTTGGCAATTGTAAAACCTATTCCAAAAAAGACGATGTTACGGAATTAAATGAATTAAGTATATTGCCTTGCCTATCAAAAATACTTGAAAAGGTGGTCTGCGAGCAGCTGACTACTTTTATTGAAAAACACAATTTACTTCCGCTCATGCAGACGTAAGTCGTGCTATCGTGGGCGACATAGCACGACAACATCCTTGGTTGACGTTGAGGACAACAAACTCTGTGCTCAGGACAAGGGGGAGGTCACTATACTTGTATTTATAGATCTTTCCCGTGCTTTTGACATACTTAATACCCCGTTATTACTTTTTAAAATGAAGTATTATGGTTTTAGTGGTAACTCATTATCTTGGTTTCAAAGCTACTTAAACAAGCGAATACAGATTGTCGAGCTGGTTGATGATGAGGGTAGCCCTACTCGTTCCAGCGCTTGTCCAGTACACAGAGGGATCTCTCAGGGTTCCCTGATAGTGCCTAAAATCTTACACGTTGTACGCATCTAATGTATATTCAAATACTTTGTTTATAAATTACGTGCTGTTATTAGTTATGTTAGATTAGTACCTGCTTTAGTTTATTGTTGTTGATGTAACAGTGTATGTAAACTTAATTATCTCAATAAAAGCCTCCTTACTTACTCTGGTATTTTCGTCCTGTGATCTCGCCGCTCCTGAGTACGCTTGGTAAGTCTCCAGTTTATGGCGAGGTGAACTTACAGGAGCGTCCAAACCAAGGTTGTGACTTGCCTCCAATCGTCACCGCAGAGAAAAGACTCCGGAATGGCGTCAGGTTTATCCAGCGAGAAAAAAATTCGCTCCCATGGGTAGGATGTCAAGAATGACCGCATGATATCCCAATCTGCTGACCTAGTGTCGGACGCTAACACAGCCTAAAAACTCCGTGTCCTATGTCTAATTGCCAGTGTACTCCGTATCAGGTAGTGGTCCGACGATCCCCAAGGAGAATTGATGGAAGCCAGGTAGCTGTCAACAGAAGGTACTCCACGTCTGTTTTCTCTTTCGCGTGGGTGATAATATCAATTGTGTCAAACCATTTTCCAATGCAAAGACATGAAAGGATCTTCCCTCAACACAACACGTACGTGAACAAGGCCAATTGGCGTGATGTGTGTTCAAATCACCAAGTATCGCGGTCACTGCGGTTGTAGTTTGTTTCAGCACAGAATCAGTAGCCATTACTATGTGCTCTAGGTGTCAGTCTTGAGGTATTTCCGTTATGGGATTCGTATAGACACGTATAGCCGCGGCTATTGGCGATGGTGAGACGAGCGGCACATAGGACGTGGTCACATTGCGGCAGATTCCTACCTTCTAGACATAGCGCTAGGCCCGCCCAAGTCAAAGAGGAGATAACCCAGCGCCGCTGTCATCTTTCCATCCTTCAGTCTCAATTATTTCAAGTGTGGGCCAAAGGTCCGGCATCCGGCTATGAGCCCCAAATTTTTGATGTATGGGCTCACCTGATACCCTAAGTGCTACTGAGTGTTAATTAGTATTTAGAAACACAAAGTGTTACTAGGATTTAAAAAAAAAAAACATGGCAGCTGTGCGATGTCGTTTTCTTGAACGTCACCTAGAGTAGGATGGTAAAATATGTGTTTCAAAGCAATACTGATTTTATTTTATCAATATTTTGGTAAATTGGGCCCTTTAGGTATCATTATCAGCCCCTATCAACTGCTTTACATAGGCCTCTTTCCAAGAATGCCAATACGACCGATCTCCTGCTATTCGTATCTATCCCATCGACTACTGCACGGAGATCGTCTTCCCACCTGGTGAACGGTCGACCAACATTTCGTTTTCCTAAACGCGACCTCCATTCCAGAACCTTACTGGCCCATCTGCCGTCTGTTCTTCTGAGCGTGTTACCGGCCCATTGCCATTTCAGCGAGCTTATTCGGCGCGTGATATAACAAAATAGTAATTTTGTTCTCTGCCTCATGACTTTCTGACGAATTCTGTCGGACAGAGAAACACCTAGCATAGCACGTTCAACAGCCCGTTGAGTTACCGCAAACTTGCCGACTATTCATATATTAAGAGGCCATGTTTCGTCCCAGTGGGTCTTCACGGGGAGAATGCATTGAAAATGTGAAGAAGCTTCCAGAAAGCTGCCCAACCCAAATCAATCCTTCTATCGGCTTTCTTCTTGAAGTTATGTGTCTTATTGCAATAGTTGCCGAGGTAGACGTATTTATCTATGACTTCGACAAAAGCACCATCGACGTTGACTGGCCTAGGGAGAACGTGTTCGTTGAACATGACCTTTGTCTTGGCCAAGTTCATCCTAAGGCCTATACGTCGGGAGGATTCATTTAGGCTGTGCAACATTTCCTGCAGCTCTCCAACGATTCGGACAACACAACGATATCGTCGGCGAAACGAAGATGTGTGATGTACCGGTGAATACTTTTAGGATATAGATATTCGTTATGAAATTGCGACACAACAGCAATTTTTTTTCCGTTTTACTTCGTGTTTCACGTGCGTGGGTTTCCGGTGGCCTATTGTAAATCAGGAAAAAAGAAGGTGTTCATCTACATATGTCTATGGGCGTTATTTATAGGCCCTGCTCGTTTACCTTATTGTAAACAAAACAAAATAACTCTATGAAGTGTCTATATTCTTCACGTATATTAAGTAGTAGGGGAAATAATACATTTACAATTTAAAAATAATACCACAGCTCGCGTACTGTACGGGTCAGTGGTTCATTAATATTTATTTATTTATTCTCTTTGCTCGGTCGTGAATCACCCCCGTCAGGTCGTATTACAACCTTATCTAGCAGACTCTAATGGCAGTTCGTATGCAGGAATACTCCGAGCAGGTGTTATAAATATCACATGTAGTTTCATTATTAAAACAGCACAGATTATACACATTCCTTTACGATTACTAAATTGCTAGTGAAAAGAGCTGACACAACACGGGTGTTAAATCACTCTCACATAACACCGACGTGAAGTGACGTATCATGCGCCTTGTGTGATACCCGTCCTCCATTGGTGGGTTGGGGTGAATAAGAAAGGCACATCTGCATAGCTTCTACGCGAATGTTGAGCTACGTCTTTTTATAGTATAAGGGGGCAAACAAGAAATCGGATCCCTTTAATGACTACTGATGCGCATAGACATCCGAATGATTGTTATAAAGACGCGTTGCCCTTGTATCATCTCCCCTCCCGATGGGCCACCCGCTACATAACCTAGGTGTGTACTCAACAAAACTGATACGGTTTAAAAACTCACGATCAAAATATATCTAGGAAGTATAATAAATATAAGAATTAATTTATTTGCAATAATCCCCAGGCGGTTTCCAAACATCTGACTTTTATTTTCAAATAGTAAAAGATGAATTTGATTATGAATTTATTGAAACCTCTTAAATGTTCTTTACCTGTGTCTCTCAACCATCAGCGAACTCCGAACTCGGAACATTTCTACCCTCATACATATTATCCGCGCCGCTACACAACTGGTAACTGTATTTATGTTAGTTCTTCACCTACGTATCTGGTAACTATATCTTCACCTGCCGCTCTCAACTACCTTCGAACTAACTTCGAAGTCGGAACACTCACAGATGTTACCGCTGCAAAATAAGTTTTGAGGTGAAACTTCTATAAAATTGAAGTACGTGACGATGCATTTCTAGAGTTCACTCTATAAGAAACGATATTTATCTTTTCTATGTATAAAAACAAAATTACGATAATATAACCTAACACTGTGATAATATGCTCGATGTTATAATACCGCTTTAACGCGCTTGCGTTGCTTTCATTTCTTGCGCACATTTCATTTCACTGCCATGATAGTATATAATTAACACCAGTCGCGTGTTGTTAGAGTTGCTAAACAGCTTTTACATATTTTTTGTTCTACCTAGTGTAAAATAAAACTCGTCGACACAAGACTGCGCTACGAAACTGATTTTGCACATCATTCGCTAATATTCATGAGATGGTGTGCAAACTTTTGAAGTTAGAGATTACGAGAGTAAGAGGTGTGCCATTGCCTTTGAGCCAGATTGAGCTGAAGAGCTAACTCTCGCTTACGTGAGTCCGCTACAAGTCTAGCGGTGACCGTTCGTATGTTGCTACTATTATCCTAAAATTAATTAACAAAAAAGTATATTATTCGTATTAAAATAAACTTTAAATGGTACAATAGTATACGTAGCATTTTGCATAAAATTTTATAAAATTCCGCCTAATTTGTGCCTTCAAACAAATTTATTCCAGACTTAGGTTCCCAGATGCGGGTCTTTATTCATTTTTTCAACTTGCGAATTTTACATAGATTCTTTGATGATATCATTATTACATAAAGATTAAAAAATAATTGTTCTCTTAGAGTTGTTTGATACTTTACTATAAAGGGGAATGTCTTTTGTGTGATTATATTTGATGTTATTTCACGCTAAATCTTCTAAATAATTACACTCAGATTGCAATATGGAATAATTT
>JAFELO010000461.1:485151-496420 GCA_017140195.1 Eumaeus atala
ATCTAGATCCTATTCGCTCTTGGCCAGTTTATGTGTTGAGTAGTGTATGGGCTAGAACTCAAGATTATTATGATATTTATTGGATAAATGTAAGTAATAATGTCCTCCTAGTCGAACTTCGGTTATAACGGCCATCCCTAAAGGGATTAATGGTTGGCTTGTCCCAGGCCTGGACAGGACAGGTCATAAATTGTTAGTGTTCGACTGTTCATGCAGGCTTACGTCCTCTGTGTATTACTCATTCCGTTGTTCGGATGGGACCACTTTCCAAAACGACCAGAGAAATAATAGGCGCAGGACCGAGGCACGGGAACCGTATTTTTGTGTTACACTTATATATGCAGCTATGCTGCTCCCGTCCTCAAGTTGACAGAGAGATCCATTTCCTCCACCGGTTTCAGCTGGAATGGCGACACTAATACTAAAAATATTTCTGAGGTTCTTCATCGATAGACATCAGGAGGAAAATGATTTTCAAGCGTATGTGCGAGTATGTATATATTTCTATTTTCAAGTCTATCGCAGTTTTGAGATTTTTTTCTTACCACATGTATAGATTCATCGAATGGTGTATAAAAATGTATGGATATGAATAACGATTCCAAATTGATTCAAAAATTTTAAAAAGTAAGATAAAAGAAGAAATACAGAACAACAAATTAAATTAAAATATTATTTTTGGTGGCAACTGCTACAAGTGTTTTTAATAATATTTTTTCTTTCTCGCTTTGCGTTCTTACACTCGCAAGTTCTTTTACAGTTTAAACGAAATTATTACACACTATATTCCCATTGTCAGTACACATATATTTCGTTATAATTTTATGTATACTTTATTTAAGAAGTAAACCAACAGTAAATATTTTGCCAAACTTTCCTTATATTTCCTGTACAACTCTCAATCTGTTCTTGTATATATTAATTATTTTTAACATTTATAATATTATTTGCCTTATTTTTAGGCTCTGTATATCTACATATTAAGTTATTTGGTTGGTTTTGATTTCCACTTTCTAAACAATACATCATTTTGTTCAATTAGATATTCAAGTTGCTATCAATCCAACTTTATATATTATGACATGCTTTCAAGCGGATTGTTTTTTAATTTAACATTATTTTTTTAAATTTAAAAAAAAGTTGGCTTAGCATATCGAGATTAGGTCCTGTATGTTAATGATACGATCTCGTGCCAACGTTAGGTCGACTTGTTCCAGTGTTTTGTAGATAACGTCCCTGAGGTGTTCCATAAATAACACCTTATTATTATTGGTGGGGTCGATACAGTGAAATCAAATACCTTATTTAGAGGTAGCGATGCCCGGTATGCTATATATTTAATATTTTAATTTATGTATACAATTATTCCATTACCTTTCTTAATCTCCCACTTGTTTGAATGCACCTTGTAGCCAGACATAACATATAAAGACACATAGTCTTCTTTGATATCGACTTCCGTCAGTATAATAATGTCTAACACACGTATTTATTAACACGAGTACCTGTGTGAAGTAGTTCCTTAGCGAAAAATGTTGATATTAATATTGTGCATTGCTGAAATGTGTTCATTTACTCCAGCTATGTAAATCTGTATAAGTATTAAAAGCTATATCTGTTAGGTCTTCTGTCTGAAACCATTTCGATTTGTAAGTTTTGTCCACTGCTAATAGAATAACTGAGAGTAATGTATAAGTGGTCTATGGCCTACGGCCTCTTAATTTAGATGGTCCTGGTGCGCAAGTTTGCGATAGCTCAACGGGCTATTGAGCGTGCTATGTTGGGTGTTTCTCTGTCCGACAGAATTCGTAACGAAGTCATAAGACAGAGAATTAAAGTATCCCATATCACACGATGCATAGGCTCGCTGAAGTGGGAATGGGCTGTTCACACACTCAGAAGAACGAATGGCAGATGGGCCAGGAAGGTTCTGGAGTGGAAGACGGGTTTAGGCAAACGAAATGTTGATCGACCGTTCACCAGGTGGGAAGACGATCTCCGTGCAGTAGCCGGTCCGAGATGTAGCAGGAAGTCGGTCGTCTTGGCGTTCATTAAGAGAGGTCTATGTCCAGCAGTGGACCGATAACGGCAGATAATTATAATGATGATAAATGTATAAGTAAGTTTAGTAAATACAGTACATGGTATATTACGGCAAATAGATAGGTACACAGCTATATGAGTTTATTAATCTCAGCCTCTGAATGATTTTTTTTTTTCATATCATTACTATAAAATTACTTTTGCAGATTTTATCGCGTTTTATTAACAATTTATTAAATTAGGCGTCGGTCAGTACTTCAGCAATCACTGCGGATAGAGTGAACCCTCACATATCTCAAGGCGAGCCACTGAGTGAAATTTACCAGGAGTCCATCGACATCCGGATACATCTTAGCATCCCAAGCCTAAAAAATTCTACCTCGAAAGTGCATGACCAAAACTTGGCAATACTGTTATAACATCCAGGATCAAACTAAAACCTTAATAGCCAAGTAGAAACTCTTCAGGATTCAGTCCATACATTCTTCTGTGAGCGTTACCCACCACCAACTTGTTATGCAAAAAATTCCAAAGAAAATACGTTTAAAATGAAAATGCGGAAAAAAGAAAAGAGAATTGATAAAACAACTTCGTAAAGCCAAAGCCTAAACGCGGAAGACCATACGAAGATCCAAAGATCGTAAAACCAAATCAACCTCTTAGCAATTTTCAAAGTAGTCCACCTTCGTTAGGGGAAATAAATAGACAAATACAAATTAAATCATCTAAATCTGCTCCAGGCCCTGATGGCATACCGTATGTAGTTTACAAAAAATGTCCATCCATTCGTAAACACCTTCATAATATATTCGGTAAGATCTGGTCGAGAAAGCCAATCTCTTCAGCATTTGGCAAAGCAATTTTTGTCCACATCCCAAAAAAGTTACTCATCCAAAAGACACTAGACCGATAGCACTAACCAATACAATTTCCAAAATATTTTTAGTATAGTACAAACAAAAATGATGTAGTAAAGGTGAGTGTTGATGATCATCACAAAGAGGCCTCTTCAACCTACACCCGGGATCACAAGTCCCGCGGCTACTGGGGCTTACTCCTTCTGCCACACGATGGACCCGGCACCCGCACGGTGAATCCATGGAATGCTAAGATGTTCGTCTCTCTCTCTCTCTCATTTAAACTGCCTGACGTTTTAAGCTCTTTACAGCAACCATGGTCAAGGGTGGACTGAGATAAATAGTGCCCTGGTGTCATAAAATGTTAAAAGTACCCGAAAAATTATCATTATTTAGTTTTTCCGATTAACGGAAATCGGAACAATTTCTTCTTCTTCAGGTGGAATACACACTTAACCGACAACTCGAGTCGTCTTGAGCAGGTGACGACGTCCCCACGATGTCAGTTTGTGAGCCGCCTGTCAATTGTGCATAATGTGTAATTGGCGCCTACGCCTTGGGCCTCACGAGGAGGGCTGACTATCAGCTTCTCGCAGCCGCTCCGCCTCTCTCTTTGTCCTCATGATGTTTTTAGCAAATCGATCGACTGCATTCCAAGCTTCTTCGCTGGCCATCATAGCTTGAATATAAACTTGCGGTGAGAGGTCGGCTTCCGTTACATCAATAAGAATCGTCCGTTCTTCAGCCCAAGTAGGACACTGAACTAATGTGTGTCGAGATTTGTCCACGGCATCGCCACAAAGCTGGCAGGATGGCGTTGCTTTGCTCTGAACTATCTGATATAAGTACGGTCGAAGCAGCCATGTCCCGTTAAAATTTGTGTGAGGTAAAAAGAAAGCCCTCGCCAAGGCAATCTGTCCACCTCTTAAGAAAGGGACGAACGGCCGTAAGTAGCTATACGTGTGGTACCTCTCCTCCCATAGCCGCATTGAGTCCTCTCTACCAGCACTGTTTCAGCTACGCAACACTTCGGATTGTGTTTTGACCCTCTTTTTCCTTACTGCTAACCACCAGTAGGCCGAATCTCCAGAGATCGTCCTGAAGCCACAAACTGCCTGAATGGCCATAATTTCCTAGAGGCTATCCTATATGATCCGATTGTGGGAGGATGATACTTCTGTCTACACCGGCGACATGTACATAACCATAGAGCGGAATGCACCCAGAGAGAATTTGCAACAGACAAGGAATGAAGGAGAATCCGTGAAAGTTAGTGGTTTTAGAACAATAATTGTATATATAAAGAACCATACAAGTTGCAGCCGGGTGTCTCGGACAACTACCGAGATAAGACTTCATACCCTCACCGTTTACAAGCCCTAATTAAAAACTGTATTGCTAACCATTGTCATAAATTGTCACATATAAAATCTTAGTTCATGATTGTGAATGTGGAAAGACAGTTATTGGAATAAATGTATCTAAAAGTTTAACTAAACCTCTATAGTCCCTTTAATCCCCTTGTGAACTCCTCTTACAGAATTTATAGAATTAAATCCTATTATAGAATCTTATAAAAATGAATTGTAACAATGGCTTTCTCCATCTCAACCACCGATGCCGCCACTTCAGAAGCCGGAGAGGACGACATGGCGGGAACTTCCCTCAGCGAGCTCGCCTTGTTACTGTTGCTACGTGTAGGCTTTCCGGGGGCCATTTCCCATACGGTGGACTTACAAGTTTGTCACACATATGTAATGTGGGTCTTCTGAGCATTGAGCCGCCCTGTGGCTTTGTTGATCTCAGCGGAACGAAACATCACTATGGTGTCTATCGCATGTACACTTAACACGCGTATGGCTAGTCTCTTGGCAACAGTAACATCGCATTTGTCAGCTGGGTAGCCGCTAAACTGTAACTACTATCCAAACGAAAAACATGTTCGTGCTGCTAGTCATTTTAAATGCGGCGTCAACAGGGTACTTCACCTAGGTGGATCCACAGCCACATCCATCACGATGAATTTGTCCTATTTTTACGTTTTATTTGGACGTCATCTCCAAGTTCCTCCTTCAGTTTATTGGCATTATTGTCTGCACCAGGTAACTCTAAAATGCGAGTTTCTACTATCGCCAGTCTAAAACTCACTACTGGAACTTCGAGGTGGGCTAAGTACACACTTTGGCTTCAGTCTAAACTCCGTCGTAAGAAACGCTTCTATCTTACGCGCTTGGCTGCAGCTTTATAACAACTGCAGCAGACTTTGTCACCCACGGTTTGTAGTTCTTTTCCCCTTTGCTACTTTTTTCATCACCCCTACACATGTCACTGACACTTTCTTCTTGTCTACCTTTTTTGCCAAACTTGCCAATATTGTCTGCAGTTGAAAGTTGTGGTGAAAAGGATAGTGAGGATGTTGTTAAAATACTTGCTGCAACAGCTGCAGCCTTTTCCATTTTTAATAGGCTTATTGTGGCATATTTCCAGGGACAAGGTCAGCTGAGGACACTGATTTACAGTACTGTCATTATTGGCTTTTGGTCGTTCTGTACCTCCGGGATTGATTCCACATTGACTGTAGAATCTATGTCCGATGCAAGCCGGGGACGTAGCCGGGGTTCTAGAAGAAGCCGTGTCGCTAGGCCCTCCAGACGTGCATCCATGAGGGCGTTATTTTATGTGACCACATCCCTCATCGATCGCTGCATCAAGACGTCAAAATTAGCCACCGATGTGAAGGCACAGCAGCTACAGATCGCTCTATGGTCAGCTTTTTACGCAAATTTGATAGCTCCCCTCTCATAACATTCGCCTCTACAGAGTGACGATAGTTAGCAGCTTTCATTTCTATAAATTATGAACTACTGAGAAACGATGCCCCTACAGTAGTAGCAACTGCTACATTGAGGGCTTTATGAACAAGTGCCACTAAAATTACTGTACTTTTTATCCACCCTTTTTTCAGATAAACCGCTAGACTCCTCTGGGGGGGGGGGGACTACAGCCTACGTCTCCTTCGACACATCTTCTCCGGTAGAATCGGAAGAGTCCCCACCAGAGGGATTATGGATATGCCGAGAGGACTTCCTTTGAGCCAACGGTGTCAGCTTGCTCATATTTGATACCGCAACTACATTACTACCAGTCGTTCATGCATTATCCAAGTACAATATCATGTCAGAGTTGACGTTGTTACTGCAAAGACGAGCAGTTCGCTAGCCCTCTACAGGAGTATCCCCCTCCCCCGTTACGTGGAGCAGCCCCCCGCCGCGGCGGAGGAGTGGACACCCCCTCCCGGGGCCCAATTTCTTTGCAGTTTTGGTTAATTTTCGGTTATCAGCCCCTATAGGGTAGGGACTAGGCCCGCCGCAATATGCCTGCTCGATGTCAGATGTTCGACGTCGGACATTTCCCAGGGTATACCACGAAGAGGTTATCCGACCAGCAGCAAACCACGCTCAGCATTATGGCTTCACATGATTTTATTCCTCATACTTTTTCATAATGTCAAATCCTTTCCTATGAACGAAACAACAATAGTAAAGCTATATTTTATAGCTTATTGCTGCTATTTTCGTAACAACAGTCCGTTAATAGCTTATCATTTCACTTGAAGACATTACTCCGTCGTGCCTTTATAAACGCCTTACGTTTTACAAACGCTTGCTAATTTCACTGTCCATTTGTAAATGTAATTCGTTGAGAGCCATCGCTTGAGATGAATAATTGAATGAATGAACAATTACTATGTATTGCATTGCTTCAATGGTACTTTTTGGTATCCATCATTGTAATGTTTTTATTGTGAAAGGTTCACACTTTTTATGTCACGTGATTCTTTTATTACTTTTATTTGTCCAAATAAAATTAAAGCATTTAAACAATTCGCCTGTCTGCCTACATTTACTACTATTTTATTTGAAAATAATAACCAAAATCGAAAGTCATTGTTATGAGGCAATATTCATAAAATGACTACATTCATCTAAAAAGATCCAGTACTTGCTTTTTATACAGTCTATCTTTAGATACTTGCGACGGCAGGAACCATGTAACATTTTAAATTCGTTTGTTTTGCAGTACAACAACATATACATGAAACATAAATAATATATAGTAATGAAAAGAAATACAGAATTTTTAATAAGCCAGCCTTATTAAAAATGTGGCAACCCGTTCTCCCTGCCCTGCTCGTGAAATCAGGGCGTCGACCAGGCGCGTAGATGTGTAGTTGGACTTAACCACAAGGTTTCCATGACAATTTCTATAAAAAAAACAATCAAAAATTGCGTATGTCATATGGTAGCCCACTCAAATATTTGTTAGATTATGTAATATTTTTTCTTCAAGTGGCAACAATATATCAACTGTGCAAAATTAAACTTCTTAAGAAACGGCCTCTAAAAATACGTTGCCGTCATGGTGTCTTAATAATATGTACTGTGTAGTAAATATGCTGCAAAAAATGTCAATATAAGAACTCAACTGTGATTTTATTAGTATTAAATACATGAAACTAAATGTACATACGTAAACTCGAAAGAAGGAATTTAAATTTAATGTTTCGTTGCATTTTTTTATTGGTTACATAGGGTATTGTTAATAATAACTGCCATGTTTTAAAAACATAAACAATATCTTATCAATCACTTTGTATATACCACTTCGTACTATGTAATTATTACCTCGAGCTTAAAGCTTTGAAACAAAATATGCATCCAGATTTTAAGCATTTTCACCCAAATTTTGGATGTGCGTTGGAAGTCTACAGACAAATTATTTTTATTATTACTTATACCATCAGACAGTTGAACATCTCTTAAAATATGCCAAATGACGATAAATGTGCTGATAATAATAATTAATAATTAATTAATACTGATAATTTTACGAAGAAGAAATTAAGAGGCAAAACGGTCAAAGACGACGAAATATCTGAATACATATTAGTAAAGGACAGACAAAAGTTATTTTGGCTATAGTACGATACAGATAGGATGGTGCGGATAACATTAAGCCAGATCAAAGTCCAGTGAGGCTTCGCACTACGTTATTATATAGTTTTGTGTGTAATGTTTTCCTAAGACGTTTATTTCATTATTATTATACACAGTGTAACGTTGTAGTTACATATATCAAACATTTTATGTTAATAAAATGGTTCCTAAAATCCTTTTAAACAATTATTTACAATAAAATCATCCAAAATCTAATATTATCAACATAAACTATTTATTAGTTACAAACAATTGTATAATTATTTAATTTGATATAATTAAATAATTATACAAAATATAAAAAATAAACCAAGTGTGACGTTGTGGTCATTTTATAAATAACATAAACCACAAGTCAACAAGAAATTAATTTATTTAAAAAAATGCGGGGCACGGGGTGTCTATGCCCGACGCAAAGGTCTAACTTTGCCACGTTGCCCGATCACTCCCCTGGGTGGTCGCAGGATAGTGACCACTGCTCGTAGGTCACGGGAAGCGTCGGCTTTTGTGCGATGATTGTACTCCCCACTCGTGAAGCGACGGGTCGGAGCGTTTGAAACAAAACGTGACAGCGCCGGTTGGTCTCGAGCTTTTCAAGTAAAACGTGACAGCGACGGGTGGTCTCGAGGTTTTGAAGTAAAACGTGACACCCCGAAACATTGTGCACACCGTCTTAGTATGCAACCCGTTAGCGGTCAGCCCATGAACAAGTCATGGCCACGGTGATGATGATGACGATGACCAGAGGTAAGACGGTTGTGCCACAAGCGGGATGGTGTTCACAAAGCAGGGCGGAGTTACACAAATTAGGCAAAAAAGAAGATAACAAAAAGGTAGTATGTACCTACCGTACCTACTTGATAACGTATGATAAAAAGAATAAAGAAAATAACTAAGCGAAAGCAAAGCATAATGAAATTTAAATTACATGATATGATCAAACATGATAATAACATTTTTAATTAAAGAAGCGAATTAGTAATTACAATAAAAATGATTAGCGTTCAACAAGTGACACTTACGGATATAGGGTGTAAAATGTCACTTTCAATACTTTATTTGGGTTACAAATAATCCTCGAATATGTCGAGGGTTTAGGACACTGTCCGCTGCTACAGAAAAGGCAATTTTCAATTTTTTTTCAATTCCTTTGATGTGCGAGTACGCGCAAGGACACGCGCTTATAGGGAATGCGTGAGCGCACCGCACACGTATTGTCTGAATCGCAGCGAACGACGGACTCCTGGAGTGCGAACCGAAGGACCGTTCATTCGGTGCTTCGCAAAAACTGGTTTACCCAAAATCGCGGGAACAGAAACGTAAATGTCACATTGCACTGGTTTTGTTTTTTTCTTTATACCTTGTATAGTTATTTAATTAGATATATTGTTTGTAGATAGTAACAAGTTTATGTTAATTGTATTATTTTTAGGTAGATTTCATTGTAAATAAGTGTTTGTAAAGGTGTTAAGAACAGTTTTATTAATATAAAATGTTTTTAATATGTAACTACAACGTTACAATGGTGTGTACTTCTCGTCGGCTGACCTACAATGTTTAATTAATTCGCTACGAAAGCATGTATACTTAGTCTCGTATAGAATATATTTTTAAATAAAACATATCCGAAAAGAAAGAGATTGTGCAGATGTTTCCTTATAGTCAACTAAACCCCTCGCGAGACATCTACTAACTTCCATCAAATTGTTTTTATAAAGGTGAGAAATGGACAGTTTACAGCTGATGTATAATGTGATGCAGTTTTTTTCCTCTAATGGGCCACGGGAAATTCACAAACAAAATGAAACATAACTGTCAGTTTACGACGGTATCATGTGAGCGAGAGTCAGCTCTCGGGCTGTTCCGGCCCAGTTTAACTGCAACTCTCTAGTGTCTTAATTAGTTATTTTGAGTCCCGAAGTAAAAGAAAAATATTGTTTTTTTCCAAAAAAGGGTATAATGTACCAATATGTAAGGTAGGTAATTAAAAATAGCTGTTCAGCAGAATAGGCACGCTAAGTATAGAATAGAAACAAACATACTCGATATTTCAGGTATCGATAACAATTACTTAATTTATTCGTGTATAGGCACCCCCAGTCCGTGGACAAATCCTCTGTGGGTCCGTCTGTGTGCCAATAAAGGAAGTTGTGAACCTTTTTCGAGGCGGGTATCGGAAATGTTTCCCCGCGGAGATCCGAGCCCGTGGACAAGACACATTGCGGCGGACAACCCTACGGAAAGTGACAGGTGTCTACCTGTCACTTTCCGTAGAGTTCTGTAAATTGAATTTGATAGGGTTGTGAATTAAAGCTATGTAAACATCAAACGCATTTTTTCCCCGCATATTATATATTTCATTGCGCCATAGACGAATTAAGTTCTCTGCTAATACCTCTTAGCAATATACGATTCTACTCTCTCCACTCATATTTTCGGTATTTTAGGGAATATCACTTTATCGTAAAAATTGGGTTTTATCAACAGATAAAACGGAAAATGGAATACCATGCCGATCATAATGTACCCGATCATTCTATAAGAAAATAAGCTAGGTCCGAATGGAAATCAGTGATAGAAGATTGTTTTGGCGGTAACTGATAGATACTCGTATAAGTCTGGATAAGAGGGGATATAAAGGAGTAAAGATCAAACAAATAATTAATAGTTATTCCTCTCAAACAGATGATTCGAGTGCTTTGGCTGGCATAATTTGTTTTTGAAATTGTGTACAGAGTACGGGGAAAATGTTCAATGGAAATTACCCTCAAAGCATGAAAGTAGTCAAAGTAGGTTAATATAGTAAGGCGTTTCGTAGCAATCTAATACGTTATTATTAATTCTTACATTGATTTAAGCTTACGCAAATGTCACTCGTTACAGACTAATATAAACGGGTTCTGAATTCTAAATTGGATATTGGTCTTTTGTCTAGGTGCCTTACCTTGGTTCTTAGTAGGCACCTCATACCAAAAGCAATAGACCGATTTCGTGATCATAGTTGTACAATTGGATTTCAGTACTACACCGTCACATTAACTGCTAACCTCACTGGAATGTGAAGCCCCTCGCCGTTCCCCTTTTATCTTTCCGTGCCAACCCGTTGCGTCAGTACGTCATCGATGTCAAGCAATGTGTAGATATTGTACCTGAAGCAACTTATCGCCGTTGTAAAATGTATCAATGATATATATTATGGTAGTTTTACGCAATGCTGTTTATTTGCTAAAAAATTACGGAAATTGTTAGAAGGAAGCTATATTTATATAAGAAATTCTAATGACGGTTTAGCTGTAGTAAAAAGTTGAACGTCTATTTTGAAATGTCGGTTTTTGTTTCAAATGGAGCGGTTGTGGTTATATATATATATAT
>JAFELO010000461.1:497569-513965 GCA_017140195.1 Eumaeus atala
ACTATATATATATATATATATATATTGTATATTATATATACTTACTATTATAGTTTTACTTTATGTTTATTAATGATTCAGATGATTTCTTTCTATTTAAATAAAAAACTATAGGGTTTTCGAATTCAATTAGTTACCCGAAATAATTCTATCGATTTAGTTGGCCTTTACATAGGCTAAGTCGACGATATAATTATCGTATTGACAGGGTATTTGTATACGAGTCTGTAAAATACCGGCACCACGCTTAACATCTATCACAAAGGCACTAATTTGTTTGAGATAAAACGTATGTTTATGTTAGTCAAGCCTGTATCTATGTGTAAAATCTATCCCAAGAGATTTTTTTTCGAAATGAAAATTATTTTTACGTTATTCTTGTAAAATTAGATACGAATCCTTTGATTAGCTGTTGCGTAATACTTTCGCATTGTTTAAATGTACTAATATTAAAATGGACTCTTGTGATGTAACTTTGATGATTTAATTTTTTTTCTTTGTTGGTGTAAATGTTTTTTTTTTTTTCGTATTATTTGTGTACAATATAGAATACTTGTATTTGTAATCTGTTCTACACTCAGTCTGACAAGCTCTAGCGTAATCATCATCATCTTTATTGCTCCATTATTATAAAAGATATAAAACTTTATTCAGGCCATTAAATGACACAGCCTTACATCATTTATATAGAAACTTAACCTAAACCACACTAACAAAACATACACATACTGACAACTACTAAGAAATTAAAGAATAACTTGGTTATATTTTAAGGAGATATGGTAAAGATTAAGGTGCGATGTGAACATGGATGCACAGGAGCGAAATGCACAACAGAGTAACCCAATTCCTGAAAAGGAAGCCACTCACCTGGATGACTTAGGCTATCTTATGAGGTACATGACATCACGGTTTATATACAGGTACTCTAAAATAATGTAAAATGACATTGTGTCTATTGTGTGAAACATATAACATTGTACACTCATGAATGAAGGAAGCTGAGAATTAATTGAAATTTAAATAAGTAACTACTTAAAATAAGTAAAAAGAAGTATTTACTTATCCACCTACGTGTTGCAATCAAAAATAAATAATTTGAGTAATACATGCCTTAATGTTAAAGCGCATTTTCGTTGAAGAAAAAGAGCCGTCTGCGCAAGAGACATTTTAGCGCACAAGTGTTTGTTCAGATACAAGCGAACCCTTTATTCCCTCATTCTTGTACTCCGATGAGACAGCAATCCTACAGGACGGAGAGAAATTGTGCGCAAAAGGCGTTTGACGTGGGGGCGTAACACCGCTACATTCAAAAATCCGGACTGTTATTTGAAATAGAAAAGTTCTGGTAACACTTTTTGTGTTGGGATTCCACAGTCCGGCAGTCCACTATAGAGAAAGAGTCTTAAGTTCTAAAGCGTACATTGTTTGACCTTACTGTACTGAACGCGTTTTCATCCTGACTTCCATTATTTTCCTTAATAAGGTTTTACATCTTATTTATTTCACTCCAAATACTCATATTGTTTGTAGTACTTTTCTCGCTTCACATTCCGTATGACCGATTTATGTCATGTACCATTTCATAACAAACATACTAATAAGATGGTGATGTTTTTTGACATTCAATTTAAAGGCTTTGTTTGGATTGTAAAATTGTACACAAGGCTAGGGAAAAGAAAATTATTTCTGATCACACAAAGGAAAATACAAAATTAATTAGCATAATTTATGTTCACCACAGTACCCACACAAACACAAAGTAGGCCTTCGTACTCGAGAGGCAATATCTTATAATATATGAGAAATAATATTAAACACTTTAATGTTATATGTTTAATGCTTAATTACTTTAATGAACAGAATAATTAATGTGAAGACGGCAGGGGAGGTATGTAAGGATCGTCATATGGGGCACGACGTTCGTTCTGCCCACCCCATTGGGAATAGGCGTGAAGGCGTGTTGTTGTTATTGTTGTTATGTAATATCAAGGAGAATTTGGGAGAAGACTTGGTTTTCGTCGTGAAATCCTTATTCAGGGGTTTTTATATTGTATTTGTAAGTCATACAGATTTTGTCAATAATGTATAGCAGATTACGAGACGAGCATTGCAATGGGGTCAGTAGCTTTTGCTGACCCCCTGCCATACCTTGGGAGGAGCCGATCGTACCGACGGAGCTGTTGTTTGTCTTATAAGAAACAATAAGACGTCCAAAATTAGGAACATCACGTATGAATGAATGAGGGAATGAATGATTCTTTATTGTGCACAAAAATACATATTAAACAGAAAACTAATTTAACAAGACATACATTCTTTAAAAGTTTATGTAAACAAAAGGCGACCTTATTGCTTAAGTAGCAATATCTTCCAGGTAACCTTCTATTGCTCGAAAGAACAATCTTGGCAAAAGATAGCACAAACAAACAGACGTTTACAATCAATAACTACATTCAACACATAATAAAGTCATATTATGTATGCACTAAATTAACATATGTAATACATACTATATAATTATAATAAATACAAATAATAGATACATTTTTCATACACACATTATGATAAAATACGAATAGTTCTATATACACTAGACGTACATATTAAATAAATATATATTGATACACAAATAAGAATTTATTATAATAAATAGCACTTGTAAAATATTATGTTATATTTAAGAACTGGTGACATAAGAATAAAAGACTCAAACAGGTCAGTGACTCATACTGTCAAGTAATGGCTTTTTACTATTTTTATAAAAGAATCAAGGTTTTTAGCACGTTTTATTTCTCATGGTAATGCATTCCATAGTGTTATACTATGGAATGCATTACCATGAGTAGCATCTAACATTAAAGGAAACTTTATAATACTTGCTGTGATGTACATTTGTAGTTGTAGGCTTTGCGTGGAGCGAGGTTCTTTGCAGGCCACCGTGCGCAAGTTAAATTTTTCTTTGAAATATGTAGGGGCTTTGGGATTGTACAAAATACAGTATAATGTTGCGAGAATATGTGAAACGTGCATTCCGACGAAGACGCACAGGGAGCCACTCAATAGTTGCGCGAAATTCTAAGATATGGTCAGATTTTCTCAAACCAAACATGAACCGGATCGATAGGTTTAGGAGGCGCTCAAGCTTATTCAACTGTTCTTCCATAAGGTTAGTGTGACAAATGTCAGCGTAGTCGAGAATGGCAAGAAACAACGATTCACCTATTACAATTTTTGTTGGATTAGGAAGCATATATTGAAGGCATCTTATGGAATGCCACGTCGCATAAATCTTCCTACTAATCATATTCAGTTGATGTGACCAAGTCAGGTTCTCGTCTAAGTATACTCCAAGATTTTTCACGACTCTACTGTATGGTATAGTTGTGTCATTAACGCTAACAAAAGGCAAACGCGCCCACTGAATCCGTGAGATAAAGCCTGGTCCTCCGACGATATCGCCTGTATTTCTAAGGGATTGAGACTTGTCTTTCGTGGAGCGGTCCAAGGACCATGACGATCGCTCCACGAAGATATCATACAGAGACCATCATTTACCATGTTTATTGTATGCGAAAGTTCCTCGAGTGATGTCTGTCTATTGACTTAAAGGTCGTCAGCGTATAGATGAATATGAGAGGTTATGGATTTTCTGATGCTGTTTATAAAGAGAGCGAATAGAGGAGGTAACAACACACCACCCTGAGGAACTCCAGCAGAGATACCTGACCATCCCGAGTAAGTCTCATCAATCGGCACTCTCTGAGTTCTGAAGATTATTTTTAAAAATGTATAATGTAAGTTGTTCGTACGCTAATCGTTCTGCAACTTTGGAAAGAAACGGCAAAATAGAGATAGGATGATAGTCGGTTAGCGATAAAGGTTTACATGTTTTTAGTGAGGGAATGACATTTGCCTCTTTCCAGATAGTAGGAAACTGACCACACTTAAAACAATGATTAAATAAGTGCGCTAATATTGGTGCGATGATGTCAAGTATGGTTATTATCATTTTGCGACTAACGCCATCAGTACATCAGCCTACGGCATTCGACGGAATGAATTTGACACTTCTGGAAAGAAGTGAAAGCGATTTAAAGGTATTGTGTTTGATAATTGTGTTCTATCGAAACTATGATGAAGCAAAGTGCTGATTTAATGAATTCTTATCAACAGTGCATATATAGGGGAATCTGAATTCTTTCCTATACCTAAGGTTTTCAGAAACCGCCAAACTCTTGCCGCATCACCACTCTTAACTGAAGTGTGAATGTGACGGCGCTGAGTGTCACCACACATAGTTATTACAACGGTTTCTAATTTGTATGTACTGCTCACGATGTTCCTCTGAGTTTGTCTTTTTACATGTAGCTTTTGCCCTATTGTTTTGTTGTATACATAATTTTCTGTTATCCGAGAGCCATGGCGTTGGTATTTTTATAGGTCGGATGGGTGCATGCTTATCATAAAATTGGTGTAATAGGAAATTAAATATTTTCTTATAACTTTTTCTTCACACAAGTTTATTCATCGCGTGACATCGGATATTTTAGTTCACTGCATTACTTTTTTACTGTCGGAATAATTATTAAGAGGATTAGTTCTACCAAAGGCGTATCGTTAGTAGAATTAATCCTGATCATACAATAAAACTAATTTCTTAAATACTCGTATTAATAGCGGAATCCAATTTCGGTTCCTGTCCCAGAGATTATAGGACGAACAACTGCACATCACAATTGGTAATGGTTTCACTTTTAAAACCTCCAGTCCTGTTGAAGAAACGCAATAATTTCACTGGCAGCCCACCTGTGTACCTAAACTTACTAATGTGATCTAGCTAATCACTTCTGAGCAACAGTTGAGCAACAGATTTGTTTCTAGGAACTAATGAAACTAAGGGTAGAAGCGCAACAGGGAATCGTGACCGTTTATAACGATACTAATACTACTACTAAAAATGGCAAAATGCATGTAATGGGATCAGATGGCTCTCGTCACTGCGTAACCACCTCACTATCCCTGGTCCAGCAGCCAACCCTTCTATGACCTCGGCTTCTACTTCTGATAGACTTAAGGAAAATATTCCACCCTATAAAGCGTCTACAAACAAATCGTCTATGCGTTCACGAAGGCCAGCGAAGCAGAAATGAGGATTTGGCGATCTCGTATGTTTTTCATATTATTTTGTATATTTGGTTTTGTAACTTCGGATTTGCTTATTTGTTGCCTCCGTAACATAACCTGTATTATGGTGATGGTTACTTAGTCCTTAGTTATTATTATTTCATAGATACTTACGCTTCTCATTAATGCACATACATATTCATAATTCTTTCTCGCAGATTTTTCTCTTTTCTTAAATTGTTACCTGGTGCCTATTTACTAATAGCAGAATATGTAGAATCTATTTAATGCTATGGTGTAACATTTGGTTAGTGATGATAGCTCCAGTCAATTTGTGTTTTTGTTATTTTGGTACAATATAAAAAAATTGTGAGGTTTCTTTAATCTTTATTGTTATCATTTGGCAGTTGTTAGGTCGCACAGACAGTTCTCAATTTTTTTTTTGTTTGAAGGACTCATGCTTAAGGATAGACTAAGATCATATGTTCATACCACCTCAGAGACATTTTTCAATACATTATTTTATCTTCTTCTTTTGATTTTTTACAACGTTTTTTTTTCTTCTTATCTATGCTTGAAGATTAATTATATTTATATAATATTTAATCGATATTATGACAAAATGTTAATCTAAAAATAATATTTTTGAGAGGAAAAAATATCTTCAATTATTTATGTAAAGATACAATCACTCATTTTTCAAAGCTTTTGGTGTAATTTTTTTTGCGTTTAAGTATTAGTTTTGATATTTATTCTTATTATTGTAATTTAAATTGTGTATTATAATTTTCGGATTGCTTAATCAAGCTTGCAGGTAAAAGATGATCGTTTGATTTGTGTCTTTGAAGTCTATACAATTTTATTATACGGTATTGCATTTATCTTATTATTTTATTTATTTATATAGGTTTTTTATATTTATTTAATCTGTAATATATTATATTATATTATAGCTTAGTATGAATGATTCAAATACGTATAGTGTTAATGAATTCTATTCCTTTTCATCAAGTGACACTTCAGGTAATGCCAGTTTCCATAGAACTACGTCATTGTCTTTAAAACAAAATTTAGAAGATAACTTTGGCAACATGAGAAAAAACTTTAACGTGATCCATATAAATGTCCAAAGCATTCCGGCACACTATGCTGATTTGCTTCCATCTTTCAGTAATTTGAATAGTGTTGACGCGATATTAGTGTCTGAATCTTGGCTTGCCTTGCTTACCATCTGCACGTTATGGCTTGCCTGGATTTAGATTGATTCGAAACGATCACATCGGTAGAGCGGGAGGGGGAGTTGCCA
This sequence comes from Eumaeus atala, assembly GCA_017140195.1. Lineage (NCBI taxonomy): Eukaryota > Metazoa > Arthropoda > Insecta > Lepidoptera > Lycaenidae > Eumaeus > Eumaeus atala. The sequence goes on from JAFELO010000461.1 coordinate 504,003, forward strand.
TTTACCTGCTTGCAGACTTACCTTATGCAGTTATTGGCACCTTAACCTTCACAGACCGATGCAACAGAACACCTCCTTATAGAAATTACATTGTCCCATACAAAAATTCTCGTAGGCGTCTTATACAGTCCTCTTCTTAATATAGATTACTTTTCGTCCTCTAAGAATATATTAGAAATAGTTACACCTTCGTATGCGCATACAATATTAATGGGCGTCTTCAACACGTGTATGCTCAAAGGTACAGGTCTAAAATACTGGAGTCTATTATCGGCAGTTGTAACATGCACCTTCTTTCCCTTAGGGCAACACACTCTTTTCCTAATTGCTTTCTAGATCTTACCATGGTTTCTTCTCCTACCTTTGTAAGTAGGCATGGGCAATGCCCAGCTGAAATCTTTTCCTATCACGACCTTCTATTCCTGTCCTATTTTTTAAGACCGCCTAAACGCAAACCTAAAATACTCATGCAGCGTAGTTTTGTCAATATAAACATAGATGAGCTAACCCAAGATGCTGAAGCTATTGACTGGGCCCCGGTGTATAATGCTTCATCGATGGAAGAAAAAGTTATAAGAAAATATTTAATTTCCTATTACACCAATTTTATGATAAGCATGCACCCATCCGACCTATAAAAATACCAACGCCATGGCTCTCGGATAACAGAAAATTGTCAATGGGCTTTTCACACACTCAGAAGAACAGATGTCAAATGGGCCGGTAAGGTTCTGGAGTAGAGGCCGCGTTTAGGAAAACGAAGTGTTGGTCGACCATTCACCAGGTGGGCAGACGATCTCCGTGCAGTAACTGGTCCGAGATGAATGCGAGTAGCAGGAGATCGATCGTCTTGGCATTTATTGAGAGAGGCATATATCCAGCAGTGGACCGATAAGGGTTGGTAATAATGATAATGATGATGATGTTACTGGCGACCAGTTTAATTAATTTAAATCAGAACGCGAAGTGCAAAAATATTCGTCCGGATTAGATCCATATGAAAATAATGTTAATAAAATAGGAGGAGCTCCGTGTTTACTTGACAATTTTGAGTGTAAAAGGTTGGATTTGCCTCTCTTGGATAAGTACCAGGCAGCGGATCAACTGGCTAGTTCGCCCTTACTGCCTGTAACGAAAATAATTCAACACAAAGCGTTGAATTATTTTCGCTGTGCGTGCGGCGAGCTACTAGGGATTGATTTTCATCGTTACTATCATTATCCAAGAGAGGCAAACCCATCCTTTTACACTCAAAATTGTCAAGTAAACAACGCTTTGTGTTGATTTATTTTCGTTACAGGCAATAAGGATGAACTAGCCAATCGATCCGCCGCCCAATACTTTTGTTCCCGCAAACCTGTCCGCTACGTATGAGAGACACACGGCTGTGCCGTGCGGCGTAGTTTTTACTAATGATAAAAGAAAACCTGTAGCAGATGTCTTTCGCAGGCACGAAATGGGGAATGGATAAAGGTACAAGGGAAAATGTTACGTAATCGTTTTATGGCAAACAAAGGTAAAGCCATTATACGACCTGGAAATTATTTTAAAGCGGCAGAAATAAATATTCCTATTTACATTTATATAGTGAATGTGGCGAAGGGAGCGTTTGTATTTGACGTCGAGAAATATATTAAGACTAAAGCTAACATTGGTGTTACTATATCAAAAATGAGTTTGAAGTTTATAGTAGACTATGAATCCAATAAGACATTTGTACCTAAACATAAATTCGACGTGTTCATATCGGAAGAATTTTGGCCAGATGGGGTTTGGGATTTATTACAAGCAGCCAAAATAACAGGCGATTTATTAATTATAAATACCGTGAGAAAAGGAATCTCCAAAGTGGAGGTATAAATCATCAGAATAAATCATGAATAATAATGTTAAATTTGTCAGTTTCAACCGGAAAAATGTTATTAGATCGGTGTAGACCTCTTCTACTGATCTCCGTAGTCTGCGTGACTATGGTGATCAGCTGATATGACTGATATCTTGACTTGGAGTTTCCTATACTGTCGAAGTAGCCTCATTCTGGAGAAAAAACGGTGTTCCCTAACATGTCATGAAGTGTAATAGTGATAGACTGGCAGCGGCAAAGGACGCTCCATGAGCGCTGTGTTGTAATGTCCTCAGAGTACATGCCTACACAGTGCTGTAAAGATCTCACAGAGTCCACAGAATGTTTGAATTAAATGACAGTTGTTATTGACAGTCATAATGTGTAATCAATGTTTATGCTCGAGGACTACGGTGCGCATCCCGGAGAATCTTTTCATAAGGAACTTATGTCTTTCTGTGCAGAACAGATGTGGTATTTTACTTTTGTGAGTGATGTGCGCGGCTGCTACCGGTGGCTCGATCACTGTCTTGTGACGAGTGCGGGCCGACCGTCCGTGTGCTCGTACATTCTTTACGATGCCCACTGGTCGGATCATTATCCTATACCAATAGAATGTAATTTAAATGTATTCATATCTAAAATTATAATACCCAACAATTACGTAAATAGAGTCATGGGGACAACGCGATAATGATCAGATATCTAGGTATCGAAATGCAAGTCACTTGAAATTAAGTAAATTGGAGTTACCTATGGAACTAGTCTACTGTTATAAAGAAATTTGTCAAATGGTGTCAAAAAAATGTAAGTGAACATCAAATAAATTTAAAAAAAAGTACAACAATAGTGATAATTAAATAAACCGTGATAAAATCCGTAAATGTAGTTTTATTGTAATTGCAAAATTTGCGTAAACTTAAGATATCAGGAGGTAGTACCATGCTGCATAGGGGCAGGGAGTGCCATGTATGGTGCATGACACTACATCCTCCTATGCAACGGAACTGGGCCGGCACGACCTTTACCCTGTCGATTTCTTTGCAGTTTGTGAGTAGCCGGTGGCTCATTAGAGGGGGGAGGCAACGCATCGGCATAATTACGCTGATATTCATGAGCGTTGGTAACCGTTGAAGTGCTCCGATTGCTTGTTTCTTCCCCTATAATATAAAAAATGGATGTTCTGGCAAAACACCATAAAAATAAGAACTTCAGTCAGTTACGGAAAACTACTAAGAGACTGAAAGGTCGGGCCTTCCCGCGAGTGTAGCAGGTGTATACGAGTACAGTGATGTAGCTAATACGCTCAAGCGACATTTTACAGTTGAAACGCTGCTATCACCAAACATGTGCGAGGTTCGCGCAAATATTCCAAAGCGTAAAGTGACTTTCACTGATAATGGTGTGGATAAAGGGTCTTGTGTTTTGCCTTTGTCGGCTATGAAAATATATGTCCCAAACACGACATTTGTCGGAAAATCTTCTAGCTCCGGGGAAGGATGGAAATATAGTCGAACTTCTGAGAACAGTTGGCAAGCCTGTATTAAGGGAGCTAAAAATGATTTTTAATTATGTCCTTTAGCGGGGCGTACCACCTAAGGCATTGCTTGGAAGTGATATTGTTTTGTTTTTTAAGAAAGGTGACAAATTACTTCTTTAAAATTACAGACCAATTTCACTTCTAGGCCATATCAACAAGTTGTTCTCAAGAGTCTTGACGAATCGTCTCACCACAAAGCTCGACGAATTCCCGCCTCTGGAGTAAGCTGAGTTTCGCAGAACATTTAGCACAATGGACTACATTTTCACCATAAGGGCTAGTTGTACAAAAGACACATGACTAAGAAAAAGCTTATGACTCTGTCGAAACCTGGGCTGTTCTGGAAGCTCTACAGCGATGTCAGGTTGATTGGCGATACGTCGCCTTTATGTCTGTTCTGCTTCCGGGAGGTCAAACAAGGCCAATCCAATTGCATCGAGGAGTGCGACAAGGTTATGTTATTTCCCCGAAACTGTTCACTAATGCTTTGTAGGAAATCTTTAAGACTATAAACTGGACAGAATACTGCATAAATATTAACGGCGACTACCTCTCTCATCTTCTTTTCGCCGACGACGTCGCTGTATTGGCCGAATCGTTGGAGAGCTGGCAGGAAATGTTGCACAGCCTAAATGAATCCCCCGACGTATTGGCCTTAGGACAAACTTGGACAAGAGAATGAACATTCAACGAACACGTTCGCCCTATCAACGTCGCTGGTGCCATTCTCGAAGTTGTAGACAAATACGTCCACCTCGGGTAACTATTGTAATAAGGTAGATGTAACTTCGAGAAGGGAGCCGATAGAAGGATTTAGTTGGGTTGGGCAGTATTACGAAAGCCTCGTTACATTCTCACGTCACCTATACCGCAGAGTTTGAATACAAAAGTTTTCAACCAATGCGTTCTCCCCTTGATAACCTGCGGGGCCGACACATGGCCTCTTCATTTAGGACTGGTCCACAAGTTTGAGGTAGCTCAACGGGCTATTGAACTTGCCATGTTGGGTGTTTCTCTGTTCGAAATAATTCGTAATGAAGTCATGGGGCAGAAAACTATAGTATCCAATACCTCACGAAGAATGACATCACTGAAGTGGCAATGGGCTGGTCACACACTCATAAGACCAGATGGCAAATGGGCCAGTAAGTATCTAGAGTGGAGGCCGCGTTTAGGAAGACGAAGTGTTAGTCGTACATTTACTAGGTGGGAAGACGATCTCCGTACAGTAGTCGGTCCGGGATGGATGCGAGCAGCCTGTGTCCAGCAGTGGGCCGACAAGGGCTGATAATGATGAATGATGAAGATGATGATGAAGATGATGATGATGATGATGATGGTAATGATGATACTGTAACAAATTGCCAGCCATAAATGTTGAATTTATTTTTAACGGAACTTTCACTGAGAGATCGAAAAATTTATAAATCGAAAAATCTTGCTTTATAGAGAAACGAAGTTATTCGTAGGGAAATCAAAAACAAAGCACAGGTTTAAAATATATTTAAATTAAACGTTCATTTATGTGGATAAATTTATAGTGAAGAAAATATTTTACAGATGAGAATAATAGTTAATAATAATAATAGTCGACCAACAATTCATTAAAAATAGAAGACAAACAAAGTAGAGAAGAGAGTAATCAGTTGCAGTAAAATAAAACAAAATACAATTTAGAATCGGTTTGTCAAACAATAATAGTAAAGTTGAAAAGAATAATTTTATTAATAATTAATAAAAATCTAATATAATTGTCCTCCAATTATCCATTTCGGTCTATTTTGTATTGGACAATCGAAGCGAGAAGTAAAAACATATTTAAACTGTCTGTCAGCCGTCGTAACAGAGAAGCGGCCGCTTCCGCGACCTAAACCAGATCATCTGTCATTATGACGTGTCCAAAATACAAAATATGAAAACGTAATCACTATCTGCAGCACCTTACCTTAATTTGGAATCTGTAACTTTCATAGGATTGTTCACTGTGTTTTCTCATTTTGGCGCCAGTACATTGTAAAATATTTTGCGATATTAAAATGTAGTGGGGTAGTAAAGAGAACGGAATCGCCGTAATTGTATAACCTGGAGTAGGTATGGAGCAAATTCCAACTCTCCATACGCTTGTTTTTTGTCAAATTTGTTGTTAGTAGGTAGAATATGACTTACTCTGTTTGTTACAGGGTAAGATCTGATCATCCACGTAGTGTTCGTACAAAAAAGATGGTCAACACATTAAGGGAAAGAATTCGAAGAAATCCTGTGAGAAAGTAAAAGATTTTATCTCTGGAAATGAAGATAGTACCTAGAACCATGTCGCGTATGTTAAGAGATGACTTAGGACTTGCTGCAGATAAGAGACGCACTGGTATGAGTAGGGTGGTAAAATCGAAACAACGAATGATGCAAAGGGAGATCACAGAAAAAAATTGTTTACGAATGAGCTAATTTTGACAATTGAGCAATGTTTTAGCAAGCAAAATGACGTATTTATACTCGAAGCGCTAAGGAAGCGTCCCAATTATCGACAAAGTGCAATGTGGACATTATCCGACTTCAGAGATGGTTTGGTGGTGTGTCAGCTATGAAGGAGTGATTGAGCCATATTTTTGTAAAGAAGGTATCAAAACATCGTCACAAGTGTATCCAGATACGTGATCTTGAGAAGGTCGTGAAGCTCTTTAATAACAGCATGTTCCATAAAGCTCGATCCATCCAAACTTGGTCAAAACGAAGGTTCCGGCTTAAAAGCTGAAGCCGTTAATATAGTCCCTACACTAATTCGCTAGGTTATTATTTATGGTGAGTTTTAGAGAGTACAACTTGCTCTAAACGCCATGATAATTTGGAGTCCCTAAAGTAAATCATACGATTGGCAGTGAAGAATTTCCCCATGGACACAGTGCGTCTCTCTATTGAGAACCGGCCTCAACGCTTAAAGGCTGTATTGCAGACGTTGGAGACCACTTCGGATAAGGGTAGAGGTAGCACCATGCTGCATAGGAGGAGGTAGTGCCATGCTGCATAGGAAGAGGTAGTGCCCTGCATAGTGCATGACACTACATCCTCCTGTGCCGGCACGACCGGGGAGTACCTCTCGCTCACATAATACCGCCTTAAAGTAACATCTTCAGTGTCGCGTTTCGTGCGGATTGTGAGTAGCCGGTAGCCCATTAGGGGGGGAAAGGAAGGCAACGCTTCGGCACAGTAATTATGTAGAAGTTCATGGGCGTCGGTAATCGTAACAAGGCTCCTATTGCTCGTTTGCTTCAATATTCTATTAAAAAAAGTTCTTTATATTTTAATTGTTTTATATTTTTGTATTGAATTAACATACTGGAAAAGTAATAATTAATGTTATTTGCAGTTAAAAGAAATATTCTTTTCCTTGTTACAATATAAGCGTATATGGCAAAAATAGGTAAGCGTTTAGTTTTTCTTTAAAATGAAATATTTTCATACATTACTGTTCCATGTTCCACCGCAAATGTTAACTATTATTATCATGGCCAGAGGTTCCATTCATGATTTCCTTATCTTACACTGACATGCACCATCACCAAAGTTATACACGTCCTTGTCACATTGCAGTATAACTTAACACCGGAAAGTAGAAAAAAAAATCAAACTCGAATTATATATATACGGCGTTGCAAGTGAAATGGAACCTTATAAACGGTCCTTGGTAGTGCCACTCTAAGATATTGAACGAATTTAGATTTACCGCTAAAGTCTTTGAAACGTTATCTAATATGTTTCGAAATACTGTTTACTTACATAAAATAAATTAAATATATAAAATAAATAACTAGATAGTCAAATTAAAATATTTGTGAAATTCAATGAGTATATATTTTGTTAACTTGTTTGCTTTTATATTTCAATTTTTCTCATTTTTTATTGTATTTCGCTCATTTCATTGATCACCTGAGGTCAGGTTTGTCTCCATCCCACGCCCCATGTAATCACACGTCTCCACTTATTATTATCGTCAAAAAGTGTGTCACCTTGGTATTATTGTAAATCAATGCCTGAGCCATGGTTATGTTTATAAGCCCCCTCTGTGATTCAAGCATGGTTGTAGCGGTCGGGCGCAACAGCCTGGGATGAGTCGAGACACCTTGGGAAAAGCCAATTGAACCGATTGTTCTTTGTACCCCTCTTGTTAAAAGAAGGCATGAGGAAATGTTCTATGATAATTTTGAACACTTTTATTTTACTATCAACGTTGTATTTGGATCATTTAGTACGAGTATGTAATAAATTTAAAAATATACAAAATTATACTGAAGACATATTTGGAAATGGCGTTGATCATTTTACCCTGATGTGTCTGAAAGTTTTTCAAATATAGTCCATATTTGAAAAATTTCAGACACACAACATGACGGATTTTAACGTATGTTTGAGTAGCATCATTAGATTTGTCTTGAAAGCACGAGCAACACTTTCTTCCCTTGGCACCTAATGTTATGTCTATGTAACTAACATTACTTAATGTAATTATATAGTAGTAGTAGTAGTATAGTAATATTTTGTGACACGACATGATAATAATTGTTGTATGGGCGCTTTACTTGGGTACTATCCTGCTGTAGTGTCAAGAGTCTTCACAACCGGGGTGTCCCGCTGTAGTGTCAAGAGTTTTCACAACCGGGGTGTCCTGCTGTAGTGTCAAGAGTCTTCACAGCCTGGGTTTCCTGTTGTAGTGTCAAGAGTTTTCACAAACGGGGTTTCCTGTTGTAGTGTCAAGAGTCTTCACAGCCGGGGTTTCCTGCTGTAGTGTCAAGAGTCTTCACAACCGTGGTGTCCTGCTATAATGTCAAGAGTCTTCACAGCCGGGGTGTCCTGCTGTAGTGTCAAGAGTCTTCATAGCCGGGGTTTTCTTTTGTAGTGTCAAGAGTCTTTACAGCCACGATTTCTGCTGTAGTGTCAAGAGTCTTCACTACAGAGATGTTCTGCAGTAGTGTCATTCGGGGTGTTCTACTGTAGTGTAAAGAGTTGCCACAACCGGGATGTTCTGCTGTAGTGTAAAGAGTCGTCACAACCGCGCTGTTTGTATTTAAGGATCGAGATATGTGGTGATCCGTTATACTTGCTTCTGCTTCTGTTGCCAGCTTTCCGGTGGGGCCTCCCCCTATCCACCATATGCCAGGGAAACCCTAGATTCCCTATATTTCCCGATGGAGAGGCTGGCGTGAAGTTGTGTTTTTATCATCAACATCTCATCATTAGTTTCATTTATTGCTCTATTCTCCCTCTTATTAATCACTATAAATTCCATACTTAAGTAACAAAAAAAGTATATAAAAGTTACTCGTTAATATAGTATAACGACTTTACGAAAACACGTCAATTTAATTAGAACCCGGCACGTTTTGACATAATATAGCGCTGTCGGGGAATACCGAGGCGGCCAGTTGTTCTAGAGACATAAAACCTGTGTGAGGCGGAGAAGCTAAGGAACTTGTAATTTAATTTTTACTTGGATGGAAAATATCACGTCGCGTGATATAGTCTTATATATTTTGTTAAAATGAGAACCAACAGTGATCAAGTGTTAAGATGTTTTGCTTGGTATAGAGGATGTTCTAGGGTAGGTACTGAATGTAATAAGGGTGAACTTTTTTTTCTTATACATAATATTGTTAGTTCTAATTTTAATTTGGAATATAGTGACAGATTCTTAGGTTTTGTTATCCATTCTCTATATATAAGAGATTTAGGTTTACGTATATAATTATTTTTCCAGTAGATGTAAGGCTGGCTGAATATTTGAGACGTATAATAAATATCCTGTAAATAAAGAAATTTAAAAAATAGAAGTAGGTACTATTAATATTTTAATATTTTAAGCCTGAAGAATTCGTTTATAGGGACGCGCTAATCCGAGTCGGTTTCGTAAAATGTTCTGGGTGTTCGATAGGCATTAGCTAGCTTTAAACATAATAGGTCTTGTGTTCTTACTAGTCCGTGAGGGAATATAGGATATAAATATTTCAAATGCTATGACCTGTGGTTTGAGCCACGTAAAATCTATCCAATGCTAACCACTTTTTTTTTTTAGAGATAAAACGTACTTTGATATTTCTTATTGTAATCTATGCATTATATCGTCATCATTGTCATTGTCAGCACTTATCGGCCCACTGCTGGGCACAGGTCTCATTCAATGAACGCCAAGACGGCCGACCTCATACTACTCGCATCCATCCTGGACCAGCTACTGCACGGAGATCGTCTTCCCATATGGTGAACGGTCTACCAACACTTTTTCACGTTTTCCCAAAACGCGGCCTTCGCTCCGGAACCTAGGACCTATCTGCCATCTGATCTGAGTCTCAGAAGCCAGTCCAATGCTACTTCAGTGAGCTTATTCTTTACGTAATATCGGAAACTTTAGTTCTCTTCATTGGGAACTCTATCGGACAAAGTAACACTCAACATAACACGTTCAATGGCCCACTAAGTTACCGCAAACTTGCAGACCGGTCTTGAATTAAGAGGGCACGTTTCGGCCCCGAAGGTCAGCACTGTAAGAACGCCTTGGTTGAAGCCTTTTGTGTCTTCAAGTTCTACGGTA
>JAFELO010000461.1:522093-581646 GCA_017140195.1 Eumaeus atala
GAGAGAAAATTCATGCTTATAGGATTTACACTAAGAATTTACACCGTATCCTGTATAGCTCTAACCTAAACTACTTAGAGGTGTAATTTATCTACGTGAACGCACATGAATTTAAAATTTTACGAATGAAATCCAATCATAATTTATCACCCTTTTATTATTGTTGAGCTATTCCATGGGAAATTGAAACATGCATAATATTTTTCTAAATTTCTCCTTAGTTTTATCGATCTGAATCCAATTGCTATGAAACCAATTTATTAAATAAATTAATATAAGTTAAGTTAAGTTATGGTAGATAAAGAAAATAGAATAAATTTATGTCAGACGTTAGAAATAGGTCATACGAAATACTGTAAAATAATTCATACTAAATATAAATTATTTTATAAAAAATTAAAAAAATATTTTCCAGCCCCAATCACAATTATGAACCGCTATATATTGAAGTTCAACATTATATTCGAATTATATTATATATTATATTCTAATTCAACCCATGCGTTCTCCTCAACATGGCCTCTTAATTTAGGATTGTTCCGCAAGTTTGCGGTAGCTCAACGGGCTATTGAGCGTGCTATGTTGCATGTTTCTCTGTCCGACAGAACGTGTAACGAAGACATAAGGCAGAGAACTGAAGTATCCGATATCACGCGACGAATAGGCTCGCTGAAGTGGCAATTGGCTGGTCACAAACTCAGAAGAACACATGGCAGATGGGCCAGTAAGGTTCTGGAGGCCGCGTTTAGGAAAACGAAGTGTTATTCGATCGTCCACCAGGTGGGAAGACGATCTCCGTACAGTAGCCGGTCCGGGATGGATGCGAGCAGCCTGTGTCCAGCAGTGGACCGACAAGGGCTGATAATGATGAATGATGAAGATGATAATATATATAAATATTCAAAAATTTGATATTTTTGTCATAGCTGATTCGTAATAACTAATATTTATTTATTTATTTATTTCAACACTTATCGATCTATCATTAGTTGCACAATACGATAGATTAAGCCATAACTATTTATTAACTTTAGTAACTAAACAACTAGATATCTATACAAATAAAATCAATACAAGGTACATAATATAGTCCCGGCACTAGTAATTAGATATTTAGAAGGTAACAAATATAAAATCGATCTTTAAATTAAACCAAAAATTACAATTCCTTAATCAAATAATAACATAAAAATTCGAAATCAACATGTGAATATGAGTTAAATATAATTACAAATCATTGTGTGTTCAATTGTGAATTCATTAAATGAACAAATAAACAAGTCAATATGTGTGTCTACTCGGTTGAGCGTGCGCGTCACGTAGCTGCCGTCCGTAAGCGCGCTCGGCACTGCGAGCAGCCGCGGTCTGCGCCGCCGCTAAAGTTATTAAAATTATTAAACAGATATATTCTAATATATCTATTTAATAATTTTTCTTGGTTCAGGTCTAAATATTGATGATTTTTTATCTATCGGCCGAGTTGGCGTTCTTTGAACGCAGTAGTATAGCAGTAGACCGATAAGGGCTGGTAATGATTATGATGGCGATGGAATATTACGAATTCTGAAATAAGTATATTATGGGTTATTGAGAAATTTTGAGACAAAACGATTTAGGCACGGGATCACACAAACGGGTCTTTGGTGAGTTTGCCTAAAAATAAAATTAAAAACATGACTCTGACATCAGCAACGCTTTGGCTCTCGCAAGCACAATAAGCGGTTAACTAGCAACTTCGTTGGTAGTGACAGGTCAATGCGAGCAACAATAAAAGTGTATGCACCAGCAATTAATAGGACCGCATTCGGCAATAACACCTGGGTATTGTAGTTTATTTCATGCTAGAAACAATTCTTGTATTGTACAGTACTTTCTAATTGTAAAGTCGAATACTGTGCTTTGAAATACACACACATAATGTGGTGGTATATTTTGTATATATTTACGTTATCTGTTACAGCAGACATGTGAACAATCCATGTGTAGTATGTGAGCAATACATGTATATGATACATGTATATGAGCAATCCATGTATGCAGCCATGTGAGCAATCCATGTATAGCAATCCATGTATAGTAGCCACTTCAACGTTCATTACAATCTACTTCAGAGCTCTAAATGCACAACAACCATTCTTCTATCTTCATTTATCATCAACACTCGGCGCAGCAATCCAGGTTCTCAGAGGAGTGATAATCGATAGTCTTATAACGTTCCAAAGTGGTCTGTCGTATGATGTGAGACAAAGACTATAAGAAAATCGCTAAATAATAAAAATTAAAACTATTTTAACGTCGTTTCTTTAGTTATTTAACATAGCTAAGTAAAAAGAGGTAATATCCGTTAAAACAGCTTTTTTTGTAATGTGTACATTTTCGTAAACTTAAGACAAAGACGAGGATACTTGAGAAATAAACGATAGATTGGGTATTTCTTTTTTTTAATTTTCATCAGGCGCCACCATGATAGTATGAAAAAGAAACAGGAATATTTTCTTCTTCATGTAAGACAAAAGCATCGTCATTATCTTCATGAGCCCTAATCGGTCTGCTGCTGGACGCCGGCCGAGCTCCCCCTACTCCATCCCTCCCGGACCGGCCACTGCACGGATATCTTCTTCCCATCTGGTGAACGGTCGACCACTACTTCGTTTTCTTAAACGCGGCCTCCGCTCAAGAAACTCACAGACTCACCTACCATCTGTTCTTCGTAGTATGTGACCAGCTCATTGCCACTTTAACGAGCTAATTCTTCACGTGATACTTTAGTTTTCTGCCTTATGAATTCGTAACAAATTCTATAGGGCAAAGAAACTCCCAACATAAATAGCCCGTTACGCTACCACAAACTTGCGGTGCAGTCTTGAATTAAGAAGGCCATGTTTCGGCCCCGTAGGTCATCATAGGAAAAGCATAAGTGGCTTTAATTGATATAACAGTATGGTGTAATTGATATAACAGTATGGTGTAATTAATTGATATAACAGTATGGTGTAATTAATTGGTATAAAAGTATGGTGTAATTAATCAGTTGAAGTATTGTAGGAAATTGAGATTTAAGAGATCATATAATGACACAAAACGGGTGCAATCTGTAACGGGAAATGATTTACTCCATTAAATGAGTTAGTAGTTCCTGGCTCGCTGAATACAGCTCAAGCTCAATTCTGCGGTCACTGTCTGCTAGTCTAAGAGCGTCGTACAAAATATGTCTCTAAAGTTCATCTAATTAGTTTAAGCCGACTTCAATAAAGGAGCAGGTTTACGAACGACGAAAGCGAAAAAAAATAATTTAGATGCTTATTAAATAAATAAATAAAATCAGAACATGGAACAATTATAGGGTCTCTTTTTGTCCGTCTGTCTTATCTGTCTGTGTCCATCCGTCCGTCTGTCATTCTGTTCGTCTGAATGTCTGTCAAGACCTTTTTCACGGGAACTCCACAAAGGATTAAGCTCAAATGTTCGCCAAATACTAGAAAATATCATTTGTAGATGTTTTTTTTTTGCATTTGACGTAAATTTGAGCTTAATCCATGGGGGGAAGGGCCCGCCAATTAGAGAACCACATAGGAGGGCAACGTCTGCTTAAGAACTATCCGGACGTTTCTGTACGTCACTAGCATCAAAGAGATCCTCTTTACTCGTTTGCCCCATTTATGTGATAAAAATCAAAACACCTTTTTTTCTAATATTTTTGATTTTAAATTTTTGTCACAACGCCTGGCCCCGGTTAAACATTCGTCTATACGTATTACATTCAATCATATTTCGTGCCCCGACCTACGCGACTAAGCCATACTCCCTGCTGTTGCAAAAGTTCGGGATGTGGTAATTATGGTTTTTTTTTATGAAACCAGATTTCAAACAGCACAAACGTTAGTCGGAGCTACTTAATTACTAAAAATCCCCATAGGTCCTCTCAATTTGTGTTCAAATATTGTTGTCTCTTTCCCACTGCCCTCCAAGGGGCTACCGAAACTCACAAATCACATGAGACGTGACAGAATTTTTGTCAATCTGCGGTGGTTTAGTGGGAGCAAGCAGGACCTCCCCGGTCGTGCCGGTAATATTGGCAATACTGGGGAGGTACTTCTTTGGAAAGTACATGGAACTGGTTGAAAATGACTTTATTATTTTCTTCGCCGCCACCTTCGTATTACGTGCTTAACATTCGGTGCTAGAAGATTCACATTACAGAGGAATTCCTTCGAAAAGTATTTGTGTTATATTCATATGATATCACAGATTTATCAGAGTATACATATTTTGCCAATATTTTCCAGTCGTGGCTCACATATTATCTGTTTTCATTGCTTTTTGTGCATTTGGATGTATGATTATGATAATGAAAATGAAAGAGTGATGCATTGCTATCTACTGCAGCAGCGTGGATGAAATACGAAAATATTATAAAACTAAAGGCTACACATCAAATATAGCATTTAGTCCTATAACATTTCCGCACAATAGTACATAATACACGTTATAACGTGATACATTAAATAAGCCTAATGTTTAAGGTTAATTTATATGGATAATTTAGATACTATTTTCGTGACAATGTCTCGTGAATTTAATTATCTCTTAGATTTACTCGAGTTTGGCGCTCAAGTTACGCTTGTATTTAAATATTTGCGAGTCTCAAAGTATCATACGACTTATTGGAGCTTGTTTATTAAGTCTTTGTAAGTACTTGAAACTTCTCGATATTCATTAATGTAAATCAACTATTAATTACTTTATACACAATTTATCATCATCGTCGTTCTCACCAAATCTACAGAGAACTCGTAAAAATAATCCTCAAACTTCAGATCCGCATACTACTTTACGTCCGCGGACTCACTCGTGTAAGTATTGATATTTTATACAAATTTCCAACATCTTAATTGAAGGAAAAAATCATCTCTAAAACAGGTGAAATAATTTTCACCTTTTCTAGGGATGACATTTTAAAAATCCTTTCTTAGCATCTGCTAAGGCACCTGCGCAGATCGTAAAACCTATCAAACTACACACATGATACCATACACTCCAAAGGCTTACGTCAGTCAGTCGAGGCTTGATTTTTATCA
Source organism: Eumaeus atala (assembly GCA_017140195.1). Taxonomy (NCBI): domain Eukaryota; kingdom Metazoa; phylum Arthropoda; class Insecta; order Lepidoptera; family Lycaenidae; genus Eumaeus; species Eumaeus atala. The sequence continues at coordinate 527,172 of JAFELO010000461.1, forward strand.
TTTTGCCCGACTGCGCTAGGGAAAATGATTTTCGCGCGTGTAGCACGTATGTACCTACAAGCAATAGCATAGTAATTATATGGACGTGGACTGGTCCGATAGTCGTAAAATGCTCCGATTGCTCGTTTACCCCCAATTATTATAATAAAGTAAAACATTGACTTCACTTTTAGTGTAACACACCGGCGGCTAATGTCTGAAAATAACATTACTATAATACCTATCATTCTCCTCTTCTTTTTAGTCTCTTTACATAATAACAATGATAAGTAGTCTTAATGGTGGGCTAAAATATGTTGCCAACAACAGTGAAGTTCGCCATGAATATGATGCAATGGCATCGCTGTTTAAAACTAGGTTTCTTTCGGCTTTCCGGGATACCTCACGCTGATGTTATGCTAGGCACTTCGTGAGGTATATGAGAATCCTGTGTCCCCTTGAATCCAACTGCTTGTTATGTTCTTAAAAACAGTGAGCGCAGCTCCGACACGTGACCAGAGCTTACACGCAAGTTACGTAACGAAGTAAGCGCGGTAAAGCGTTACGCTGGTGCCACGCTCTATTTCAGAAGACAGTTTCTTACACAATTTCATCCCTCATATTTTATTCGTCCTCCTCATTCCTCAAACCCTTTCATTATTAAGGAGTAAGCTCCACAAGAACTGAGTGAGCCTATTCGTCTAGGAACGACGTATATCAGTAAATTAATAAATTTATTGTTTTCATTTAATAAAATGAAAAAAATGAATAATAAGTGATCTAAAATCAAAAATATACCGAATTAACGTGAAAAATTTTCATCGTAACAATTTCGGATGCTCACGCCTACTACAATTATATTTCATAACATACAAATATTAATGGCACAACATATATTTACACAACATATATTTACACAACATATATTTACACAATATATATTTACACAACATATATGTCGACCGCAGTGCACAAGTGCGCGCTCAGGCACAACTACAGTGTCTCCTATCAATTCTCCCATGCCTTATTCCAGTGTGATGTATTCTGACACTCCTGGAGAAGAATTGGACGCAGAGTCGTCGGCTCCGCGTACTTTCCGAGGGAGGGTGTAACGTAGCCTACACCCCGATTCCGAACTGTTTACAGGAACTGAAAACAATCCCGAACTGTAACCAGGAATATCATGAAATGTGATGAATATGCACTAGTGGTAACCATGTTCAATGTCTTCTCGTGATGTATGAATATGCACTAGTGGTAACCATGTTCAATGTCTTCTCATGATGTATGGCAATACAGTTACCATTATATTCATTCAGTACATACCATTGAACGCTGTGCCAAAGGGAATCGTCACCGGTGCAAATCAAAATTTCATTAGTAATCCTACCGCATAATGTGGCGGCAGTCGAGCCAGAAATTAATTTCTCTTCCTGCATACTGATTACCGACGCGTCGATAGATTGTTAGCTCTGTCAAATCCAGCTCTCATCCCTACTACGTACTAATTTACCATGGATCTCTGTTTAAGATGCAATAACACACTCAATGGCATAACGCTCTCCGACTAAATCCACCTACGCCCATTGACCAGTGTTCAATAATTTTTTGATAATCATAATCATAATATTTATTTGCATTTTACATGGTTACATATAGGTGATATGATTGAGTTTGGACGACATGTTTTGCTACGTTACAGACAGCATGCAATTAAATAATCTAGAAATTCTTCAATGTCTTAGCATTATAAACATTTTTCCATTTATCCAATTGAATAATTTTAATTGAAACATTTTAATATTTAATCATTTCAGTATATAACGAGACATACGCTCGCTTTAATAGTGAATATTTATTATTTACACATTTCAATTACACTCTTGTGTAATTGAAATGTGTCGACCAATTTCATTTACACAAAAATAAATTATAATAATTTTTAATAATTTTCTTATAGCCAAATTTTGAGCACGTCGACCGTCTCAATGGAAACGAGCTTTATGCGCTGGACATATTGTAGTGCACAGGTGCGAGCACAGGCATATAAGTGCAGGATGCACTTTTCCATCATTTTTCCTATTCCTGTGTAAAGACAGGCCGACACGAGTGGATAGAAATGATGTGCAGAACAGACGACTTCACGTGCTCTCTGGGGCAAGGGACTTTAGCCCCGCCTACGTCCTGACTTAGAAATAATATTATAAATTGAAAACTCCTAATAGCACTTTTTGGTGCGACCCAAGACTGGAATCCTAGACGTCACGATATGTGATCGAAGGAGCTTACCACCGGGCCACGGGCGGCTTATTTCAATTGTGTTCCGAAATATTAATACATTCATTATATTAGTACATTGAGCGACCGGCTGGCTCAGTGACAGCGTCGCTGTCGCGTTCCGTGCTTTTTCTGAGTAGCCGATGACCCATTGAGGGGGATGATAGGAGTGCAGCGCATATGCGTAACAAGCATTCGAATGTGCATGGGCGCCGCTAGTTATCTTTTAATAACTACCGGCTTTCAGATTTCGTTTGCCCCCTTGTGCTATGAAAAGAACACGTATCTGTGAAGTGTGCTGTACCGCTCGCCGTTGCACTTGCAGCCGATCAATCCTCATCCGTTATCAACTGCGGACACTTGACTCGTAAATCCACGCTCCATCTATTAATGAAAGGTGCATTAAAATATATACATATAGCTTATGTATAGATTTATTAGGTACATAAATTTATTTCTTACATGTAATACAGATTTTTTAAGTATATTCACAAGAAAAAAAAAACACATATAGTTTATAGTTAGAGGTGAACTGACTATATATGAAGATAGACGATTGGACGAGATAGTTTCAATTTAATTTGAATAAAATATCATACCATTGTGAACTCGACATGTTATATTTGCAACAACAAGGAATAATAACATAAGACACAAGAAAAACAATTTAGTATAACATACCAAGAAGAAAACATATAACAGTTGAATGAAATTGAAAATATAATAAACAGAAAACTGAAGAACACAGAAATCTACTTCGTTCCAAGTGCACTTGTCGGTCTTTACTCTTTCACGGCTACTATTGAAACTTATTGTCTACACGTGATACCTCATAAAGGTGACATAAAATATTGCGTTTTAAAATAGTAAATTTTAAATCTCTCATATCGGGATGCATCTCACCCATCTGCGGAAGAGGGAGGGAAGGCGGTTAGCCTTAGGACCTTTAAGAAACGCCGAGAATCTTATGATTTATGAGCATCCATTGAGCGAAAGAAGGCAACATTATCTAAAATTTACTTTTTATTTACACAAATTACATTACACTCTGGATGACGCGGGTTTGCGGCTAGGCCGGAATATATATATATATATATATATATATATATATATATATATATATTACATGCATTTATATAAGTTTTAATTTATTAAAAACCGGCTACTAAATAAATTTACGTTACCCATTTTATTTTTATTTTTATAGCACGATACGAGCACTCGGAGCGTTTCAACGACTACCGATTCCCATGAACATCAGCATAATTATGTCGATGCGTTGCCCTCCTTTTCACCTTTTCACCTAAATAGACCCAGTATCTGTAACCTAAGTCCTCACGGCACTAAGCACAGAGCTCGGCTTACGTGGTCATATAATTATTCAGACTATGATTATCTATACTCGTACCAGTGATATGGAACAAACGATAGACCCAGGAAATTTCTAATTCACTACTGGTCCTTTTGATATAATTGAAAAAGTATTTTTGTATTGCATAATCTATTTCTTAGGAAGACTGTAAAAGCTATGTGCAATGAGGCTGCGACTAAAAAGGCCGGAGTTACACGGGTAAAACCGGAGGCTGATACTATTATTAATATGAACTATAATTGTGCGGATGCTCATGGACGTCGGTAATAACTGATGCATTGGCACTAGTTTATTTGCACGAATTCATTTTGCTTAAAAGAGTTCTGTAAAAAAGTCTCTCGAAAATGTGCCTCAGCGCGATATCAGCGGCACTCTTTCTGTGGCAGGTTGAATTGTGAACGATTTTGCGAAAATTGATTTTTCTTTATACGAGGCAAATGTGAAAATTGAACGTTGCGACCGTGACTGTTTTGTACACTAAAATGGAAAACGGAGTCGTTATAATATGGCATAGTTGGTGGTCCGTATGTTTTGCCATACCTTAGTCTCAGGAGCGCGTGGAAGGATCAAGTCGAAGGTCATGTTAAATAATGCGGTCCACAATTCCTTTGAAGGCACGGAAATAAATCTGAATCTTGGTAAACTATAATTACATCACTGAAAAAAATATTACAAACTTACTTAGGAACTTTTTTGTCAAATTCAGACAAAATGAGTACTTTCCATGTTGTAGTTGCACAGCTTAAGTTCGTCAATTATATTATTATGCTCGTACCTCCAGATAACGTTGGTACCGACCCGCGGCGTGCGGTACGAATTTTTATTTTATATCGGTGCACAGTTATAGTGCTACAATCGCGGGCCCCAGGAGACTAGTAATTATTAAGTAGTCCCTTGACATGTCTTGTCTACAACGAGAGCTACTCAGCTAATGAACTCCTTTAATTAAATTTGCACATTGTGTGCAGTTTAGTCGAACATGAGGGATACATTTTCACAATTTACAAACGCAATTGTTTAAACAATTGTGTGTCGTGCTGCCACGACAACATTTGACTTTTGTTACACAACTAGCTGTGACCCACAGTTCCAATTGTTAATTATTTTATTTTATCATTTTTGTTTCGAGTTAAATTTTTATAAAATTAAATTAAATTTTGAAATAAAATATTTTTATGGTATTTCAAATTGTATATTCTCTATCTGTGCCAAATGTCATCCACATTCCCTCAGTAGGCTATGATATTTTTTTATAGAAGAGTTGGGCAAACGAGCAATCGGAGCTTTTTTACGGTTACCGAGGCGCATGAACATCTACCACATAATTACTATGTCAATTCGTTGCCCTCCTTGCCACCGGCTACTCTCAAACCGCACGGAACGCGACATTGAAGATGTCACTTCATGGCGGTATTATGTGAGCGAGAGTTGCCTCCCCGGTAGTGCCAGCCCAATCCCGTTGGTGTAGGTTGTAGTGTCATTCGCCATGCATGGCACTACTCTCTAATATTCAGCATGGCATCACTGCCTAAAGTATGTACCATTTGATGTTGCTCACAGCCGGCTTCTACACATGTTATAACGTTATAATGTTATAATGTTATAATATTATAATGTTTTAATGTTATAATATTATAATGTTATAATATTATAATGTTATAATATTATGATGTTATAAAACAAAGTTTCCAAAAGTTATAAGTTTTTATGTGATCGATTTTCTCCAGAATCTACTAAATAGATTTTCATGAAAGATACGATGAGTTCCTTTCGCCGGTTCTTCTCAGGACAAGCCAGGCTCGGGCTGGTGCTAAATTTATTTGCATACAAAAAGTATTTTGATAATTTTAGTTTACTTAAACAAAATTATTTATTTCACTTTTTTCACTCATGGATAGAGCTGTTCTGGTAAAAGTTAAGATATTAATTTATTCACTAGTGAAGCTGTGGACGCACACAATAATAGATTACTCCAACACAGACCCTTTCCATCATTTTCCTGATTATCCAACAGACAAACTTATTATCCCTTAAATATTATGATGATGCATATTATATTTTATAAAAAGAAATGTATTTTTGTTTCCTTCAAACAATTTAAAATATCTCATAATATATAATATAGAATATGTCTGTTTGTATGTGCTATTATTTTCGTTTCTTTAGAACTTTACTGAACAATTAAACTACTGTTACGGATTTTATCGCGGTTTATTTAATTATTTAACTAGCCAAACGTTTCAGAAGCGTTACAGCAACAATGCTTACGGGTGGACTAAGATGAAAGATGTCATTATATCAAAAATTATTAAAAGTACAGGTAGAATTATAATTATTTAGTTGTCCCGACTAATGCAAACAGTACTGAAAAATCTGTAAAGTTTGTGAAATATCGGACTTCTTAAATAATTGAATAAACCGCGAAACTACTTTTACGTAAAAGTAGTTTTATTGTAATGAGTAACATCCGTAAAAGTAGTTTTATTGTAATGAGTAATATTCGCGTAAATTTAAGACATCAATACTTTACTGAACTTTATTTAGAATATTCTGAATAAGTTATTGTACAAAGAAGCATAACAGCATACAATGAACATATAATATACCTAAAGTATATTTTACATATTAGAAACTCGTTCCAACTCCGAAGTGACTCCACAGTGAGCGTGTTTCAATTACGCAGCAAATGTTTTAGTCTCAGTTCAGAATTTGCACTTTTAATTTGTACAGACTTGATGCTTTACAGAGGCAGCTCTCGTAGTTTGCTAAAATAATATTATTATTAATAGCAAACCAACTAGAATTGACTGGATTGCAAATATTATCTATCAAAACTAACCATCAAACACAAACTCAACGAACCTAGACCACTACCATATAATCAGTGTGTATGGATGGCAACATGTGCCTGAAGGTGACCACAGATAACAGTTTACAAGACTATATACAACAACGGTCCAGGTATAACAATAGTAGATTAACTACACAAGTAAACATCGATTAATCACGAAGCTTCAGGGACTGTAACACCTACAAGCTTGAAATTCACAAGACTCTCATGACCATTATTTTCATTTTGTAGTTTGTAACTTCAGAGTCCGACTCCACGAAAGGGTAACACGAGACGGCCTTGCGCACGATGCAAGGGGCGAGGATTCGAACTTCACCCCATTACACTATCCCAAAGTTGGCGGGGTTGTCCTGTGGTATGGGGCAACTCAGCTGTTGAGTAGGCGTCGGTCCCTTAGGAGACTGACTCGCCGTAGAGGCGCCCTGATGTTTTGTTGTTTGGGTCTCCTCAACAAAGACGGCACTGATGGCACTCGCAACGGTTTTTGTGGGTATTCGGCACGATAATATGCCATGAGCCCTACACACCACTGGACTCAACGCAGGGCCGGTGAATGCGCGTAAATGCGTTTCCCCGCGTCAACAAAAAGAAGGTCACTCGGGAAAATATTTTTCTGTTCGAAAATTTAAAAAATTATCGAACACAACAACGAAAGCACGCGTGGAACTAATTCAAGTTTGAAAACTACTGCATACCTCATTTCATGACTCTAATGCGGTGTGGTAAATTTGACGCGATAATTACAATTACTATTTGAATTTGCTTTCACCCAGGGATGACAGACAGTTCAGTGCAGTTATTGTTATACTGTGGTTTACATAAACGAGTCGCAAGCTGTAAAATTTAATTCATTGTTTGAATTCAATTTATAATCGTCCAATATTTGATTTTAACGAAATTCGACTTTCAGTTATTATAATTATACATGATAATTTACAATCGAAGCTAACCTGCGCCTATAAACAACCGCATAGAGGTAATGCGGACGTGGTACCCCTCTTTCTATTTTCGCCTCCGATGGGTAAAATGTTGCAGCGTAGTTGTAACTTCGCGGCGCCGCTGTATAGCATAAAATGCACTAACATTGTATATTTTCAACAAAATTATGCAAGTAGCAGTAGTAGTTAGGAACAAAAAATTATGTTCCATTAACGTGTAGAAAGCGGTAACAGAAAACTTAAGTAAAGAAAATGTACGAGTATAAAAGCAATTTCCTTCCACTATTATACAAAACCGTCGCGTATAAGTCTTACTTTCTGAAGCGAGTTCTGTAAAGCTATAGTGAGTATGTTTTGTCTTCTTTAAGCCTAGTTAATATCATATTCAATAAATGTCTTATATTTAGGGTCGTTTTTTTTATATTTGAGATTACTACTACTTATAGTGTAAATTTGCTATTCGATGTACTATTTTATAACTCCTAATTTAGTTAGCGTAGTCCAAAATTTAGTTAATTTATAAATATTAGTATAGTTTAGTGCCAGTAAAATTTCTAACAGCCTAACCGGAGCTTTTGTAGTAACCAGAGTACATGTTAACATATTGCCCCTGATTAATTTGTTAGTTTCATTTGTAAGAACCGTAACCGCTTAAATAAGTTACAACACTTCCTATGAAACGCTAGTAAAATACGATAGAGATTTTTTTTTTCATTCATCAGGAGATGATGCCCCACTTGGAAATGCTTGCTGCATTGGTAAGTGAGTAGGCATGTCGCTTGCGGGAAAACAAACTACGCACAGAATGAAGTCGCAGTTACCGTGTTGTGTGAGGCTTGTGAAAGTTCGAGATGGCCTAAATGATAGGCAACAAAGAGAAAAGGGCGCCTAATAATGCGATTATCTGTGAAACGATGTTGTAGTGTAGGCTCACCGTTATCAATTATTACCATCAGCTGCTCCAACATCCCGCTATAGCAAAAAAATATTCCTACATGGATTAAAAATGTATAATTGCAAAATAAGTACTTGACTCTATATGACTTCTCCTTCTCCTCCCCCCCCCCCCGTGTCTGCTAAAAAGAAAGTCATCATAAAACATAAACATCAAATAAAATGTTACTACGAACGACTTGACTTTCGTTAAAATGAAAACAATGAGTTGTGTTCATTATATTAAAAATTTACAAAACATTATTGAAATGAAAACGATATGAAACGAATGTGGAAGATGACGAGTGCTCGTTAATGAGGCCCCCGAGTGGAGACTATTTTTTTACGCACGAGTGCGCCACGTTGATTGCGAGCAATAGTTGACCAGTATTGTCTGAGAAGCGAATGAGCAGACTGCTAGCATATGGGAGTAAAAAACAGTTCGATCGCTTAGGAGACAGCCAAAGACCTCCATATACTTGTTCACCACATGTAGTAGGCGAAGTGTGTTGTCACTACTATAAGAAATTCATGATAATTTATCGATTTAACTTTTAACATGATTGTTTTAATTTTATATTTACTATCAGTCTCGTTAAATCATCATCAGGTAAGATCTATAATCGTATAAACGTCATACATGGAAAGCTGTTTGTTAATGAAATTCTTATAAAATCATGTGTGCTGCCCTTCCCAATTTCCTCACCACTACAAGCCACCGGTAACTCACAAAGCGCACGAAAAATGACAAGTGTCTCCCCGGTTCAACAGCCCAATCTGAAGGCAATGGATTATAGCATTTCCTCTTACTAACTCTGATTAAGTCACAAAAATGTCGTGTAATTAAATCCACGAAAACGTTAATTTAATTTTCTAATTAGCCTCATTGGGTGAGCTTGACTGGCGTGTTGGTATTACGGAGCAGGTTCTGTCGCAGGTCGTAAGATCCTTATAAAGTCCAAAATACTAATACTTCTCCCTGCTTTCTCTCTGATCTCACATTACGGATATTGGTTGTAACTGAGCGTTGGATCATAAAAATAGCATTAGACAATTCTATGTTTATGAAGTGTAGAGTGTGAGGAATGTAGTATTTTGGGTAAATAATCTTAAAGCATAACAAACAAATAATATTATATTCTTTTTAACTAATTTTGCCCTACAGCTATGGCTCGTTTATTCCTCTAGAGTATAAAAAATAGAAATTGAAAATAGTGTTAATCATTAAGCTCTACTCGTCGATATTAATTTGTTCGCTCGCCACTTGTCGCAACGCGGTTGTAGTTCAGATTGCTAATTGCCATCTGTGCGGGGTCGCTGACCGAACCGCTCGGTATCTAGTAGTAGAAAAACAGATGCCGTCCACAAACGAGAAATTGTTATTAGAACCAACAAAGTCTATCATTAAATCTCCTTTATACAAATAATGAAATGTTTCATAATTTTATAAATGTATATGAAAATCAAATTATTGTAACAGGTTTTAACTTGAACTTTTGCGCACGGGGCAAGGGGCCAAGATGGGAACCTCATCCCATTGCACTGTCCTAAAGTTGGTGAGCTTGTACCGTGGTCGGGGCAATCCTTTTGTAGAGGAGGCGGTGGTCCCATAGGAGAATTACTAGCCGTAGAGGTTACGGGGCACCATACCGGGTTCGCGACACAATAGTTAAAGTTAAGTAATATACAAATTGTCTTTTTATTACATACTTACAGAAAAGTTTATAAAATTGAGATCGAATTACGAGCTCTGGGCGATCGCTATTAAAATGATCTTTTTCAATAGTTTTTCATAACTGATCAGCTATGTTAAAGTTACTTACACTGTAGCCTACGTCGTGACAGGCGCGTGTCTCATAGAGGATTAAAAGTTTCATAATCTTAGGCTGCATTGACTTAAAGAGCCCGGCTATTATTAAATTAATCTTATGCCATTATAATTACAACTCCTACTGTATTCTCGAACAACTTTTTTAAATTTATTAATTCATAGCTTTTGGACGCTTTCTGGAATCCTTTTGTAGAGTTATACAAATTGCCCCCATTAAAGCGTCATTAGTCTTGTGAGTTTCCTGTGGACCGTTATAGGAGAGGAGGAAACGGGCAACATGTTTGCAAAACAATTATATTGATATCGTAGTCACTGGAAGACTGCAAGGACTCTTTGGTCCCAATATATGCAACTGTAAAATATAGTTTTAATTAAACTTAAATGACTACAATGAACATGCGTATGTACGACCACGCCTCGCCACGTCGCCGAAGGAGTGTCGATGGCCCAATCAAGAATAAAGAATAGCTCATAAAACTTGCTTAATAAAACCCACACCACAAACCACAGTGAACTATCAGTAATGCTAAGCGAATGACGTGTCGTAAACTGATGCTCATGTCTATTAGTGTCGCCGAGCCTTGTATGTTTGATCATCATAATCTCGGGCATGGCATAATGTACTGTAACATAGATGAGAAACATTTGACTGAATTTACCCTTGAAATAATTAGAGTCCGTAGGTACTTCCATTAGACGGTCGATGGTGGCGTCGGACTCTGAAGTTACAAACTACAAAATGAAAATATTGGTCATGAGGGAACGGAATAGAACATTAATCCAAACCATTTTAATGACAGCGGACGGGTACAATGACATTCTACTAATTCACAAATGTGAATATAATTGTAAGGGGCGGCACTGCCGTCCTCTGATAAGTCCATAGATCATTATTATTATTGTTTTGCATTATTATTATTATTTTATCATAATCTATAATATATTCCTGAAGCAAGAATATAAAATACACAATTTAATTTCAATAATGGTTCAGAATCATAATTGTAGAACTGACCAAGTAAAAGTGGGAGAGGCTCTCTCAACTCAGGCGGACAGATCGACAGATGGATAGGCTGACGGACGGACAGACGGATTTTTTAGTAATACCTTTTTTCCTAGCTTTTAGGTATCTGGGATAGCTATATGAATTACTAGCAGCCCCTCATGGTTTCACCAGCGCCCACCACCCTCAAAAATGGACTCTTAGCCGGATTTTCATAAATTTCAAGTTTGTAGGTGTTACAGTCTCTGAAACTTCGTGATTAATCGATGTTTACTTCTGAAACTTTGGACTAGTTAAATAATTAAATGCACCGCGATAAAATCCGTAAAAGATACAAACATACATTTCTTTTTTCTTTTTTTTTTGGTCGTTGTAAAGTGTGTAGAATTAAGGAGATGGGAATATTGAACAGAATATTCACAAAAAAGATTTCGCTATTTACTAAATTACTAGGAAAGTGAAAAATTTCATGTAATCAGTAAGTTGTTAGCGATTCACGTTAAATAAAATCAGGTAACAGGACCAGTTCATGAGACACCTGTTGTCGACGACGCCAACTCGCGCGGCGGCGTTTGTAAAGTCTCAACGGACCACCTCGCGGAATAGCAGAGGTAAAACACCTTTTAATATTTGTAATATTGTAGTGAATTTAAAATTTGTTTGTATTCTAAATTGAACAGTAGTACTTACTAAGTGAGGTGAATTTATCATTACAAATGCATATCGATGCCGGTATCGACTTAAAGCGTAAGCAGGAACAGCAGGGTATTTATTACGTATTACATATATTTTCAAGAAAAAACATTGAAAGCATACATATCACTTTAAGGCCCGCGACGTTTCTGTAAGACATCTACTCTTACAAATATCTATGGGCGGTGGTGGTCATAATGGCTCGTTTGCCCCCTAGCTCATAAAAAAATGTATACTAACTTGAAACTTAATACTTAGATTCCATTTACGACATGGACATAGACATCCGCTAAGAATGAATTTTACAAACTTCGATCTTATGGGCGGAGCATTAGAGTGCGTTTTGGGGGTGGTGTACGATGGTAGAACTGCTAGGGCTGAAAGTATGAAATATATACTATATAAAATACATATATACGAATGAAATGGATCAACAAACTTCGCTGTCAGCTATTTTAAAGTAAAGGCGCACAACATCATTCCAAATTGTGTCTTTATTTAACTTTATTCAGTAGTTGTAAATTAATTAGCGTGAATTCGTAGTCAAGAGTTTTTAAGAGACAAAGTTAATTAGTTAAAAATACAAGGGCCTGATTAAATTTTACACAATTTCATAATGTTACGTGGTAACATTTTGACCACTGGCCCGGTGGGATGAAGATATCCGTGCAGTAGCCGGTCCGAGGTGAATGCGATTAGCGATAGGTCAGCCGTCTTAGCGCAGCCGTCTTAGCGTTAATTAAAACAAGCATTTGACTAGCAGTGAATCGACAAAGGTGCAGATCGCCAAGCCTGTCACACTGCTCTGGTACATCAAGATGCGGTTGTTACTAAAATATACTTCAAGTAAATCTGTCGGTGGCCGACCTGCTGAAGACACTGTACTAGGTGCCGGTGCAGATCGCCAAATCTATCACACGGCTCTTGTACTTCTTCGAATTCATGTGCAAGACTGTCGACTTCCGACTGCTAGTGACGATGGCGGTTCTGTTCTGCGTACGTAACGTATGCCAATAGTGTTAAAATTTCAGGAAACCGACGCCAATTGGGTTAATGGCAACCTTTATATTGCTTTTCATTCGCGTAATACAATATTTATGAATGTTTAAAATTTATAATAGCGGGTCTAAATTTTTTTAGAACTAAGTGACATGGCAAAAGACTGAGTTGTATATTTTGAAGTAGATGGGAGACGTATGATCATAATAATATAATTATCGTAATTCAGCGCCGCGAATAAGACGTTATATATCTTTAATAAATGCTAGGTATATAAAAGGATAATGGGTAATTGAGCCCAACCATAAATCTAACACTCTCGAACGCAATAAAAGGGAAGACTGCGCGAGGTGTGATTATCTTAATAGAAGAGGAATGTAATTTTATCGATACCACACTGCTTAGCGAGATTTATCGTGATATGTTTTGGGAATATATATCTATATTTTCGTAATATTGAGCTTTCCTTTTGCTAGGTGTTTAGCTTGATGACAAATGTTTTATTTTCTAAGCTTATCTATCATGTTAACCACACGAAAGCAGTAAGCAATGAAGAATGCCAGAAATGTGTTAGTATTAAAAGGTATTAGTTATATATGAAACTGTCATAACCATTTACTTAGTTTAGAGCCTTAAATGAGTTTTTGGTATCAAGTTTTGTTTATTTGTTCACAGGTGTAGCGGTAGCGTCCAGTGTGTTCACCATCACAGCGATGTCGGTGGACCGCTACCTCGCCATCACTCAGTCGCTGCGCGCGCCGTGGCTGCCGTCGCGGCGCGGCGCCTGCTCTCTGCTTGTCGCGCTGTGGCTCGTCGCTCTCGCCATATTCGCGCTGGTGATAGCTGTCTCAGCTGTCGATAGGGATGTGACTCCACTTAACTACTGAAAATCCATATGTGAGTATGGTAATTCACCGTTTCCGAAACAAAAGCAGCCTTAAGCACAATTCTCTTGCATCTGTTGGAGATACTTCGAGACCTGCTCGAGTTTCAGTTCGAGTTTTACTACGGCTTTCATATTTTAACTCAGGAAGGGAGGAGTACGAAGATGTCACAAGAAAAAAAGGTGATGCGCTTATCGCAATATCGATTCAGACACATCGGCTGGCGAGGGGAGCAGGCACTGGAGTTTAAGGAGCAGACTGCCGTGACCACACTGACGGTGCGCTAGTTTGGTGGCGCTCTGTAGGTGGTCAGTTTAAACGGCCCCTGTTTATGGCCACGATTACGCGATGCTGAGAGGAACGGAATGCTCACTATCGAGCGCGATCTATTACATGCACGAAAGCCGCAGCGCGATACTTTTGACACCACTCAATATGGTAACACCTGATCCCATGTCGCATTCTCAACTTTAGAGGAGCCTGGACTAGTTTTTCGAGTCAGCGCCCTATTGGAAGCTTAATTTTCCATATGAGGCACTGGCTAATCTCAGAGATGCCCTGTTACTGATAGATCCAGAGCACATAAAAATTGGCGGCCACGTGGTATTAGTGCTTGTGTCGTTCTTACGAGTCTCACTTAATCACCAGTCCCACCTAGGAGCGGTGACAATGTTTTAAAGCCCACAAAACCAAAATAATGTAATATGCATACCCATGCGTAGTCAATCATTTTTATGAACGACAAGTTCTTATCGATGACAATGGAATTTCATAAACATCATAGTTTTTGTTGCATTAGGGGCTAAGATGAAACAAGTTGCATGAGGACACACATACGAAAACAGTCTGCAAAGATGTTCCTCCCTCCCTCTATCACTAGCCGGGCTCATATAACGCTCACACTACGCGAGAATTTCCCACAATCATGTAGCGATTATGCTAATTCCGAACTCTAATGCGCTTGTTGTTACCCATTAGTCGCGAAATATCCGATGAAAAGTTTCTGAATTCCTAATTAATTGATACGAGTGGTTAATTATACGAATTTCGTGTAATGATCAATCTCTACTTTCTCGAAACATACAGAGAAGGCAAGCCGCCGCCTGGTGGTGGTCACTTCGTGTGAATCACTTGCTGCCTACCAATGCAATAACTTTAATACTACCTCTTGTAATTTAGTTGCTTAAAATAACCCATTTTACTTATTAGAGTTCCGCCCCGGTTTTGCCAATTAATATATTTTCCCTAAGTACAGTACAATAGTTTTTTTTAATAGCGTAAGGGGGGTAAACGTGAAATCGGAACCTTTTGATGACTACCGATGCCCATGGACATTCGCATGATTGTTCCGCAGATGTCTTGTCTTCCTATCATCCCCCCTCTCCCCAATGGGCGCCGGTTACTCAAACACCGGACGGGACGCGACACTTTACGCCGGTATCAAGTTAGCGAGATGTACTTCCAATTCCCTAGCATAGGAGGATGTAGTGTCATGCTTCCATGCTGCAGCATCGCACTACCCCTTCGTAAAAGACAACATCTGAAATGGGCCGTCTTTTTTATAATTAGGAAACAGTGTTAAGCTGTTTTATCCGCGAAATATCTATGCAATAGGAACCCTTAATTTTCTTTCGCGTCCATGATAGGCATTAGTAGGAAATTTGATTGATATTAACATAGACACTTTGTGATATTTACTTACTGTTTTTCCTAAAACATCGAAGAGTTATGTAAATAGTTGGAATTCGTTTATTTATACTATTTTAAATGTCGCTTCGAACCAATATTGAGAGCCTACGAGTGACGTCACGGTACATCTGTCTCCGGTTTTTATCTCGATGCTAATCTTCTATCCGCCAACTGTCACACAAAGGGTTTTGCTTAAATCCCTAAAACATTTGTTCGGCATTTTCATACGAAATAAAAAGTGGTCTCCAGGAAAATCTCAGAAGCTCTGTACATATCAAAATGATAACCGTATTCTTAAGTTCTTTGTGTTCATTGTATGTTTACAATAATTCATTATCTGACTGATTCTGGGGTTACAGTTTCTTCTAAACGTGGAATCTTGTTTAAGATCAAAGCTTTCTATTGCAAGGTGTACGTCGCACGCTCCTCATTCCAATACCCTGAGCAACGATCCGCGCACAAACCTAACACAACATTTGTCACACGCTCTTCCGTATGTCAACTTGAGTAAGATTAGTCTGGCTCCTGCGCAGTTTGAAGGAGGAAAGGCTCCGGTGATGGATGGAATTATATACAGTCAAGCTTCTAAAGGTAGGAGTTGGCTCCCGTAACACATAAAAAGTACAGCACAGAAGACAGCTCGTCTACTCTACAATATTGTCCAATTGCCGGTAGTCGAATATCTGATAACGTACTGTACGATAACGAGTGTGAAATGATCTGTGCCCAAGAGTGGAACTTAACAAGAGATTCAGTGTTAACAATAATTTTATTTATTATAAAATGAAAATATTTGAATGTTATATCTCAAGCAATCTGGTCTTAGGGAGGTATTATAGCTGAGCAAATATATTTATTCGAAGTTAATAAAATGAAACTGACGATATGAATAAAAGGAAATTAGAGATATAAAAACCCTTCACATTTCGTAATTTTTTTCCTTGAAGTCAATTTTCTGTTACAACAGCGCATAATCTAACAGTGGGTACCCACTTCTTCTGTTGTTGAGTTACAGACGCCTCGTGATGGGGCGGCCGTGAAACGTTTCAAGCTGCCTCTAGACGGATGCAGGTGAAAGAAATCGGTCAATCGGCTCTTTAAATGATGATTCTCAATGTTGTTGCTGAAGCAACAACGACATGAATGTCGTAGGAGTGTGGAACAGGAGATTCTGTACACATCTGTAGGGCTCCATGTGGATCATAATCGGCATATCCGCTAATTTTTAAGATTCAATATCTTGAAACGTAAATGTTGAAACACAATTGTGGGTGACAGAATCGGAAGGAAATCATACGCGACGGGCGTCGTTGTAACGTGTTCGACCGCAGCCGACAAGCGCACTCGGGCTCGGGACCAGGCACTGATGAGGGCAACGATAACAGGCGTGATTGAAACATAAAAAATCAAACAATAAACGAGCTCAATTATTCTCATCAATGTCACCGCAAGTTAAACTCTATCGTGCGCGCGTCGTCCCACTACACTGGGGAGGGGGTCCGTTTCAGTCCCGAAACAATTACTATAGGGTACGCCCATAAACAACCCGGTACATCTCTTCCCATCTGCGGAAAAAGGGAAGTCTGTCCCCCTATAGTATCCTTAAACCAGATGAACAAAAGTCTCCACTACTCCGTTGAACAATAAATAGCGGATAGCAATAATTAAACAATAATAAGCAATAGCGCCGCCAACCGGTAGTAAGTCCCTCCGAAATTAAAAAAAAACATAAAAAAAATAGACATAAGCGGAAATACTGATAATACTTAATGGAATAACAATTGCCTTTGTAGAGGGAAAATTAGGGAAATTTGAAAATATTATTAAGTATATAAAGTAGTTCGTCACGATGATATTTGTTAAATAGTGCACTCGACTTACATTATATATATCAAGGTGGGATGCGATGAGTTTACCTACACATTATATCTGACAAAGTGCCTACCATCCAATTTCATAGTCCGTACTTGTTCCTACATATTGTATTGTCTTGCACATCGTTTTATAGAATAACGAAGGACTGACCATCGCAAGATCATTATTAAATGACTACTCGTTATTCTAGAATACATTAATCAGTTAAATATTTAATTCCGATTATTTTTTAGTGCGGTGGAATTTTCATAGTCCATTTATAATTTTTATCAAAGTCAATTTATTTGATAATGTATATATTACTTACATAAAATATTCAATTAAACCATTTTATGTATGCTGTCAAATATGGCAGTGATGAAATGGAACGGACAGATCTCTGCGAGCGGAACTGCGTGTCGCGTGCGTAATTACGCGAGGGCCGATCTAATTGAAACTGGGCGCTGAACATTTGCGTTTTAGACTAATTTGATGATAAACTCGTAATAGAACGATTTTTTTTCTTTTTAGTTGCTAATCACCTCAAGCAATGATCTGCAGCCTCTAGCTGCTGCGATAGAACTGTTGTAACGATCACTTAGCCTCTATTATTTTTTTATACTTTGTAGAAGGGAGAAAAACTGCAGTTGGACGGCCACTGATATTCGCATAACTGTTATGCAGATATGATGCCCTCCTACCTTTATCTCCTCCAATGACCCCGGGTAACATAAAAACCTCACGAAGTACGACAGAGCAGCTCCCATTTTCAAGGCGGTATCACGTGTGTGGAGTATTTCCCCGGACGTGCCTGCGCCATACGGATGCAATGTAACATGATAGTACCTCTTAGTATGATCATGATGGCATAGACGTGATAGGGATTTATATTTGCCTAACTGCCGAGGTGATTGTACAAAGTGTTCTCCATTTCAATAGAACATTGAATGTTTTCTGCAATAAAATAAAGTACTTCTTTGTACCATAATCCGCTTCTAAAGTTCGTTTTCTTTGTCTCTTTGACTCAATGTTTTCCCTTGCTACTGCGTTACAACTTACACTTTACACTTATGTACCCTTGGTAATGAAAATATCTGCGGTCTGTGAGCATGCTGAAGTTGCTGCCGTTACATTACATTTGATGAAGCGCAAATCCTCACTAGGGAACACCGATTCCTTTCAAGGATGATCCGTGAAGCCATTGAAATTAAAAACTATCCATATTTCAATAGAGAAGATGGCTGGGTACTTACCTTTGCTTGGGACCCAGTGATAAAAATAATCAAATCAAAAACTAAACCTAACAAACACCTAAAGACAGCAAGATATAACAAGTACTGCTTGTGTTAATCGGAACAACTAAATAATTACAATTCTTCGTAACATTTCATAATTTGTGACATCCGAACATCTGTCATCTCAGCCCACCCGTGACCATGGTTGTTGTAAAGTTTCTGAAACGTTGGGCTATTAACTAAATAAGCCGCGATAATCCGTAAAAGTAGTTTTATTGTAACGAGTATCATTTGCGTAAATTTATTACATCAAAATGTAATTAAGGTAATGAGCCGCTGACACGATTTAATCTGCGGAGAGGGGATGTTCACGTATAACTCCTCAAATGTTTCCGAACGATTTATTTGTTCTCGTCTTACAATTTTAACAGACAACAATTTTGTGACAACTGTTTGTAATTCTCAACGTTACAGCTGTCTTACACAGGGTCAACACACAAGTGAGTGGTGCCAGTGGCGGCGTCGACACAGACGAGCAACATTTACTCGGAGCCATTAAAAATATTCATAAATAAACAAACAAGATAACACTAACTTCACACCGCTTACATTAGATACAGCGAGAGACCGCGCTGACTTTCCTTAAATTTACAATCAGCTCCTGACACTGTTTCAAACAATTGTTACTCTCGATATGAATAGAATGGAATGGAGTTACAGTTGATGCTGTTAGGCAACTAGTTGGTGACTCTGGCCTCACGCAAGCACTTCTGACAAATCTGGTTGAGTGAAACGCTTCGGAAAGTGGACAGCTAATGATAAGTCTATAGGTAGCTTAGTAACTAGGTAAAAGTATAGCCGGATCCGATTTATTGTTAACCTTTCACGATTTGTATTGATGATATTTGTAAGCTGTAAATTGGAAATCGATTAACGATCTATTTTTATCGCTTTCGATAATTTGATGATATTGAAATCCCACCCAGAACATGCACGTATTATATGCTTTTATATAATAAAAAAAACTAGCGATCAGCCTCGACTCCACACGTGAATAATGTAGGCTGGATTGTTACCTTAACAAATTATGCGTTAAACCGTTTACCCGGAATCGCCCTACTGGGTGCGTACTATTACTACAAGCGAAATAACCACACAAAAACCCATTTAGTACTTTTTTTTTAGAAAATTTATCCCATACAGTCAGACAGCGGAACAAGGTAGGTTTTAGAAAGAGGTAGTTCCATGCATACTCATCATGGTTCTAGCCTTGTCGTGGCGATGGTAGCCTGAGGTGTACCCAGGCGAAGCCAATTGAGCCGATGGGGATCTTTACACCTCCCTTATAAGAAGAGGGGGTATAAAGATCAGGTGAAGGAATGGCTCTTGGTACCCCTCTTACAATAAGATTGGACCTAAGGGCAACAGGATGAGGTGCTTTTACGCACGGGGCAAGGGGCGAGGATGGAAACCTCACCCCATTACACTGTCCCAAAGGCGGTGGGGTTGTCCTATAATGCAGGGCAACCCCATCTGTGGAGGTGTAGTTGGACCCTTAGGAGGCTGACTAGCCGTCGAGGCGCCCTGATGATTTGTTGTTCCGGGGCACGTCACCAAGGGTGGCATTGATGGCACTCGCGGTGGTTTTTTGTGGGTATTCGGCACTTTCATGTGCCACGAGTCCCACAAACTACTGGACCCCACCCAGCGCCGGTGAAGGCGCGTAAATTGTTTCCCCGCGTAAAAAAAGGTTCCATGCATAGTGAATGACACGACATCCTCCTATGCAACAGAATTTATCCGGCACGACCGGGGAGGTACCTCTCGCTCACACATTACTGGCGTAAAATAACATCTTCAGTGTCACATTTCGTGCGGTTTGTGTGTAACGCGTGGCCCATTGGGGGGTGGTAAAGTAGGGCAACGCATCGTTATGGGAATTATGTGGATGTTCATGGGCGTCGGTCGTCGCAAAAAGTCTCTGATTGCTCGTTTGCCACCCTATTCTATAAAAAAAGCTTTTGGGAGCTTTACTCCATAATAAGTACACTCGCATCAATTCCGCTGTCTAGTGGCTGCAACACATCGTAATGGATCTTAATACAGGAATAGGCTAATATGGAGTGCTAAGTTTACAGATTATTATTATTATTATTAGTAAAAGTATGTGTGAGGTGATATGTAGTAGTAGCGTTAGAGATGACGTGATTACGTCTTGAAATGGGATCAAAAAGAAACGAGCGTTATTATTGTTAAAAGATTGCCAACGTTTCCTAAATGAAAAAATCCAGGCTTCAACCAAAATATTTCCATGACCCAACGCAGCTTCTGAACTTTCAATGTTAGGGTAGGCGACAGGCCTCTTCTTACCTCTCATGTTTTTTTCTGCTTTTTCGTATAAAACAGTGACGCTCTAATGAGCGTCATACTCACGGACAATGGTCACGTAGAGAATCTTTCATACCATTACCCCATTAGGCCGCATGAAGTACTCCTCACTTTTCATGTCGAATCATGTGAGAAGAACCTACGGTCGTGTCAGCCCAATGTGAGAAGAACCTACGGTCGTGTCAGCCCAATGTGAGAAGAACCTACGGTCGTGTCAGCCCAATTCAGCCGCATTTTGATCAGGCAGAGGGCAGTACTAACAGTCAGCAGGTATGTTAAGATAGAAATGTGGTACCTCTAAGCTGGCATACGAGTAGTCCGAGTCTTGGATGACTATCGATGCTAACAAACATTCACTAATTAGAGGTTATATAGTGAAGTTACCACATCCCGCGCAGTGGGCATCCCGACGGCATAGCACCTCATGACGTGATAACTACCTAAGGAAATGCTTATAAGAAATATAGATTCATTTGGTTGTGATCCATTCGTAAATGCGTTTAGTAGAAGAGTCTTTATAGTATAGGGGTACAAAGAAGTCATCAAAATCAATTCTCGACGCCCATTAACATCCGCAGAAAAATCCAGTTTTTTTGTAGACACGGGGCAACACATTTACGCGCCTTCACTGGCCCTGGGTGTGGTTCAGTGGTGTGTGAGGCTCATGGCATATCATAGTTCCAAATACTCACAAAAACCACCGAGAGTGCCATAAGTGCCGCCTTTGGTATGTTGCCCCGGCACAACAAACTATCAGGTCACCTCGATACTAAGTCGGCCCCCTCAGAACCCATGACACCTCCACAGAAAAGGTTGTCCCCTTACCACAAGACCACCTAATCAACATTGGGACAGTGCAATGGGGTGAGGTTCCCATCCTCGGCCCCTTGCTCCGTACGTAAAGGCGCTTTCTTTTGCTTCTTGTCCCCTCTTTTCATATGAGGGGCACCAAGAGCATCCGCCTTCTGGGTTCAAATGGTTTCGCCCAAAGTGTCTGACTTTACCACAGCCTACTGAGCCATACCGCCACGACAGGGCTTGAACCGTAGTGGGGACAAAAATACAGATGCGTTATCCTCCATTATCTTATCGGAGCTCTCTCTCACAAACCATGTTCACTATCGGCTAACTGTAGTTGTGGATTCATCGATCCTCTTTGGTGTGTTAGTAGCAAAGTAATGAGCACATGAAAAAAACAGCAATAGTGCCTTATCAGTGAACACTCGTAAAATATCTTTAAAAAAATCAATACACCGCACGCACGCTACTTCAGGGGCTTGTGCGGCCACGCGATAACTTGTTAAGTTTAAAATACGAAAGTAATGTTATCTGTCCGATAAGTTTTCACACCTAAATGACGTTATAGATTTTAATGAAATCCAAAACAATTGTACTAGGCCATGAGAAAGAACTAACCAAACCTGTTTTTAGTTAAACATACTCAACGTTTTGTAGTGTCGTGTTAATAACTTGATTTTTATTAGTTACGTCATTGGCGTAGTCGAAACAATTGTATCCGCTACACATCTATATAACTGACAGTTACTATAGTTCAGCAGGAAAAGTATTCCTCTGTAGGTTTCAAATATTCACTAGAAAAAGCACTAGTAAATGGTACACATTTCAAATAAAGCTGCCCTACACATTGTTCTTAGATAACTCGCCACGACTCTACCTCTCTCCTCAGCTGGCTGTCCAAGAATATACTGCTGCTGCTGTCGGTGCAGGTGGACTCCGTGGTGCTGTCGCTGCCCTACCAACTGTTATTAAGTAACTCAACACGACTCTACCTATATCCTCTGCTGGCTGCCCAGCAATGTACTGCAGCTGCTATTGGACGTAGGCGCGGTGCAGGCTGACCCTGTGGCACCGCTGCTGCCCTACCCACTGTTATTAGGTAACTCGTCACGACTCTATCTCTCTCTGCTGGCTGCCCAACAACATACTACTGCTACTGCTGGATGTGAGCACAGTATATGTTGAATCTGTGGCGCAGCTGTTGCCCTACACGCTGTTATTAGGTAACTCGTCACGACTCTATCTCTCTCTGCTGGCTCGCCTACGACATACTGCTGCTGCTGCTGGATATGAGCACAGTATATGTTGAATCTGTGGCGCAGCTGCTGCCCTACACACTGTTATTAGGTAACTAGGTAACTCGTCTCGACTCTATCTCTCTCTGCTGGCTGGCCTACAACATACTGCTGCTGCTGCTGGATGTAAGCACAGTATATGTTGAATCTGTGGCGCAGCTGCTGCCCTACACACTGTTATTAGGTAACTCGTCACGACTCTATCTCTCTCTGCTGGCTCGCCTACGACATACTGCTGCTGCTGCTGGATATGAGCACAGTATATGTTGAATCTGTGGCGCAGATGCTGCCCTACACACTGTTATTAGGTAACTCGTCACGATTCTATCTCTCTCTGCTGGCTCGCCTACGACATACTGCTGCTGCTGCTGGATATGAGCACAGTATATGTTGAATCTGTGGCGCAGCTGCTGCCCTACACACTGTTATTAGGTAACTAGGTAACTCGTCTCGACTATATCTCTCTCTGCTGGCTGGCCTACAACATACTGATGCTGCTGCTGGATGTAAGCACAGTATATGTTGAATCTGTGGCGCAGCTGCTGCCCTACACACTGTTATTAGGTAACTCGTCACGACTCTATCTCTCTCTGCTGGCTCGCCTACGACATACTGCTGCTGCTGCTGGATATGAACACAGTATATGTTGAATCTGTGGCGCAGCTGCTGCCCTACACACTGTTATTAGGTAACTAGGTAACTCGTCTCGACTCTATCTCTCTCTGCTGGCTGGCCTACGACATACTGCTGCTGCTGCTGGATGTGAGCACAGTATATGTTGAATCTGTTTCGCAGCTGCTGGTGCATACTCCAGTAACGCATCAAACTCTATATATTATATGCTCCGAGAACTCCGCATAATATTGCATGATTTTCTTTAGAGACACTTATATTATGTTTAATATAAACTGTGTTATTCTAAAATTTTCCTCAATACTTTTACTACATTAAAAGCAAGTAAATAATTTATTTATTTTTATATATAATTCACAAAAGATAAGGTACTAATTGAAATATCAAAAGCTCTATTTTAAAGTCACTCTCCATAGTAAATGAAATGCTTAATAAACGGAGAAAGCTTTCAGAACAGCTAAATTAAAGAAAAGTTCGTACTTTTAGGTCATAAAATTTAAGTCTTTAACATCAAATATTATGTTTAAGTAAGAAAACTTTGACTAATTTTAGTTTTATTTGGTATCGTGAAAGGCTTTGTATTTTATTCCAACATCACTGTTTATATCATTATCCAAATTTTCTAGTATTTATATAATTTGGAGAGGTATAGAATATGTTTTCCTAATCTTGCATATTTCAAAAAATTTATAAAATTATAGAAACCAATGAAAGAAGATTTTCTTTAGAATGTGACCAAAGCGTCTTATACGATGCTTCTGCGCTATTAATGTATCCGAGACATTCGCTCAATGGCTCTAAGATTGAAGGATATAAGTTATAATATATTTAACGTCGTGTTTAAAGATTGTTTGCGACTTGAGTCGGCTCGTGGCCACGACTGACTTGAGTCGGCTCCTGACCACGACAGACTTGAGTCGGCTCGTGACAACGAGTGACTTGAGTCGGCTCGTGACAACGACTAACTGGAGTCGGCTCGTGACCACGGCTGATGTAACCCGGTTGGCACGTCGAGCAAGTTATTTACAATAACTTAGCCAGTACCATGTAATAAGTATTTTAAGTATCGCGTTAAACCCGTTAGATACCTACAAAATGTATTTAAAGCCTCGATGGCGTAGTGATCTGAAAACACTACTAGAACTAATCAATGCGGAAGTCTGTGTGTATAATTCCTTTATGGAAATACCTACTAGTTAATACATTTATTCAAAATTTGGCACAGATGCAGTTTACAATCAGGAATAAAATAAAAATTATTTATACCTCGAAAGAAAGCTTCTGTAATTGGTTTTACACGAAGGAATCTTTTTTACACACTACACTTAATATAATAGAAATTTAAAAAGCAATTAAAACGAAAAAGACTGTTCATATAAAACAGCATGGCCATCCTCCTACTGCCTCGTCGGCTCAATGTTGGACTAATTCAATGAACAGCAGGGCCTGTGTGATTTTATTCTTAGGTGTACTCGTATGTTCCTAGGTACATTTGTAATACAAAATGTACATGAAGTTTAATGCCTACATTTTGTTCAATATCATTATTTATAGCGAAATTGTATTTAAATACGGTGAGTTGTGTAAGTAAACGCTTGTAAAAATAAATTTAAAACAATCGATGTTATTCTCATCAGAAATTTGTGATAACGATCTTATAATTAAAGGTAATACTAACACTGGACTATCCTCGATCCTGGCTAACTAATATTTCTATAGCATAATGTAAACGAGCAGTGGGAGCCTTCTGCTGACCATAACACCATGTAGAGAATAGCGGTACCGATTTTTCCTCCTTTCGCTTTCCCGCCGGAAACGCACGGCCGCGACAGCATCCCTGGGCTGATTGATAACTGGCTGAAGAGACCACGTTAAAAAAAGATAGGCAAACAAAATTTATGACATTATATTCTATCATCTTTTCGAAAATAGACGCCAAATTTGAATTTATTCGAACTAATAGAATTTGTGTGAGGGGCACTACCTAGAATTTTCTGTGCCGTAAATTTTCTCAACAAAGGAAAGAAACGAAATTCGTACAGTGATAAAATTTTAGGATTCAAAATAAAAAACAGCAACCCAGATTAAAGTCAAGCTAGACAGTATTTTAGGTAATACTACTCATACATTGAATACAATTCACACCTGAGTAACTGATTTTAAACGTGGGAGACAGAGCTGCAAATACGCCAACAGGTCCGGCCGTTAAAATGAAGTCACGAATCCGGACATGATCAAAAAATTCAAAAAATCGTTTTGAATGATAGGCGCTTAAATTTGCGACAAATAGCAGAGATGATGAGCATTTCCCCTGAATGCGTTCTTAACATTTTGTACCAACATTTGCGAATGAAACAGCTTTTCGCGCAATGGGTGCCGAGTTTGCGTACTGTTTACCAAAAGCAACGTCGAGTGGACGATTCGTCGGAGTGTTAGGCGCTGTTTAAGCGTGATACTGACGAGTTTTGCTGCGTTATGTGACAGAAGATTAATCATGGATACGTCATTAAATTCCTGAAACAAAAGAGAAATCTAAGCAGTGGACTGAGAGCGGAAAACGTGCGCCGAAAAAAGCAAAGACGGTTTTGTCGGCTGGCAAAGCGATGGCGACTGTTTTTTGGGAGGGATCATTTTAGTGGCTTCTTGCAAAGAGGAAAATAATAAATGGAGATTATCATGCAAGTTTGCTGCAAAAATTGTGTGAAGAAATCCAAAAGAAATAGCCTCATTTAGCCAAAAATAAAGTTTTATTCCACCACGACAACGCACCTGTGCCGAGTCAAGTTTCACATTTGCCAAACTCCATGAATTGCAGTTCGAATTGTTACCGCATCCCCTCCTATTCCCCATATCTGGCCCAGGGTGAGTTTCACTTATTCCCGAATCTCCAGAAATGGTTAGGTGGCCGAAAATTTTCATCAATTGACGAAGTCATTGTCGCCGTAGACCAGTATTTTAAAGAGTTAGAGAAAACATTTTGTCAAACTAGTGTAACGGCAATGGAGAAGCACTGGACTGAGTATATATAGTATGAAATATAACGAGCAATCGGTGCCTTTCAACAACTATCGACGCCCATGAACATCGGCATAATTATGCCGATGCGTTGACCTCCTTTTTCTCACCCCAAAATCCACCACCGCATCGTAATCTTTAAAGGCAAAATTCTACCAGAATAAAACCCCACTGCTCTTTTCATAAAGATAACAAACAGCT
This sequence comes from Eumaeus atala, assembly GCA_017140195.1. Classification (NCBI taxonomy): domain Eukaryota; kingdom Metazoa; phylum Arthropoda; class Insecta; order Lepidoptera; family Lycaenidae; genus Eumaeus; species Eumaeus atala. Next base: position 554,040 of record JAFELO010000461.1, read on the forward strand.
GACATTACAGATAACCGGAGCTGATAAAGAACCTACCAGCACAAATATTCATTTGTACTATCCAGTAAAACGCCGCCCTGTCCATGCAGTCAAGAGAGATCGGAAAAATGGAAGGCAACGCACCTGATAAATATATATTATAATATTATGTAATATGTGTGTTCTTACAACATCACGTTAGCCTAGTCCTGTGGTGAGTATCGACAACTAGATAACAGAAATATATATATATATTACACATATAATACATATATAAACATCCATACCGGGACCTAGGCGGGATTCGAACCCGCGACCTCTGCCGTAACACGTGGGCTAACCGCCACGTTACCAATTGAGCCAGCTGGTCGTGATAGTCAGATAATTTCTCAGATCATTAATCTGATAACACATTTACGCACGTTCTATGCCTGTCATGCCTCATTTTGCTGTCATCATCACCATTGTCAACCCTTATCGTTTGACTGCTAGACATAGGCCTCTTTCAATGAACACCAAGACGACCGACCTCCTGCTACTCGCATCCACCCCGGGCTGGCTACTGCACGGATCGTCTCCCCTACTGGTGGACGGTCGATCAACACGTCGTCCGTTCGCTCCTCAGCGTAACCTCCACTCCTTACTGGCCAATCTTTATACTTTTCTTTATAGAATGGCAAACGAGCAATTAGAGCTTTTTTACGACTACCAATGCCAATGAACAGAATTATTACGACGATGCGTTGTCCTCCTTTGGACTTATGGACCTAACCTTTACACATCTTTGATTTTAGGAATATAATCTCTGTTTAGGTGGAAAAAAAGACATAGATTAAATATAACAAATTTATTTTCTGCATAACTCATCATAATCATTTTTTCATTACTTATTATTTAAATATGAATTAAAATCATACTACACAAAATATACAATTTTACGTTAAGTACCGGTTTCACAGTTATTATAGTGTCCACTAGCTAGTCGATACTTAAGTTTTAACTGCCACATACTTCATGTTACTAACTTTTAACCGGAACTTGTGAGACCGATACTCAGTATGAGTATGTACTAATAACATTAACAATAATTCTATGACTAGGTTCTTGTGCATAAAATATATCTTTAAATTATATACCCTATCGTTATTGGCCCATTTTATGGTTGATTTCACTGAAAGATGTCTAGAGTCCGCATAAGGACAGACGATGACATAATTTGTCATCTTCATCATCGTTATCAGCCCGTGTCGGTCCACTGCTGGACATAGGCCTCTCTGAATGAACGCCAAGACCACCGATCTCCTGCTACTCGCATCAATCCCGGGCCCTACTACGACTACCATAATTTGTATTAAATTATATTTTTTAAATTTTTATATACTTTTAGTTCCCAGGCATAATTTACTTATTAGCTTTATTATTAGCTTTATTATTAGCCACTTTTGTAATTGTAGTGATGATGACATTGTGCCCTGCAAGTAAACTGTCCAGAACAATGAGCAAATTTGTGTCTATTGGATGTTTCACGAAAAGTTCCGTCCAATTAGCACAGAGCACTTCATATTACCCGATCCGATATAGGTTATGGGTGGTACATATTTGATACATACCTGCACCCATCTCGATGTCGGTGTTCATATCGCTATATCGTATCGTGTAAAGTGAAAACTCTAGTGAGAGAGATATATTTTAGGGTACTAAATAAGCCCTACTGTTAGAAGTATAAAGTTAATTCTTTTGCTGAAAGCCATACCTACTTGTGAAAGACTTTAGCTCCAAAAATATGGTTGGATCAGTGTTATATTTTGTATACGTCCACGGTCTAAGCCTCTAGGTTTTTAAAGGAGTCTAGCTGTTAACAACAAAGTCTCGTATTTTAACTTTAACTCTGTTTTCTTTTCTCTTCTTACTTACAAGGCCTCGTGCCTGTCTGAATGCTCTTCTTACTAATAAAGCCTCATGCTTGTCTGAGTTCTCTTCTTTCTAATAAAGCCTCATGCCTGTCTGAGTTCTCTTCCTATTAATAAAGCCTCATGCCTGTCTGAGTTCTCTTCTTACTAATAAACCCTCATGATTTTTAACATAAAGCATTTACTTCGTCTACACCTCCAACGCTATTTTTACAAGATATAAAAGTATATATGAAAACAGTGTATCAGCTCCGTCACTAACTGGAGTTTACATGAAATGTATAGAGACATGAGAAATGAAAGATGTGCAAGATGTAAGAGCAGTAAAACGTAGCGCTAGGACTTAATGTTTTTGTGTCCCATTTTCTATATCACATTTTTTTAACATACAGAAATATGTAAGAGGCGTAGAGATATGGCCTTAGGTAATTCACATAGTCTCAATTTATATGTATTAAAAGAGATATTGATGAACACAGACCTCTTGCAAGGAACACCAAGACCATCAGTAATTCGATACTTATAAAATAATATGCGTTTGCGTGGATACATAAATAAATAATGTCGCTAAAGAGATCGATGTATTATTATTTATAAGCCTTGTGTACTACAAGAGCTGCAGACTGCACCATTTGTCCCTGTGGGCGTGTTACTACAAAAGCTGCAGACTGTACCAGTTGTTTCTATGGATATGCAACTACAAGAGCTGCAGACTGCGTCGGTTGTCCCTGTGGGTGTGCTACTACAAGAGCTGCAGACTGCGCCAGTTGTCCCTGTGGGTGTGCTACTACAAGAGCTGCAGACTACGTCAGTTGTCCTTGTGGGTGTGCTACTACAAGAGCTGCAGACTGCGCCAGTTGTCCATGTGGGTGTGCTAATACAAGAGCTGCAGACTGCGCCAGTTGTCTCTGTGGGTGTGCAACTACAATAGCTGCGGACTCCGCCAGTTGTCCCTATAGGGACTGCTCGCCACACGTCCGTACCCGGAGCCGGTTCCCAGCTGCTTGTGGCTGCTTCTGAACGTGACCGTCATACTAGTCCGAGTGGTCCTCATACTAGACGTGTTGGATTTTTGCCGTAGACCCTGCATCTGAAAATAAATGTTAATGTTTATAATTTTATATTTACGATTACCAGGGTACTACTGGTTACGAGATATCTTTACATATTCTCTATAATAGAAAATATACATATTTTACATGAAAAACTTATACAATACCTTTGGCTCTATCTAACAATGGTTAGATATAAATAAAATCACGTTTTAAATAATAGCCATAAGGAGTAATAGTCGAATAACGGAGATCGGATGATAATAAGCGACCGCTTTCATACGGATCTTCGGCAAGCCACACACGCAAAAGCTTACCCCTCACCTTCCGGTGATAATGAAACAATGGAAGTATGTATGCTCTAAATATACTAGGCTTGATAATTTATGATAATGATTTTGTTTTTGTTTCACATGGCTTTATACTTTCTTTACTTCAGAGGTTTACACTCTCAAAGAAACGCAATCGGGCCCTCTGTAAGGCCTCCAGCTTTTCGTGCTGTCGTGAATGGAAAGTTAAATCCTTGAAAGTTTGGAAACAACGACATTTAAGGGATTCGCACTATAGTGATGATGATTTTGTATTTTCGTATCAACTATCTTATCGGACACGTTATTCGGATCCGAACAGCTTCCAATAAAAGAGACAGATGAGAACATTATAGGAATCGAGAATTTTATAGCGGCTATTTATTATTGGAGAAGATGTAGCGACCGAAGGCATGTAGTGGGTCTGACACAAATGAATTTAGGGTATTAGGATATTATGTCTTAAAACGATTTTAGCGTACATGTGTCTGAAGTGGCTGGATTGGTTTTCAAATTTTTGTGTATAATTGCAGGTTTAAGGATAAAAAACAATTAACTTGTATTTATTTTGTATGAAATGAACGCAAAGATGACCGATCTCCTGCTACTCACGTCCATCCCGGCCCGGCTACTGCACGGAGATCGTCTTCCCACCTGGTGAACGGTCGACCAAAACTTCGTTTTCCCAAACGCGGGCTCGTCATCTAAAGGCCTCGTCATTTTCAGTTGTAGATTCCGATATATCCAGGTCATTGCATCGAAAGCCTATATTCAGTGAGCCTCTTCTTAAAATAGGAATTGACTAAGAAGAGACCCTCTTTCTCGAGGTAGTTTACCAGCATTTTTTTTACGCGGGGAAACGCATTTACGCACCCTTACCGGTCCTGGGTGTGGGGCTCGCGGCACATGATAAAGCTTAAGCGCCACCTTCTATTGTTCTTCGGTCCCCTCTTCTTATAAGGGGGGTATCGGGAGCGATTCCTCCTTTTGATATATAGGTTCCCTCCTCTTATATGAGGGTCGTAAATATCCCCCTCGGTTCAATTGACTCCGTCTGGGTTCACCCCAGGCTACTATGCCCCACCGCCACGACAAGGTGGGGAGCATTTGTCCCCTGCGATTTCGACATCCAACTCCAAGTGATCCCAGACTCGATTCGACACTATTTCGTACTCCCACCTTAGCATTAAAGTCCCCCATAAGAACATTGAAGTAGGCCTTGCAGGTGTTATGACATCATAGGTTGTCTCCACGTGGTCACGTGTCGAGGTTGTTCCGTATACTTGTATCACTTTAAGGTTATGTCTCTTATTGAGTTTAAGTATGAGATACGCCACCCTACCCGACACACTAGAGATTTCGACGATGTTGCCTACGAGGGACTTATTCTCAAGGAGTCCCACGCCGCCTTGTGATGGAGTGTCGCCTTCCCTGAAGTGGAATAGGTGACACAATGGCACGGTTATGTTGTCCTCGCCTTATCTTCGGACTTCACATAGACCCCAAACGTGCCATCTGATTTTTCCCAGTTAATTCCAGCTCAATGAAGTGGCTCTCTAGTCTGAGCGTTCGCCCGTTATACGTAGTGTAGGTCAGGTCGGTGGTAGCGATCCGTAGCCCGAAGATTCCTAGCATCCCTTGTTCCACCGTACTATAGCTTGGATCGAGGGTAAGTGTATACTTAGGCCGCCCCTACACAGCTAATAATAATTTATTTTGTATACGTCGTCTAAATTCTACTAGCACAGTAATATCACGTGAGCCACAGTGAGAAATAATAAATCCGAAGAGTCCAACCGAAACTGATTTTGCTGTCGAAACCGAAACCGATCTTTCGGCCTGGAGGATGAGTTCCTCGCTTGATAAACTCGGTGCTTGTATCTGTATCGCCACTTAACCGGGTTTTTCTCATTTCGGTAATGAGCTTTTTTAGGCTTATGAGACAATTTTAACTGAAACAGGGAATCTGTATCCTTCACTTTATCATACCACCGGCCACTTAGCGACAGTTATAATGTCTAAACTATGAATAGTTGCCTAGAAGTGAGAAGACCTTATTCTATGACTTTGCCACTGGTCTATACGCTATACACAATCCCTATAAAACATTGTATTTTTCACACACGTGACAACGGCGTAAGCGAGAGGTAGGTGATGGCCAAATTCAACTGCAATGCAGAATGTCACTATCCACTACTACACTTAATAACTTTCAAATCGTTAAAAAGAATAATATCAATTTAATCACTATAAAATATTCTAGGTATTAAATAATTTTTAGTGATAAAGCAAGAAAAAAATATTTTTGCTCTAAAAATCAAGTACAACATCAAGAAGTAAAACATTATCTCAAGTCTACACGACCATACCATCCAACGGCTTTTGATTCGCTACTTCTAAAGCTAGCCATAAATTTATCCAAATGCTGCACTTTATATGAACTATGAAATATTTCGGCCTGATTTGGGCCGAAACCAAAACTGGCCAAAAAAAAACCGAAAGTTCGGACTCTAGTTTTAATTCTTGGACACCACAAGTTTCTGTCATAAGTAAAGTAAAAATATTAATTTCCCTATGCGTATATGAGCTCTAAAAGCTCTAGTAGCTTACATAGTAATAAGGTCAGTGTCGTTGTTAAAATATAGTAACAAAGTCAGTGTAGGAGGGGTAGAGGGTGTGTGGTGTACTTACGTGAAGGTGAGTACTAGAGTGTATGTTACCCGGGGCGTGACAGAGCAGCTTCCGCAGCGAGCGCCGGAAGTTGCGCGTCATCAGACAGTACACTATAGGGTTGATGGCGGAATTTGCGTGACCTGTAAAACAGATTTTATAGTAGGAGTAATCTAAAATTCTTAACTCCATTGCAATAGATATAAGTAGTCCATGAAGAGTGACGAGTTACCTAATAACAGTGTGTAGGGCAGCGGCGGCACCACAGAGTCCACCTGCACCGTGCTCACATCCAGCAGCAGTTGCAGTATGTTGTAGGGCAACCAGCAGGGAAAGATAGAGATAGAGTCGTGATGAGTTACCTAATAACAGTGTGTAGGGCAGCAGTGGCGCCACAGAGTCCACCTGCACCGCGCTCACATCCAGCAGCAGTTGCAGTATGTTGTAGGGCAGCCAGCACAGCGCGAACAGCACCGCCAGCAGCAGGAGGATCCACGCCACGCGCTTTCTCTCGCGCACGAGACGCAGCCGCTAGAAACCGTTACTGATACTACTTGGAACATCGGCCACTATGACAATTAACTTAAAGAAATAAATTTATTTTGAATATTACAAATTAAATAAACAAATTTTAATAATATTAGACTTATATAGAATCGTTAGTGGTAGCCACTTAGCATTGGTCATTCTATTTCCTATTATGACTTAGTCACCCAATATTGATCATTCTATATACTTCTAAAGACAATATTAGTTAAGTGAGATTTCTTTCCGTCTTTCCGGGGACGCGGGGAAACGCATTTACGTACCTTCACTGGCCCTGGGGTCCAGTGGTTTGTGGGGCTCGCAGCACATTGTAGTGCCGAATACCCATATAAACCACCGCCTGTGCCATCAGTGCCGTCTTTGGTGAGGTGCCCCGGAACAAGAAATCATCAGAGCATCTCGACAGCTAGTCGGTCCCCTAAGGGTCCGACTCCACATTCACATTTGGGTTTGTCCCGAAACACAAGGCGACCCACCAACTTTACGACAGTGCAACGGGGTGAGGTTCTCATCCTCGCCCCTCGTCCCGTGCGCCTCCTGTTGTCCTTTTATCCCTTCTTCTTATAAGAGCGGTACATAGAGCGATCCCCCACCTGGTCTGTAGCCCCCTATTCTTATAAGAGGGTGTAAAGCGCATCCCCTCGGTTCAATTGGTTCCGCCTGGGTTCACCCCAGTCTACTGAGCCCCACGACCACGTCAAAGCTTGAACCATGGTGGGGTAAATGAGATTTCCTAAGTCAAGGCTAGATAGACGGTATTACTTTCACCATATCACATATATATGCATAGCGGCAATTGCAGCTGATGGCGCTTGACTGCGTTGTATTTTATTTTTGTAATGTATTTGATGTGTTTGTAATTAGCGAATACTTTAATTACACCACTATTGTCAACAGCGAACCTATTTCTTTTTAATTCGTTTTATTTGAAAGGATTTATTTACTTCGGACTTTCTCATAACCAGGTAAGCATCTCAGATGCAATATCACGATGGTTAGTAAATATCAAATGTTATATTCACCACCACCATTGTAGATGGCTAATAGTTAACACTATTTTACCTAAAACATTATAAAAAGAAATATTACCTTAGAGAGATCGTGATTATGTGTGACAATGGAACTCATTGTTATATTACTGTCGATTTAGGCCAGCATGCCTAAGGCCCATGCATCGGGCAACATATCCACTTAATCTAAGATTGTATGGATGTTTATTGTAGCCAAAAAAAGCTAGATTAATATAAAATAATATGAAAGTATACCTGCTGACTGTTGGTGCTGCCCTCTGTCTGGTCGAACGGCGGCAGCACGGAGCACAGCCTTCTGCCCATCAGCGAGTACGATATGACCACGATACAGCCTGCACTTACACCATTTTATATATCACATTGATTTACAAAAATACAAGAGACAATTTCATACTTAACTGTGAATCTAAAGCAAACTTGTTTGTTTATAAATATATTTTTTATAATGTCCACTTGGCTAGCATGACTTAAAGATGTTTTTAAATTGCGTACGTCTTTTATAAGGACGATTTTGAGATGGTGGCTGGGTATCTCGTTATTTTAATCAGCCTAATATAGAAACGAATTTTATTAAATTATAATGAAAGTGTTTTTTATAAAACGCACATTTTAAATTTATTTTAATATCAATGATATCCTTCGAATATAATTTGAATAAGCCGAATTGAATCTATTTTGTATACAGCAGCTAGTTCCTTTTATGTTTGAGTTTGGTACATTCTTATAAGTAGCCATTTTAAAAATTTGTTATCTAGATTTTGTTTCCATTATTTTTTCATAATATTTCAAAAAATTGCCAAAAATGCTTGCCTGGTATCGCGTACACCAGTATAAAGCTGAACGCTCCGAACAGCTCCTTGCGGATGGAGTCCGGCCACTTCTCCGTACAGAACTCGATGCGAGTCTCCGCCCACTCCTGGAACAAATGACGAGATACACCAATGCTTTATTATGTCGTTCGTTGGTATGTACCAAGAGCCAAGCGACAGTAATATAAAACGTGAATATAAAATTTGAGGCTTGGCCTCGAGTTTGCTGAGATATAGTCACGATGTGGTCACGTCGGGAATATACCGTTTCAACCAAAGACTATTTTCCAAATCATACATAACTGCACTGGTAAAAAGTATACGGAATGAAATAAAACATTCCTAAACGTGTCTGGACTGTAGATGTCATGTGGTATGAAGTCTGACGGGTCTGAAGAATGTCTTGTGTTGTGGCAGACATAGATATAACAAGATAATATATTTTACTGTCACTACATGTATATATATTATATCCTTATTTTCTCTTCCTCGTGGTATTACCTTCTTTATGTTAAACAAATCTACACAGAAATCTACATCCTTGAAAGCTTAGAAAAGTATTCGTTAGAGAGAATTTATGTGAGAATATACGATCTGGCGTCAATAGCATCTTGGACCATCTCTTATAATACTCCTGTCCGTCGCTCCGTTAAAATGCCACATCTGACAACGCATCGCCCGACTGGTGGGAATATAAAAAGTATATGGATAACGTTGAGCTAAGTCGCCATTAAAATTGTGTTGATTAGTCTCCAAACACGGAACCGTCTGTTTTCTGATGGAAATAAATCGTTCTGTTACGAGTTTATCATGGAATTAATCTAAAACGCAAATGTCCAGCGCCCAGTTCCAATTAGACCGGCCCCCGCGTAATTACACACACGACACGCAGTTCCGCTCGCCGAGATTTGTCTGTGCCCATTGCGTCACTGTTGTATTAGGAAAGACCTATACAAGAAATTGACGTGATTCGTGAACATATGAAATTATGAACATATGTACCTATTTCAAAAAAGAAATAAATGAACTTTTATATTATTATAACACTATCATTAATTTAAATATTCTTGTAAATCTTTTTTCTCGAGTTTTCCTATCTTTAAGCGCTTTAATATGTCCCGAATTTGCCCTTCCACATCACTATTTTGCTGAGGCCAATAGGGTACAGTATTAAATAGCAGTATATTACAATCCCTGCGGAATATTTTGAACTCATCACTGACAAACTGTCGTCCATTGTCAGTTGTGATTGATGAAAGATAGCCTAATGGCCCACCATGGTTCAAGCCTTGTCGTGTCGGTGGGGCTTAATAGCCTGGGGTGAAACCAGGCGAAGCCAATTGAATCGAGGAGGCCCTTTGCACCCCTCTTATAAGAAGAGGGGGCCTAAAGATCAGGAGTAGGAATTGCTCTCGGTACCCCTCTTCTAAGAAGAGGGGACCTAAGAGCAACAGGTGGCGCTTTTGCGTGCGGTGCAGGGGGCGAGGATGGGAGCCTCACCCCATGGCACTATCCCGGAGTCGGTAGGGTTGTCCTGTAGTGCTGGGCAACCCCATCTGTGGAGGTGGAGTTGGTCCCTAAGGAGGCTGACTAGCCATTGAGGTGCCCTGATGATTGTTGTTCCGGGGCACCTCAACAAGGGTGGCACTGATGACACTAGCGGTGGTTTTTGTGGGTATTCGGCACTATCATGTGCCGCGAGACCCTCAGACCACTGGACCCCACCCAGGGTCGGTGAAAGCGAGTAAATGCGTTTCCCCGCGTCAACAAAAAAAGGACAGCCTAATCGACTAAATATTTCTTTTAATAATCGAATTACAACAGCACTGGTAATATTTTTTGTTAATTTTTACCTCTTTGTAACGGCTATAATAATCCACCACCACTAAAAGATATTCACCACTTGGTAATGGACCAAGTAAATCCATGGCAATATCGACCCATGGTGATCCTAGCAGTTCGCGACGCTTCATAGGTGCTGTTGCATCTGGCAATCCAACCAATGTGCAACCCTTACAACTCTTCACTAAAGTCTCTGCATCCTTATCTATTCCTGGCGGTGGTATGGTGATACTTCATATCAAACGACGCCTCATTGCCACAATGCCTGGGTTTCCCTCGTGTGCTGCGTCCAATACATTTTCTCGAAGTCTAGACGGTGTTCTCTTAAGAGTACGTCATCAATAACATAAATCATTTTCAAATAATTTATATCCTTTCATACTACTGTCCCATTCATTGTTGTAAGAATTTCCGTATCTTCTCCTGAGTGTATTTTAATATCAGCCATAGAAACTGCACGCAGTTTTGCGTTCTCCACGATTTGATGGACATTTTTGTCACTCTTGGAACACATACGCGATAGCGGATCTGGAATATTCGATTTACCGGGCTTATATTTAATATTATACTGGAAAACTCGAAGTCTTAGCACCCACCGCTCAATTCTAGCACATGGTTTTGACTTTGCTCCAAACAAAATCTCCAATGGTTTATAGTCCGTGATTAGGTCAAACTCTTTAACGAACAAAAACATATTGAATTGTTCTATCGCCCAAACTAAAGCGAGAGCTTTTTCTCAGTTTGACTACATCTCTCACAATCTGTTAACGTAAGATTTCCGTATGCAATAATCCTAGGACCCTTACCATCAATTGTATCAAGACTACCTAAACCAACCGGGCTATCGTCAGCTATGACTTGAGTTTTATTATTTACATCGTAATAACCAAGTGTCTGAATTTCCGCTAACATCTTTTTTAAGAAGGTGAATGATCTTGTTTAGTTGCCCAAAATTCGTCTGTTAGCATTTTTGCCAAGTTTCTGTCTCAAAAATTGCTACAATGGTTCTGTTAGAGTAGCCATATTAGGTATCCATTTATTAACATATTTGACAAGGCCTATAAACTTTGCAACTCCCCTACGGTTTTCGGAATCCTAAATTTACCTACACTTTCTATATATTTCAATGGCCTTACACCCTCCTTGGTTAGTTCATGTCCCAGAAAAATTAGCCGTTTGGCTTTATACAGACATTTGTCGCTATTGGGGAGGACACTTACTTTTTAGTACATGCAATACATGCAACTTTTTACAGACGTAAATTATATTCTTGCTCAGTTCGACGATAAATCAATATATAGGTAATGAAATTTATGGCATCGTCACATTTCAGAAGCATTTTTTCCAGTATCTTTTGGAATAACCGGCGCACAGGTGATACCGAACATAAGGCGCTGATATCGTTAAAGACCTCTGGAGATAATGAAAGTTGTGGTGTGCCCATAGTCTGGGTGTCGATTAAATTGGTGAAACGCATTCTTAGCGTAGAATTTAGTGAAATATTTAGATTTCCTAATCTTTGGCAAAAGGTGTTCCATTAAAGGTCAAGGATGGTTCTCACGCATAAAGGCATATTAGCATGTAAGATAATGGAGAATCACCCCTACGTGTAGACATGAGCTACACATAGGGGTACTTCTCCATTATCTTTTAATATCGGCACGATAAGAGATATTCATTCTGAGGGTTCATTAACTTCTTCTATTATGTCGCTCTCCAATACCTCCTTGATTTTAATATCAACTTTTTCCTTCCATTAGTATAAGTATTCGCTGATACGGCCGTGAAACGAGATTTTGCAAGTCATCAATTTGTATTTGAACCAAAGCATCTTTTATTGCACTACCTTTACCCAGTAAGTTTTTGGTTCCATTTGCAATAACATATATCTTAACGATCTCCTCCCGGTTATTTACCTTAATTGTTGTCACAAATGACCCTAATATGTCTAATGGAGCTATACTGCCGTACGCCAATAGAGTTATTTTTAGCAACATGAAAAAAAAGTATGTAAGCGAATGGAGATTCCCGTGTACAATTTCCAATTTAATGGGGGTATATTTGTACCAAATATTTCTAATTTAATGGAGGCACATTTGTAACGAATATTTCCAAAAATATTACCAATTTTTTGGGGGTACCTTGTACCGAATATTTCCAATTTAATGTACCCCATATTATACCAAATATTTCCAATGTAATAGGGGTACGTTGTCCCGAATACTTTCAGTTTAATGGGGGCACATTTGTACCAAACATCTCCAAGTCAATGGGGAAATATTTTTACTAAATATTTATAATTTATTATGGGTACATTTGTCCTAAGTATCTACAATTTAATGTGGGTATATTTTGCCAAATGTTTACAATTTTATGGAGATAAATAATACCAGATTTTTAAAATTTAATGGATCTACATTTATACCAAATAATATAATAAATGAGTGTCACTGAAGGTTACATCTTTTCTTTATTAAAAGTATCCTAACATATATGGTAATGGTTTATCTAATTATGTAATAAAAGTGATAATTAAATAGACCAGATTACTTAACTTCATGCCTTGAGTTCAATTTACCGTATTATATATATTATGATTCCAGAAAATATCACATTAACAATTTATTTTAAAATCTTGTTAAGTAATATTGTTACTTTGTATATGAAGGCAGGTGAAGTAATATAACATAAGTAAGTATACCAAATGAGACGAACTTCTTAGCATTCCATGGATTCACCGTGCGGGTGCCGGGTCCATCGTGTGGAAGAAGGTGGAAGGAGTAAACCCCAGTAGCCCCGGGACTTGTGATTCCGGGTGTAGTTTTAAGAGGCCTCTTTGTGCTGATCATCAACACTCACCTTCACTACTCAGGTTCACCCCCCCCCCCTACCCAGCCTCATTTCATAGGAGCCTGCTAATGCAGCTTTAGATACCCGTTCTAAGGTAGAACTTACTGCAGTTCTCGACAGGCCAAGGTCTTTTAGTAGTTTGTAGAGAGATTTTGCTGGTATACCTCACGCTCCCACTTCTACTTCTTTTAACTTTTTAAATTTAACGTAAAATGTGAACTAGTTTAGTATAATTAGTAAAATAAATTATCTTTACCTACTCACATTTTTTTATGCAAATTCTTACTCCTCTGACAACCAACGAGATGCACAGACGGCACGACCGCTCTCGCCCGTGGCTCGCGCGGTAATAACGTCGCGCGCTCCGCCATATCATAAGCCCGAGACAGTATATATAGCTATTACTATAGTATTGCCCAATAAAAACACTACAATACATTCCACGAAATTCGCCCCGAGGCATTAACTATAATAAAGTAAGTTAAATAAACGGGACTAATGCCTATAATTTCTGCTTTATAGATACTTAGTTCGTCAATTTAATTTAAAAATGAATATGAAATCGGTGAATGGCGACGACGAACGACGAGCCACATTGGAACGAGCAGAGAGCAGGTGCAGCGACTGAGTGTTAACTTACAGATGTATTGTCAGTGGTGGAGAGCAGAGGCACTATTTCTCTCTCAACAGCAGCGACAGCCAGTAGCGGCGCGAATATGTCGAGAGCGACGAGCCATAGCGCGACGAGCAGAGAGCAGGCGCTGCGACTGTGTGTTAACTGACAGATGTATTGTCAGTTGTGGAGAGCAGGGGAGCCACGTCCCTCTTGACAGCGTTGACAGCCAGCAGTGTCGCGATTATGGGAAGAGTGACGAGCCAAAGTGCGACGAGCAGAGTGTAGGTGTCGCTGCGACTGAGCGTTAACTTACATATTTACTGTCAGTAGTGGAGAGCAGAGGAACCACTTCTCTCACGCCAGCGGTGACAGCCAGCAGCGGCGTGAATATGGCGAGAGTGACGAGCCACTGCGCGACGAGCAGAGAGCGGCCACAGCGACTAGGTGTTAACTTACAGATGTATTGTCAGTGTTGGAGAGAAGAGGGACCACTTCTCTCTCAACAGCGGCGACAGCTAGCAGCGGTGCGAATATTGCAAGAGCGACGAGCCATAGCGCAACGAGTAGAGAGCAGGCGCCGCGCCGCGACGGCAGCCACGGCGCGCGCAGCGACTGAGTGATGGCGAGGTAGCGGTCCACCGACATCGCTGTGATGGTGAACACACTGGACGCTACCGCTACACCTATGAAGAGGTCAAAAGGGAAAATTAAGTCAAAAGTTATACCCGAGACTTTGCGATGTGTTAACAGTATAAGTAAACCAGTTCCACCTATAAATGGAAACCAGAAACGAATCGAGGTCAACCGTATTTTGGGTAAGATCAAATACTGTATTTACGTACCTGGAATTTACTTTTGGTATCGGGTATGTCTATTAAATTAAATTTGCGGAAAAAACAGAAGGCAGACGCAGTCCTAACTCGTTTAGTAGCCCAGGTGTCCGTTAAAGATTGTGGGAAAAGGAAGGACATGGCTGCGTTCTTCCAATGCGTTCCTCCTGCGTTCTTTCAATACAAATGAAATATCTGATAGCGCATAACATAGGAGGGCCAAGTGACAATTAGATTGCCTTTGTATGTGTTTCCACTTTCTTTTTTTTTGAGTATTACCCAAGCGGTGAAGCTATGCGTTATATCTTGGGTTCCGTACTTGGAACACATATTCTAAGTGGCCTCGAATAAAAGAACAATACAAGGTTTTAATAGTCTTAATGTTTTTAAACTCGAAGTGTTTCTCAATATAGAACCTAATGCTTTCGTGGCTTTACTTAACATTATCGATATGAGAGTCAATTATAAGGCTTGAATCAAAGGTGACACCCAGATCCGTGATCTTGTCAACCCTAGTAAGACAATTATTGAGTAAACATCATGGAAAAATAGTTGGGTTTGGTTTACGGGTAAGTGAACATGTTCAATGTTTAGAGACGAGATTGAGCTTGTTTTTTAGGCAGTAAACTTGGATCCAGATCTTTCTGTAAAAGTTCGGCATCTTCCGCTGTATTTATTCGCTTTTTTTAACATCGTCAGCATGCAATACAATTTTAGAATGCTTAAAACAGCTCGCCTCTGTGGTGTAACGGTGCGGGTGTCGCCTATAAAGACCGTTAGCCGCGTGGGGTCCTGGATTCGAACTGAAGGTCAGGAACTATTATTAAATGTTTTTCAGATTATTCTGAGCATGCATTACATTGTCTGGGATTGGCATGTGCACAAAGTGCCCATTGGCTTGCCACCTATGACATCATAGGCCTCAGTACCTTGGCTAATAATTTGCTATAGTGTATACGTAACATCCACTTGGGATCTCTGTGACATACAGCCCGATAAGAACTCGTTACGAAGGACTAGGTTAGTTGTGTTGGATCTGCCTTTCATGAAACTGCGCCGATGCTCGCCAAAGCCAAAAAGTAAAGTATAATCACATCTTAAACATATTTAAGATGTGATTATACTTAAAGATGTATTATTTTTCCAAAACTTTAGCGAAAACACATATCTATCTCTGATATCGGTCGATAGTTTTCTATGAAGTTTCACGTACCTTTTTTGTAAATGGGTGTTATGTGAGATGATTTCCAGATGCCCGGTACCTAGTGATCGCCGAAGCAAGAGCAGTAGTGATATGGAAAGGCTTTTATCGCAGTTAGGTATAAAAATCGTGTGAATCTTATCTGGACCTACACCTTTGTTGATATTAACATGCTTCAATAAATTATAAACTTCCTCCACTTATACGGAGATATCGCTGACATCCGCTAACGAGAATCTTAACGTTCATGTGATGTCCAGCTAGTGGCATTTATGGTGGATTTATTATGGAACTTGGAACTAAAATAATCACCAAACACGTCACACATCTGTTTGCCATCGCTGAAGGATTCCTGGTCAAGACACATAACCACAGGATATGAATTTACAAGCCTTTTTGAATTGACATAGTTTCAAGTGATTCGAGGATTCTTAGAGATATTGACTTCCGTCTTTAATGTATAGTCCACATGCAATCCCCATTCTAAAAATTTTGCCCTCTGACATAATGTTAATTGAGATTGGTGTTTTTTTATATTTTGCGTGGAACTTTTCTTTCTCTTCAATTATCTTATAATATATTGATAGAAGAGCCAAAAACATATCCTTAGGGCCACCGTTAATTTGTATATCGTTCATGGCGGACGTCTGCACCCTAAAAGTTACTTTTTTTTTCTATGTTTACTATGTCTGTGGTGTTTTGAAGCAGAGAATAAATATATTTCTATTTTATTCTAAAAAGATGAAATCAAGTTATAGTTTCTAAGATAAGTATATTTCACTTTTATGCATAGATTACATATTTACCTAACCTGTCGTCAAGCCCCCGTCGGTAATCTCTGATTGAATCGATTTTCGTTGTGACAGTACTTTTACAGATAAAATTCCATTCCTCCTCTATTAAGATAATCCCACAGGATCGCGCGCCGTCTTCCCTTTTATCGCGCTCGAGAGTCTTAGATTTATGATTCGGCTCAATCGCCCATTATAATTTTATACATTCTGCAATAAAAATGTATAATCTCTTATTCACTGCGACGCATTATGTTTCCCGTTTACTTCTGTATATAAGAGGCTGTTACTACTAAGGACTTGACAGACAACAAAATCTAGAGAAGTTTACATATGCATCCATGCCTCAAATACACAAGTTTAATACGGACACGAATAAAATTTTTAAAAGGTTCTACAATGCCGATTGGCACGAGTTGCCTACGTCAGTCGGGGGTTCTTATCCCAGAAACTTCGAGAAAGTATTTCAAATTATTTTCCCCACATTGTATACAGTGCAGGTTTGGAGTTAAAATCTTTAACTTCTTGTAGTACGAACATACGTAAAAATATGTACATTCGTGACATAGGCAAGTTTAGCGATAGGAGTAAAATATCACGAGAATCGTATTAAAAATTATATGATTCACTTGTATGTTTTTTGTACGATAGTATATGTGCTATATTATATTCACTTCGATTAGTGCCAGATTATTCTATAAAAATATAATTATAGCCAAGAATTACCGACGACGTATGCGTCGCTATGGCGAGATACGCGCAAAAAAGCACCCCGCAGACTCAATGTAACCTTAAGTTATCGTTTACGATTTCTATAATATCTATTTCTATAACGAGTAATCAGGACTCCGAAAACTTGTAGTTATAAATGTAGATTTGTAGGTGTTCGTCTATGTCTGTACTGTATTAAATTACTTCCCAAAAAATGACATTATTCTCTTAAAATGGACAGGAGAATTGACAGTTAGACAGACGGACAAGAAAGTGATCTATAAGGGTACCGTTTTTTTAAGGTTCTGAACGCTATGAACGATGATAAAAAGAGAATTATCTAGTGTTTTTATTTAAAATGGTAATAAAAAAATTGGTTTTGTGTGAAAACACGGAATATACATTACAACCCTTTCTAATACAGCCTTATTGGATAATATAATCTTTAATGTTGTGACAATTGAAAATTTATTTTGTACTAAGTTGACATGTTTTTAATGAGTTGGTTCAGATGTATTTTTTTTCTGTGCTTCAAGGAATCTCAGTGCACACTCATTTTGATCTCGAAGACGAACGGACTCTGCATTATTCAAATGTTAAATAATAACTGCGACTCACCCTGAAGGAAGCACATTAGCTCGCCGAATTACAAGAGCAGTGTTACGGACTTGGCGACCCGTACCGGTCGGCAGAACAGCGTCACCAGCAGATCCGCCACCAACAGGTTTACTTGAAGTAAATTTTAGTAAGAACGGCGACTCACCCTGAAGGAAATTGACAGTCTTGCACATGAGCTCGCCGAAGTACCAGAGCAGTGTTACGGACTTGGCGATCTGCACCGGCATGCAGAACAGCGTCACTAGCAGGTCGGCCACCGACAGGTTCACCAGGAATATATTGGTCACACTGCCAACAAGACAACATTCCATTAGGATAGAAATAAAATTTCGGCACTGCGATATCAGGCAAGAACACTGTGTAGTCGTTAGCTGGAGTCTCAATTTAGGATACATAATGAACAGAGGTTTATTACTGACGCGGGGAAACGTATTTACATGCCGCCACCGCCCCTAGAGCCGTCTTTGGTGAGGTGGACCGAACACGTTTACCATAAGGACACTTCGACTGCCGTAAGGGACCGAAATCCACCAACTTAGCGACGAAGCAATGGGGTTAGGTATGCTCTTCGCCCTTTGTCCTTCCTGCTCTTTAGTCTCATCTTCTAAAATAATACGAAAAGAAACCTCCTCGATTTTATGGGCCCGGTAACCAAGTGTAGTGGTATTTTTGTAAAACAATGTCTGAGTACGATACATCTTGCGAGTGACTCAACGTGTAATTAGTTTCTGGTTTCTTTTAGTAATTCCATTGTTAACAACTGAATAAATAAATAAGAAAGTAACTCATTTATATTCTTTAAGTTCGTCATCTCTTCAGTTACCTCTTTTTTCAAAGTTTTCTCAAAGTTAGCCAATGCGCAGAACAAACTTCTTTATTATATAAATTTACGGTATTAATTAAAAGTTGCTTGTAAAATGTTGTGCAATTTTTCGTAATCAATAAATGATGAAAAGTGTTTTATTAATTGTGATAGTTACTTAAAGAAGTTAGTCTATATATTGTTGGTTAAAGTCATTCATGTTCCCCCGACAAATTAGGTCTTGACATATGGTACTTTGTAGGAAAGGAACAAAAAGTCGAATATTTTTAATATAATACATTTAATTAGTCAAACTATGAACCAGTGTTTTCTATACACTTTTTCCTTCTCATGGGTAGTTTATTGATCCCTTCAGTTAAAAAAGCCAGCAGGACGTCAATCAAGAATAATCTTTGAAGGCGATTTGGACTGCCCCATCGGAGTTGAGTTTTTTCCCTTGCAAAAAGTTATCCAAATTTCGAAAAAAATGGCAATCTGTTGTACCAACGTCAATGGAGTGCGGAAGAAGTTTCAGACTTTCCAATTGAAGCTCTTCTAACTTGGTATCCGTCTGTTGCGCAGTGTATTAATGTAACGCAGCACTTGACGATTGTCTTCTGTTCTTCTGTTCTGTTTGTCGGTTGTCCTCTGTCAATTCGTGGGGTACCCGCCTTTCAAGCTTTTTAGTCTGCCATGTTAGTGGTAAAAATGTTGTAATGAAATAAAACAGTTTTATCACTAACATCGCAGCCTGCAGCTCACTCGAATGTGGTTCACGATGGATCCGCTTCGATTAAGATTTAAAAAACGCATTGAAATTAAAAAAAAAACTGTGGTTTCTTTTGCAATACGACCGCCATACACATCATTCACCCTTGGAGTCGTTTCCGCAGCACTAGTGCCACGGCGGAACTTATGAGTACCATAAATAATGCGATATTTTAAGTTTTCCATTTTGTAAAATGAGTAAAGTAAACAGAAAAGATACAGAAGAAAAAGCTAATAGATGACGGTCATCGAAGCACAAACACATGTGTTAATAGCTGTACAAATTTGAATTTGGAATTCCTTACCAAAGAGGAGAAGAAATTCTTGATTAACATGGCCAGATCGAAAAACGCCAATTTCATATGTAAGGACCTAATATATCTTAACGGTAATCCAACACGCAGAGGATCGCACTCCAAACTTGAATTGTTCATTTTTAAATAAAAAAAAATATTTTAAAAACAACAGAAGATCTGTGTGCATCACCATTACACCTTCTACTAATATTACAAATACGAGAGCGTTAAATTTTTATGATTTTGACACATTCGTTCATTATACGGATATTCACGGATATTAGGTCTCATTCTACAAGAAAATCTTAAGAAACGCGATAAAATCTGTGAAAAAGTCATAACAATCAGCTAGCTTTGTTATAAACTAATAATGTTGTAAGATGTAGTGTCGTGCTGTGTAGGAGGAGGTAGTGGCACGCACGGTGCATGGCACTACCTCCTCCTATGCAACGGTATTACCTGCTTTACCTCCATTTGGCAGTTGTGTGATGGTATATAGCCTACGATGTTCCTTGATAAACGAGTGGTAGTTTTGTTCTAATAGAAACTGCAGTTCCGGAGTTAGTTTATTTTATAGCATATAAAAACACAATTAAACCTTACAACATTAGTAAAGATACGGTGATATGAGTTGTGGTTCATTTGTAGTAATGATGATGAAATTGGTTAAGAAATAAGTGACTTGTATCTGAATTAATTTCCCTGCTCCTGTACTAATATTGTACAGGTAAGCGATAGGTGCTCGTGTTCAAGAGCTCGCCCATGCAGCTCTTACGTGGTGTTTATACATCCAGCGTCGATAGAGTTTCATTAACTACGTTACGAAGAAAATTCATCCTCAAAACATTATTAACTTTTTTTTTACGAAAAATGTATAACCGCATAGCGTTACATTCAATGTAATGTGTTCATGGATCGTACCTGTTTGTATTAAGTGACAGAAACGTAGCTCCATGGCAGCACAAGACCAGCTACCAGCGCCAGTTTGTTTATTTAAGTTGAAGTTACGACTAGTTATAGTGCTATATTTGTATATAACAGTCATTTATCATATCTCGTATGTGAGATTGGACTTCTGTGTTGGACTACATTTACCGCTGTCAACGTGAAACCCACTTCAATAAAGGGCCACAGACGTACCATTCAATAAATACAATAGATTAATTAATCTTATGTACTAAGATCACGTATTTATTATTTTGGGGTCTAACCACATCAACGATTAAAATTAAACGCGATTCGTCTTTTCCCAAGTACTCGATTGGCCTATATTCGATTTCTTTATCAATTAATTCAATCAATATATTATAGTTTGATATGTTAAGAAAACACTTGGTGGGAACATGAGGTCATGAGTTCCCATATTCCTCTCATGATATGGGACATATCCATAGAACATAGGTCATATAAAGATTCAGGTCATATAAACTAACTTAGCAAATTTGTTTCAGGCATCGGACACGCGGCGGTGACCAGGTCGTTTTACAATGTAATGGAATTTGATGGTATTTTAAATCCAATTTTTGTTTGATGTTGTCTGTGTATTTCTTGATCACTGAATAATAATGAAACATCATCGACGTTAAATCCCATAGACGCCTAATGCTGGACGAAAATTATCTGGCAAGACATCGGGCAAACTGCGCTTATATATGTGTGTGTGACGCCGAGCTCAAAATATACTTATTAGTACCGTCCAGTTTCGTGACCCGTCAACATTATCTAATTGCGCAAAGACCATAATATGTCATTAAATAGAATTAATTATGCCCTCATGTACAGTCAAATGTGTGGAAAAAAATAGCAGAAAGTCTAAAATAGAAAAACTGCACAATATCTAAAAAGATGGCATTACATTTCATAGGTTAGCTGATTTCATGTGTATAAATTTCTGAAAATAATTTATTTCACACACTCCTTCTTCGCAATACGGAATAGAAGGTTGGATTTATATAGAGCATTTTTGCAACGATATAAAACAGTAATTTGAAATTCGTACACATTTTGAACCGAATCACGGTGAGTGCTAGCAAACGCGCTCCGTGACCTGGATCTACAGTTCTGATTTCGTAAAGCAAGTGCCACCCGCACATGTTAATGGCACATATTAAAAAACGATTTATGCTGTCTAATTTTATTTCACGGAAACGTTTTTATTAAAAATAGTTTATTATTAACTTTACGAAAAGGTCTAATAGCAAGAAGGTTCTGCAGTTTCCATTAGACCAAAAAGTAAGCTCCACATATATAAGTAACACAATAATTGTTCTGTTCCCTACTTGCAGATTTGTTATACTACGCGACTCAAGACGGACGGATTTCGGAATTAATTTACTAAACTAATAGATCGATACATATACATTATTTGAATGAACTTTATAGAATTTACACTCTGTCAATTAAAACTGATCTTCAATATAGTTAGTTCGTTCAGTTATTTGTCGCCGCGCGTTGTAGCTCCGATTATTAATTGCCAGCTAGGCGAGGTCACTGATCGGCCAAATTTGGTAGCAGTAACAGAAATACTAATGTTGTAAATAAATGTTGAATAGTTATCGTCATTAGGAACAACAGCTTAACTTGTGTCTGTTCGAAGCAGATCGTGAACAAAATTAGTTTGACTTCACAGAGGGGCCATCAATACTCAATTTTGATGCCAAATAAGAAAAATATATTTTCTTAAAATTTTGCATTTTTTATAGAATAGGGGAAAACGAGCAATCAGAGCCTTTTTACGACTACCGACGCCCATGAACATCCACATAATGAATATGCTGATGCGTTGCCCTCCCCTCCCAATGGGCCACCAGCTACTCACGAACGGCACAAAACGCAACACTAAATAAGTCACTTTGCGGCGGTATTATATGAGCAAGACGTACATCTTTAAAAATTTCAATACACAGACATCGACGCACAGATGAAATCGCCGCAGTTCAGACACATTACAAAAATTGATTTGATATTTTTTTTGAAAAAAAAAACATATTTAAATACTAATCATATATGAAGTTTATTGAAAACCTACACTACTACTATTAAAAATCTATAACACTGGGCTGGGGAATAAGTACGGGTAGTGATAAGTGTCACCGGTCTATTGGTGAGGTTTTCAAATTAATTGGATGTCTTTAAAAATTACGTTACAGAATGACAAAGCCAATTTGAGCGTCTCAATAATCACATTGACCTTTTCATTGCCGCGACGAGAAAAAAAAAAGAAAAAAGTTATAGCTCTATTCATAAAATATAATATTTAATAAGGTACGCTACGTCGGTGCTACGCTGCTTATACTACATGCTACGAGAAGGCGCTACGTGACATACCGCTGTAGAGGGCGCTACACACTCAGGTGCTAGATGCGCCTAGTGCTACGTCAGGTGTATCTTATTACACAGCTTGCTACATATTTAGGGCCGATTCCACAAGGTACTAGTATAGTGTGAACTAGCTAGTCATTACTTGTCTCTTAAATACAACATAAATGCAGACAACAAAATTTGTACTTTATTTACCACTAAAGTTCCAAATAGGCTAGCTAGGACTTTAATAGGAACCTGTCAAGCCAGCTTTTGTACGTACAAATGCTTTTACATAAAAACTTGCTCAGCCGTCCCACAGCACATACAATAGCGAACTATTAGTAATGCCAAGACAAACTGATGCTTATGTATATTAGTCTGAGTCGCGTCGTATCACATAAATTAGGCTATACCCGATCTGTATAGCCTAATTTATTGTTACACAGAAGAATAAAGTTTAACTGAATTTACTTCTGAAATGCTTGTAGTATTTAAATACGATAGGAGACGCTGGCGTTCGACTATGAACTTACAGTTAAAAGGTCATAAGGGATCCGAATAACACATGTGAAATTTATATTTCACGGTGCATATTAAACAATGTAACATATATTTGACTTGTGTTGTGTTTTATTTATTTATTTATTTACTAGAGAAACAAACAGTACTTGTACAAATTAGCTACTATAAGGAATTCATGAAAAACTTAACCGTATTACACGATATTATTGTGGTTGTAAGTTGTGGTCGTAATCAAAATTTAATATTTAGGTGATTTACATTACTTTTAAATATAGTGAAGGAATCCTTTAACAAATCAAATTCAGTTTTATAATGTTTGTTAAATTGGCGACATGATCGGTCTAAAAATGAGTTTTCTGCACATTTTTTACGTGAATTTAGGGGAAGACAACTAATACCAATCTGGCTATGTAACAAGGGCACTTCCTGCTGAATGAAGGACAGTTAAACTTCATATGTTTCAATTTTAAGTTTTGAGTATAGACTGGATAGCCATAATATACTTTTCTTGTTAGTGACTCCAGACAGTGGACGCGTCTTGAAAGGCTGATCGAACTAAAGCATTAGACGAAACCACGTGTGTAAGATGAATTCTGACGTATATGCCTATTCTCCTGTTTCCGCTGTAAACACAAGTCAAATGTTAATTTATTTACTAACATTAAACTTATGCTAAAACCAGCATTAAACATATACAACACAGTAACTGGTAATTTCATAAAGATGTAGTTTAGAAAATTTGTAAACATTAAATACTACTGCTCATTTAATTACATTTATACACAAGTCCTAAGAATAACAAATCAATAAAATAACATGAGGACTTAGATAGGTAACCATGTTTTGGTAGAGGTAGTGCCACGCTTCATAAGAGGAGGTAGTGCGATGCATGGTGCATGACACTACGTCTTCCTATGCAACGGAATTAGGCAGACACGATCGGGGTAGTACCTCTCGCTCATTTGATAACGGCGTAAAGTGACAGCGTCGTTGTTGCGCTTCAGGCAGTCAAAGTCGCTTAACTCAAGACCTAAACGACATTGGCTGCCTGACTGGGTCATATACACGTCGATATCCAAATAGTGGTTAGCCGCAGACTAATACACTCGTACACCGCGAGAGGCCAGTCGGAGCCGCTGCTTCCTGTTGAAGTAAAGAATGACAACACAAGTACGTTTCAGGATTAATACATTTCTATGTTTAAACCTATTTTCCCCGCATTTTCTCTCAAATTGAGTGTTTTCTCCTGACATTTGTACGGCTCCTGCTATACTATGTCTAACTAGCTCGATTGCACTATCAAATAAAAAAGAGGTTAGATTTCCTCGAGTCCCTTTCGAGGACAAGTCATAGAGTAGCGGTAAGAATTAGAATAATCATTAGCTGGCGGATAACTGATTCTGGTTCACTTTATCCGCTACGTAATATGAAGAGAAATGTTAATTAATTATGTTTATACTATTACATGAACTGGCATTGAAGGTAAAATGTTACCATTTTAAGGTAGACTCGTCGCAGAAAGTCGTGATATCCAAACATACATAATATATGTGACAGCACAAGAATGCACAAGCCATGCACACTCGTATGTATGTTAGTGCACAGGAAACATAAATGTTATGAAATACACCGCCTGCATATTTTATACCAAGTGTACACATATTTGTTTTATAGTAAAGGGGCATTTCAACGACTACCGTCGCCCATCATCAGCATAATTACTCCGATGCGTTGCTTCATTCATTCATTCACCATTTCACCCCATCTTTATTTCACCACTACCCCCCCCCCCNNNCCCCAGTGGGCCACCTGCTACTCACAGACCGCACGAACCGCGACACCGTAGGTGCCACTTTACGGCAATATCAAGCGAGCGAGTGGTACGTCCCTTATATATCTGCATAGATGTCCACACTACCGCACTCGGAAACGCCTGCTGTCCCTCTCTTGCCGGAAGGTGAGGGAGATATAGTGTCGTCCCGCTTGCACCCCAGCCCTCTCGTCCTTGTTCGGAACGCGATCCGGAATAATTGTTATTCCGTGCCGTGTTTAGAACTCGGACGAAGCCAAAGAGCTTTTTGTATACATATAGTCTGGTATATAAGAGGAGACCTAGGCCCAACAGGTCCGAAGCCGCACCGCGCGACATACTCCCCGACCTTTTTGAAGAAAGGTCGGGGCAGTGAACAGCGAGTCCGACGGAGGACCTACCAACATCGAGAAGATGCCACGGAAGAAGGCTGAACGGGTGATCGTGAGGAGGCCCCTGTTCCCTTCTGAAGAGGAGAAGAAGGAGCTCCTAGCGGAGCTGGAGGAGCTACGCCCGCAGAAGCGCGCGGCGTCCTCGCCCGCCGAAGGACCCTCCAAGCTGGTCGCAGTGGAGGATTCACACTCGACCGCCGCCTCAACATCATGTCAATCCCTAACTGCACACGACCCGCCCGAATCACTGCATACATCACCTGTGGCTCGCGAGTCGGAAATGGCTGGCCCAGCGGCGCCCGAGGAGGACTCGTCGACGCCGCCTGGAGTTGCCTCCGCCTCCGTTTCGACTGCTGTGTCTGCAGGGGACGTCGAGCCTGCCTTCTCCAGCAGATCGGTTGACGTGACGCGGTATCGCAGCTTCGCCGCCGCTCTGGAGAGCCCCAAGAAGGTATCCCCTAGGAGCGTCCCTACCCCCCACGAGGTGAGAGAGCTCCTCTGCATGCCCGGAGTGGTCGTGGAGGGGTGGAAGGGCAGACAGGGACCGTCACAGTGTCACCGCTGTCAGCTCTTCGGACACTGCTCAACGAACTGCCACCGGGAAATTAGGTGCGTCCGCTGTGGTGGGGTCCATGCAGAAGGGGACTGCCCGCTGCCGAGAGGAGCCACCCCGACCTGCGCCAATTGCAAGGGCCCTCACACGGCCAATGACCGGAGGTGTAAGGCCTTCCTTAGGGTGGCCAGAGCCCGAGGCATGGTCATCCACCCTCCCATCCCACCCAAGCCCGCTGTGCAGGGAGACCAGTTTACACTGGTCCCTCACGGCCGACACCGCGGCGCACCTGTGCCCGCGGCTCCGTTGAGGAGGGAGGGACAGGTCGAGTACAGCCCAGGCTCATCCCTTGCCGCCCCGGCCAACGACCCCAAACCCAGGCAGGTGAAGACGGCCAAGCCCAAAAGGAGGAGCACTCGTAAGAGGAAGCCCCAAGCTGAGGCCGTCCCAAGCTGCCACCCTCCGCAGCAGGAGACCACCGTGTCCGCAGTGCGCCGAGTGCCCTCACAGGCTAGGGACCCGGAACACGCACGCTCACAAACACGCGCACCAACTCACCCCATAGTACAAACACCAATCCCTTCACCACGGACATCAGTCCCCTCACCTTCGCGGGAACCGAGGCACTCGGAGGGGGAGCAGTGTCGGCGCGACGAGCCCAGGGTCCATGTTGACGATCTCAGGGAGTTAATCCGGGAGATCGTCAGGGAGGAGCTGAGGGCGGTCGTAGAAGACGAGCTGTCCAGGGTGCTCCGGGACCCGCGCATCAGGGCGCAAATTGCACACGCACGGAGCCAACCAACGGGGAGCCAGTGATGGATCGTGACGAACTCAGGGTCGCTTACTGGAACCCCGGAGGTATAGGAGGCAAGAGCGACAGTCTCCGGCTGCTCGCTCAGCAGTATGACTTACACGTCATCCTGCTAGGTGAGACTTGGCTGGAGCCGAAGCGGAGCCTCCGGCTACCGAACTATCGCGTATCGGAGGGACGAGGTGTCGCCGAGCGGGAGACCGTACAGAGGTACGACTGTGCTCGTTCGGCGGGACGTCGTCCACGACGAATTGAGACAGGGCCCCTTCACCGACATGGGCCACCAAGGCCACGGTCAACATCGAGGTCATGTACGACCTCGACACTCAACACCTACCTATCCTCGTTACACTTGATTCCGGAGCAATCCTTAGGGAAGGAGTGCGGACCAGAGAGAGGATCGATAGGGCCGTCTATCAAGATAGCCTAGTTGACTTCACCATCGCCGGGCAACTGTCTACTCCGGACGAGGTGGAGGCCGCCGCTTGACTCTTCACGGAGAAAATCCGGGAGGCGCGGGCGGCGGCGACCACTGTCGCACCGGTGACAGCGCGCCGGCGGGGTGAGCTCCCCCCGAGCCTACTGG